>CM040244.1:152424012-152520861 GCA_022545495.1 Chrysanthemum lavandulifolium
ACCAAAATCATAACATGCAAAACCGAATCAAAACCAACCAAGAATGAACCAAGGTTATCAAAACCAAGGTAATTTCTATCCCGCACCAAATCAAGGTTTCCAACATCAAGGAACCTTAATCAAAACAACTTCAATCGAGGGAATCAATTTCATGGGAATATGAATCCTAATCAAGGAAATTTTCAAAATCAAGGTCCTAATCCTAATATTAGAGGCGAATTTTCCTAATCCACCTCCGCCATTGTTCCAACCGGACCATCATCGATGAGTTGTTGAAGCAATTCATGAAATCCCAAGATGAAATGAGCAGGTTGTTGGTCGGTCATTGTCGATCTTAAGAAGTCTTTAAATGATCAACCCTCGGGCTCGGAAAACTTCCGAGCAACACGATCGCTAACCCGAGGGCGATGCAAAGGCGATCACAACCGAAGTGGTGTTTCATATGATGAACCCGCTATTCCTACTACCTCTTCTTCTTCTCTCCCAAAGGTAGTGGGAAGTGAACCTCAAACACACAATGGACCTCGACTCCAATGCCTCCTCCACTAGGAGAAATGAGTCAAGTTACCAAGGATACAACGGACAAGGTGCATTATTCAAGCCCACGTACCGACGCATCCTACCTTCTAAGTCCAACCTCAAGTTGTCCGAGAACCCAAGTCAAATCCAGAGTTGTTTTTGAACCTCCTGTAGCTCCGTTGAGAAATGCAATCCAAATCTTCTATTCCTTACCCATCACGTTTGAATGAGCAAAAGCTCCGCGAGAAAGCCGGTCATCAAATGGACAAATTTTTCAAATTTTCCAAGAATTACATTTTGACATAAGCTTTGCAGATGCTATCATCTCGATGCCCAAGTTTGCATCAACTCTCAAACACATGTTAAGCAACAAGGAAAAGTCGTTTGAAATGGCTAAAACTCCTCTTAACGAGAACCGCTCTGCGGTTATCCCAAGAAGCTTCCTGAAAAGCTTGGAGATCCGGGAAATTTCTCTTACCTTGTGTATTTCCGGGAATGGTTGAATGCTTTGCCCTAGCGAGATCTTGGTGCAAGCATCAATCGATGCCTTATTCGATGTGGAAGAAACTTTCTCTTAGGAACTTACTCCTACATGCATGACTCTCGAGCTTGCGATCGTTCCATATCCCGTCCTCACGGGCATTGCCGAGGACGTATTTGAAAGTAGGAAAGTTCCATTTTCCACCGACTTCGTGATTGTTGATTTTGATGCCGATCATCGGGTTCCTCTCATTGTTGGTCGAGGATTCACGAGAACGGGCCGTGCTCTCATTGATGTATTTGAGCAAGAAATCACATTACGTGTTGGTAATGAAGTCACACCTTTAACCTTGATCAAACTTGAGGTACTCCAAACTATGATTACGAGTCGGTTAACCAAATAGATATCATTGATGTTGCTTCGAAGAGTACTCTCAAGAAGTTCTTGGTTATTCTCATAATTCGTGAGTGGGGATCCCACCACATCTTCTCAACCTATCATAGCCAATTTACTCCTTCTCTCACTCCGTTTGAGGAAGAGACTTCATCTTGGAAGAGATTGAAGCATACTTGGCTAGTGATTACATTCCATGGGAAATTGATCACGCCCAATTGACATTGAGGGGACATACTTCTCATTGAGAAGTTGCTTAATGATGATCCATCATCAACCCTCACTCTAATGATTCAATTCGATAAGATTAATCAAAATGAGATTAATACGGAGGAGATATTCTTCTTGAGAAATTGTTAAATCATGACACTTCTCCTCCTCTCCTCCCGTCAAGCTTCATAACAAGGAAGTTAAGTCATTGAGAAAGCGGAGAATTTCCCGAGGTTGAGCTTAAGGACTTACCGCCTCATCTCGAGTATGCATTTCTAGAAGGTGATGATAAATTACCCGTCATTATTGCTCGAGATTTGAGTAAAGATGAAAAAACGCTCATAAAGGTCTTGAAGTCACACAAGCAAGCATTTGCTTGAAACTCTCCGACATTAAGGGTATTAACCACGAGTTTTGTACTCACAAAATCTTGATGGAGGATGACTTCAAACCGGCGATTCAACATCGAGAAGAGTAAATCCAAAATCCATGATGTTATCAAGCAGAGGTTATCAAACTTCTTGATGCGAGATTGATTTACCCGATCTCGATAGTCCTTGGGTTAGCCCAATTCATCGTGTTCCTAAAAGGGTGGCATAACTGTTGTCACAAATGAAGAAAACGAGTTAATTCCAACTCGGTTGGTGACGGGATGGCGTGTGTGTATTGACTATCGTAAGTTGAATGACGCCACCCGTAAAGACCATTTTCCTCTACCCTTCATGGACCGATGCTTGAAAGATTAGCGAGGAATGAATACTATTGTTTCCTTGATGGTTTCTCGGGTTACTGATTCCCATTGATCCAAAGGATCAAGATAAAACCACATTCACCGCCCATACGGAACTTTTGCCTACGCACGTATGCCTTTCGCTTATGTAATGCTCCCGCACGTTCCAACGATGTATGATGGCCATTTTCCACGACATGATCGGGGAAACAATGGAGGTGTTTATGGATGACTTCTCGGTCATTGGGGATTCGTTTCAAACATGTCTCTCCCATTTAGATAAAATGCTTCAACGGTGTGAAGACACCAATCTTTGTCTAAATTGGGAGAAAAGCCACTTTATGGTCAAAGAAGGCATAGTCCTTGGCCATAAGATTTCAAAAAACGGGATTGAGGTAGATAGAGCAAAAGTTGATGTCATTGCCAAATTGCCTCATCCTACTACCGTCAAAGGTATTAGGAGTTTTCTAGGTCATGATGGGTTTTATCGTAGATTCATTCAAGATTTCTCTAAAATCGCTCAGCCTATGACCCATCTTCTCGAAAAAGATGCTCCTTTTATCTTTTCTCCTGAGTGCATCGAAGCTTTTGAAACACTAAAGAAAAAGCTACGGAAGCACCCATTCTAGTTGCCCGATCGGATTTACCCTTCGAGCTCATGTGCGATGCAAGTGATTTTGCTATCGGTGCGGTCTTGGGGCAACGCAAAACTAAGCATTTTCACCGATCCACTACGCGAGCAAAACTATGATGAAGCTCAAACCCATTACACCACTACGTAAAAAGAGCTATTAGCGTGGTGTATGCATTTGAAAAGTTTCGCCATACTTAATCTTGACCAAATGCGTGGTGTATACGGATCACTCGGCTCTCAAATATCTCTTTGCAAAACAAGATGCAAAGCGAGATTGCTTCGTTGGATTCTCCTCCGCAAGAACTTGATATCATTATACGTGATAAAAAGGAGTCGAGAATCTAGTCTGCGATCATCTGTCTGCATTAGAAAACCCTCACCAAGATGTTTTCGAGAAAAGGAAATAAATGAAACATTTCCTCGAGACACTCAATGCGTTTCTTTTCGTGGAAATTCTACTACCCCATGGTTTCTTGACTTCGCAAATTACCATGCGGGTAACTTCATTATGAAAGGATGTCGACCCAAACAAGAACAAATTCTTCAAGGATGTTAAACATTATTTACGGGGCGACCCTTCTTATTCAAAATCATGCGGATCAAGTCATCAAACGGTGTGTTTATGGACGTAAGCTATTGACATTCTCACGACTTGCCATGATGGACCCACCGGGGCCATCATAGTCCAAACTACACCGCCAAAAGGTGTTTGATTCCGGGTTTTATTGGCCCACAATCTACAAGGATGCCCACGATTTTGTCAAAACCTGTGACGCTTGTCAACGTCACGGAAATATATCTCAAAGAAATGAAATGCCACAAAATGCCATTCAAGTTTGTGAGATATTTGACATCTGGGGTATTGACTTTATGGGGCCATTTCCATCTTCTCGAGGTAACAAGTACATACTCGTGGCTGTTGACTATTTGTCAAAATGGGTTGAAGCGAAAGCTTTACCTACTAATGATGCCCGAGTAGTTGTGAAATTTTTGAAATCTCTTTTGCCGTGTTTGGAACTCAAGAGCTATAATCGTGATCGTGGTACACATTTCGCAATGACCAATTTGATCGTGTCATGCATAAGTATGGTGTTACCCACCGCCTCTCATCGCATACCATCCCCAAACAAGTGGGCGGTGGAAGTTTCAAACCGTGGTATTAAAAGAATCCTTGAAAGGACGAGGCGAAAATCGTGCATCCTGGTCGGATAAACTAGATGACGCACTATGGGCCTTCCGTCTGACTTACAAAACACCCATCGGTGTACTCCATACAAGCTAGTGTGCGGAAGGCATGTCATCTTCCGATTGAGTTAGAGCACAAGGCATCTTGGGCCTTAAAACATGCAAATTTCGATATTCGACGGTTGGTGATCACGAAAAGTTCAAATGAATGAATTAAATGAACTCCGTGATCAAGCATACGAGAACTCTTTAATCTACAAGCAAAGACAAAGAAGATTCATGACTCTAAAATCAAGAACCGCGTTTTCAACGTTGGTGATCGAGTCCTTCTTTTCAATTCAAGATTGAAGATTTTCTCGGAAAGCTCAAGTCCGTTGGTGCGGTCCATTTACTATCGCTAAGGTTTATCCTTATGGCACCATTGAGTTATCTCAACCCGATGGTCCTAATTTTAAAGTGAATGGTCATCGAGTGAAGCATTATTTTGGAGAGGACATTCCCCCGTGGTTGTCCGGATCTACAAACCTTCCCATGAACCAATGAATGCGGGGATCGAGTCAAGCTAATGACTCGGGAATCAAAAACATTAGCACGCACCATATGGGTTTTCACCCATATTCTGCCTTCTTTCTCTATTCTACCACCCTAGTGTGGGGAGTTACCCCACATCGTTGTATATAAAATTTGTTTAAAAAAAAAAAAAAAAAAAAAAAATCTCTTTCAAATAATGGCCGTAGTATTTCCCTTTTACGTTCTCGGTTTCGGCATAACCGCAGATTTTGAATATTGAGGGCAATATTCATTTCTAAGTGTGGGGAATTCTCACGAATTTTATCATGTATTATCCACCCAATTCCCCCATTTTTGGCAAAAAATTTTTTTTTTTTTTGGAGTAAGTGTTTTTCACTTACTCAGCAAATGGTAATCCGTCCGCCATGTCTAATAGACAAAAGGATTGGCTAATCCAGGAGCAAACGGCTCTTGGTAAAGATTTCTCAAATCCGTTTATGGCTTGCAATTTGCCCAAAATTGTATGGTATTCAACTCACCATATCTTTAATTAGTGAAGAGTTGGCTAGCCCGCAAGTTTATGGCTTGTGGTAAAGGCAGTTGGAAAACCATAATTGGTAACTGACTCACCAAAGATAATATTGATAATTTATCTAAGAGTTGGCTAGTCCGAAGCAAACGACACGGTAAAGACAAATCAAATCCGTTGAAAGCTTATAATTTGCTCAAAATCATTTGGTTATCATTGTACCAAGGTTCTTACTTGAACTGAAACAATTGGCTACTCCGAGTGATGGCTTTTGGTAAAGAGTTTTTAAAAATCCATTAAAGTTCTAAATCATTGCTAGGGACTAGCAATATCTTAGTGTGGGGATTGATGAGTGTCTAAATACTCATCATTTTTGTACAATCTAAACTGCAAAATCATCCGAAAACACTCAAAATGCATCAAAATGATAAAATATCACAAATCGGTGTTTTATGTGTTTTAAATGCAAAATATCAAAATCGGATGAAAAATGATTCAAGTTTGCAAAATTGGCGCTTTAGTCCCCAAGTTTTAAAAGTTGTCAAATCTAGTCCTCGGAATCCAAAAATCAAGAATTTTATCATTCAAGGTCCCCGAAATATTCTAAGTTGTTAAAATAGTCCTTGAATGATTCTTTGGTCAAATGGCAAATAAGGTCCCTAAACTTTGAAAAATGTCAAAATTAGTCCTTGGATATTTTAAAATGGAATTTTATGATCAAATTTTATGCTTGTACTATCAAGTTTTGTCAAGTTTGGTCCTTGTGATAAGTTTGGAAAAGTGGCATGTTCATCCTTTATCTTTGGTCAAATTACATCTTTGGCCCTTGTGGTTAACTAGCTATTAAACCAAACTCCTTTTGTATTTTGAGCCCATCCAAACAAATAGAACCCCGCCAAATAATCGGTGTGAACCCCTCCCTAATATGAAGCGTGGTAAAAATAGTCAAAAACCGGACCTTTGTTCATCCACACCTCATTGTCGCGCCAAAATCCGAAACCGAGTAGTTTCCTTGATTTGCTCTATCCACTCTTTACACTGTCTCACCACTTGTATATCACCCTCTCCACCTTCACTAACACCCAAAGATCATTAATTGACTAAAACACCTCTTGACAAATTTGGCGCCAAATCTACACATGGACGGATATGATGATTTTGAAGATCCAATGGCTCGAGATGAGGTGGGATATGATCGAAGTCGGCAAAGGTCCAAAAGTCTATATAATAGGAAGAGAAGCATTGGGAGGATATATCTAGTGTACTTTAGTTTAGCTTATGTCGTTTTAAGTAATTTTCGATTTTCGGTGTATTTTAAAGCCTTGGCGTTTTGTTAAGTCACTTGATTGTATTGTTAAACTTTGCAAGCATCAATTTCAAGTCTTAATCATATTTCCAAGTTTATATATTTCAAGTTCAAAATCTCATGTTATGTTAATGTTGTTGTTAGTTGTTTATACGGATGAATAAGATCACTTAAGCTCTAGATAGCTTCTAAAAGCTATTAGATACATTAAAATTCGGTTTAGAATCAAAAGGAAAAATCACCAAAATACCAAATAATTAGTTGAAAAATCAAAAATCCCTTGGAAATGGTGTTCACAATTTGGGCGGGGTAGATTGTGGATGGCCCTAGGTTAGTGGCTTAGTGGTAAGCCTATAGGAGTGGTCTTGTGATCTCGGTTACTGTGATTTCAGTTGGATAGCCACTTGTAAGCATTTTGTTCATTTTGGCATTTCACTTTGTTTGAGCTGTTAAATAGCTCAATTTCTGCTTTCTTCATGTTTATTAGTTTTAGTTAAGTGTAGTTAAAGATGAAAATCGCTTGTTTGTTCTTTTAAATTAGTAGTTGCTAAAATCTCATTTTGTGATTAAATTAATATAATCATCATTCTTGTGTTACATGTTGTTAATCTTGTTGTTTCATGTTTACTTAGTCTTATTTAATGATTATATAAGGTCCGCAATCGGTTTCATGGTTGAAATCGTGTTTTGCTCAAAATCACCAAATCGGGCTTATAAAGGTTTGTTTGGTTTAACTTGTTCAACTGTGTTAAAGGTTGTTTGGTGGCTTCTTGTTATTGTTTTATATCACACTTGGTTCTAATAACTCAAGCAAGTCATAAAACCATCCTTGTTTCATCCATAGTCAAAATCACCTTTGATCACACCTAGATAGTTCATCGTTAGGATTTTTGAATACAAATCTCATCAAAGTAGCTTAGAATCATTAACCTAGCTTCAATCGGTTTAATATAGTTTAGTATAACATAATTAGTAAGTAGAATTGATTCAAAGTTCACATTAGTCAACTTATCCGTGATTCTCTGCCGAATCGCTTTTGAAATCTTTGAAGTGTTATTCTTGATTCTGGCGATTCATTATTTTGGCTTGGCGATATGCTTCACGATCTGTTTGAAGTCTCATTGAATTAATTTTGATTCTGGCGATGTAGAAGTTTAGATTCTGCGATTTGCTTATTGTTGCTTATTTCTATTTCATTTCTGCGATTTAGAATTTTAGATTCTCATTGAATCTCTCGATTCTGTTGAATTGCTTATCATAGTTTAATAGTCATTTCTTTACATTCTTTAGCTTATTCGGTGTGCTTAAGTTGTCCTCGGCTTAAATAATCCATTCAATCTGATCTTGATCACTATCCTTAGTGATCATTCTATCATCTGAATAAGTTTTGATACACCATTGAGTCTCCGTGGGACTTAACGACCCGGGAAATCATTATATTCTCTGATCTTCATTGCATTGGTTTCTGAGTAGTTTTAAGTTTATTACGGTTAGCCATTCACAAGTGGCTAGCTTGCGTGATTAAGCTTGACTGTTTGGGAGCCAATCACTCTCTCATGCAACAACGTTCAACACTCAAGAGCAAAGCACATCGACATTCGACATCATTTTATCAGGGAGCAAGTGGAGAACGGTGTGGTGGAACTATATTTTGTGAGGACTGACTACCAATTAGCAGACATCTTCACCAAATCTCTTCCTAGAGAACGTTTTGAGTTTATCCTTCCACGACTTGGTCTAAAGAGTCTACAACCGGAAACACTCAAACGTCTTCAAGAGGAAGACGAGGAGTAAAGGTCTTTCTTCATCCATCTCTTGTAAATAGTTATTCAAAAAGCAAAATACAAAATTACAAAACCAACAAAAAGCAAATATAAAAATATAAAATTTTCAAAATCCATAAAAATAAATAAATAAATAAATAAATAAATAAATCTTGAAAAATTCCAAAAATATTGCTATTCTGTCATTTTTCCTTATTCGATATCATCAACGAACTTTGTGTTGACATTCAAAGAATGTCACGGGCTTTTAAATGTTCTTCGAATGTACATAATCATTTTTTTTTTTAAATAATAAAAAAAAAATGGGAGAAAGTAAACGTGCCTTATTGTCATTTTCAGACAAGAACCCGTTTTAAAAAGTAAAGAACGAGCCATGCTTAATCTTATTTTCAAATCTCATGCTCGATTCTTAAAACAAATGTTTGTCACCAAAAGACAACGTTTTCTTTCCAAATATTTTTCCGCCTAATGATTTTTCCGAAAATATTTGTCATCTAATGAAAACAAAATTGCTTTGAAAATACCTCGCACTCTATTATTCTTGCAAATCATTTGTGCTCATCATCTGTCAAAATCTCTATCTCTCAATCAACAACTTGTGTCATTGATTGAGGGGGAGAATGATTTCAATCGAATTAAAAAGAGTATTTTTAAACAATTGGCACGCAAACGAGCAAGGTCTTCTTTTGGATAATCAAGATGAACAATGTTTTATACAAGTGGTTCAAGACCTTGGCTTTTGTTAAGTTTTCATTAGATAATCAATGCATGTTTAATCTTTGGAGTCTAAAGTCTCAAACTTGATCCTTATCGGTTAAATGTTTCTCATAATCAAGTCACATCTCCCCACAAAAGCTTTCAAAATCAATTTAAATTTACAGAGATCACAAATCTCAAATGACTTGAAAATTGTGATCGGGGGAAAATTTGTGATTTAAATTGGATTTAAACTGATAATTCGATAAATGGTTTCACATGTGTTTAGCAAGCTTTCCTCCCCACATGTGCCAAACGATTTCAAATTTTTCATGCACATGTTGAGGGGGAGCATTTTTTTTAAAACCACAAAGAATTGAAACGTGATTGATTTGTCTCTAAGTGCATGTTCCTTCTAATATGTGCAAAACTCTTTCTAACCTCGAGGCACATATTGAGGGGGAGCAAACTTATGAAAACCTCATCCTTCCCCAATATGCTCTATCCACTTGATCTAATCAGGGAAGTGATGTTAATATCTTTTAAAAAATGGTAATCAATGAAGTTAATCCTTCCTCTTGCCTCCGTGTGCCAAATCGATTTCAAATAAATGATGCACATGTTGAGGGGGAGCTCTTTTTTCTAAAAATATCAAAAACAATTCAGGTACTAAATGCTTTGATAATATATCACAAGTATCTGGATTGATTTTTTCAAATGGTTTTCAATTGGTCTCAATGGCAGATGAACAATACCAAATAGACCGACTAAATTTACCTTATGTATGGTGATATAAGGATGGTTAGGTTAGGTATTTCGTTCCCACGATCCGCCAGAACCGGAGGGATCTACCCAAGGATAATCCACTAGATAGTGTAGAAGTCCTTAGGCATGATGAAAAAAGGAGAAAAGTGAGATATGGGAAGAGTGCGGATGAGATAGAGCTAGAACCGGAATAAACCCAACAAGGTTCTAGTTATGTAGTCTCGGTAAGCTTCAAGGGTTGAAGAATGAAAAAGAATTGAATGAGAAAAGGGTGAAAACAAATAGCCCTCCAATAACTCAACCTTAGGGCGTAAACCGGTTCAATACATATGTTCTTGGTTGTTACTAAGGTAACACCGGTATTGAAGACAAGACGTCATGGACCCGATGGACGCCTCCGCACTACATCTTCCCAAACTACTCAAGTTCCTCTTAAAAGGACTTGTTTCATTCTCACAAGGGAACCGACATTATCTATCAACATTATCTTAGAGATGGTTGATATTGAAGAAGGAGACCTCTCCCTAGTCTCCCAGATAGGAACCAAATATGCACAATTGAGTCTAGAGCCTCGAGATCATCAATAAATCTCATTAGGACATCATCAATGAAGACTCTCTGTTTCACACAATGTGGAAAGAGAGATTATATCTTATGAGTCCTCGATTATCCTTGTGGTATTGCTGAACATCCGAGTGATATGCAAACATATTCACAATGAAGATGGAAAGCCTTCTAGAGCCAACATCAAACAAGCTCTTGGTAGGTGGCATGTGAGATCTATCCAATAGATCAACCATGTGACAAGTGAATGTAAATAATGGGCGATTCAAATCTATGAATCAATCTCGTTCAAGTTATGGATTGACGGATACCTTTGAAAAAACCGGTCGTTGTGCTTAAAATCTTTTCTCTAGCACATCGACTGTGTATTAATACTTTAAAATTAAAAGGTGTTTATGATTGATAATTGATTTTCGTTAAAACCTTCGTTGTATTGCAAAAAACACTTTATTTTGAGCGATACACGATTGTTTTTCAAATCATTTTCATCAATCAGTGAATCTCTATTCACTGGTTCACTCACTCCGTGTTGTATTCTTTGAGACGATCCGGTTTGAGAACATTAGAACTCTTGTGAAACCCCGTCAAGGATATTCTTCGAATTATACCGATCACGAGCGGTGATTGTAATCGATCAGCGGGGAACCGTGGGCGTGTACTCAATTCAACGAAGTGATCAAAGACACTTTAAATGCGCTTTATTGCTAACTGTTGTATGCGGTACACCCGACGCTGGTGATCAAAATAGAGAGGTCAATCCATAGCCGCATGCTCAAACATCACATTCATTTCAAAAGAAATCATGATTAATGCATCAATGACTCGATATTCTCACTTCATGCTTCGCTATGTCTTTGCAAATATCATGAATCATCTAAAGCTTCCGCTACTCGATAAGAAGAAATCATGATCCGAATGTGAGCATGTCGGTCCATCGTCACAACATCACATAATGTCAACACCACAATGGAAGAGTCGAAATTTATGCAAGTCGATGATCTCAAAGTCGGCTCAAAACTCATCATCACGTGGATCGGTTAAAGACCTCCACTTGAATTATCCAAACATGCAAAACATGAAGAATCAAAGACTACGAGCTACTGAGCAATGAAGTTAAACAATAATTCAAGAACAATCTTAATGTAATACTGTTTGTATTCGTAAATTGAGGTGACCTCCGCAGGGGAGATTGTTAGAATCGAAAAATTCAATCATTAAAGTGTCGGTTACCTCAAGTATATGTAATCATAAGAAAGCTCGTAGTCGTAGTTATTTAATGTTAGTAAGTAGTTAGTTAAGTAAAACCGTGGAGGACGGACGGGTCTTTACCCACCGTATGCACGATCCACACCCGTAGGTGGCGATTATGTGTAAGACTATAAATACTCTCTACCTCCCAAGGTAGAGAGTTGGAGCTCATAATAAGATTTTCACTTTCTCTCACTAAGTTCCTAAACCTCTAACTCTTTCTCTCTCTAAAACCTTAAGTTGTACGCCTAGTTTGATCATGGTATGATGTGTTTTTGAAATCCAATATGTTACAGAACGACCTTTGCTAGAATTAGAGATGTGTCTTCACATTATCTCGTTGATACTCTCGAGTTCGAACTTGTAAGTGCTAGAAATCTTGCTAAGGAGATTCCTTTCAAGAATCGAGTCCGAATATGTGGGTCATTACTTGAACTTGTTCAATGTAATGCCAACCGTCCCCTACGGATTTGGACGGTGATTCGCCCGACCAAGGTGAATGGAATAAAGACATTCATCGATAAAACAATTGTAGTAATCAATTCTTTATGAAAAGATTACAATGATCAATTGGTGTTCGTGATCGTCTGGGAGATCTTTGCTGGCGATGGATGCTCATGGGAGGAAGAGATCCCGCTAATACTCCACATGCTCATACCTACATCAACACAAAAGAAATTCTCTCAAAATCAAAGGCAACACAAAGTCATAATGATTCTTCATCTAATCAAAGAATCTACAAAGTTATAAAGACTCGAGAACTACTTCACATCCGGAATTCATTGTCAAATGAGTGTGTGAGCATGTTGGAGAAAGACATGGAGACGCTTTGAAGCAACGGTCGACATGTGGTGACAACAACATACTATCACAACCACCACAAAGAACAAAGAATTAAAGAACAAAGAAATCTAAGGCGTCAAAGGTAATACTTCAAAAGAAAACAAGATCCCTACCTTTGGGAGATTGTTCGAATCAAGGCACTTCTTCTCACAAGAAGAAGAATGTCGAAGACGTCAAAGCCACTATTACATCGGCACCAACAACGTTTCAAATTACTCAGTCATTAATTACCAACACTTAGGGGAGATTGTTGGAATCACTCCTAAACTATATTTTAAGTGTTTGTAATTAACATGTAATAGGTTGCTTAATTAGGCTTTTATGTTAGTATTAAAGGCAAGGCTTATGTAGAAAGCCCATAAGCCTTGGCCCATATCCAATAAGGAAGGAAGGGACTAGAAGTGTTGCCCTAGCTCCCTTCCCTATAAATACTTTTGTAAACCTTCATTTGAAGGTTGGTTGTTCACTTTTAATACATTCCTACGCATAATATTTCCCCATTCATTCATGTGTGTATTTGTTAAGTGTTCATCCGATCACTTCTCTTTCTTATTTCTTATATTTATGCTTGTGTTGCAAACATGATGACCTAACAATCTTTCTAGTATATGGTGGAAATCCAAATATAGAGCTTGATGTTACAGGTTTCTGTGATGCGTCCTGAAAATGTGATAAAGATTATACGAAGTCGCAGACGTGTTATGTCTTTGTCATTAATGGAGGAGTAGTAGACTGGAAAGCAAGAAACAGACTACAATCGCGATGTTTGCAACATAAGTTGAATACATAGATGCTTCGAAAGTCGCAATGGAGGTCGTTTGGATTAGGAAATTCATTTCGTGGCTTGGTGTTATGCCTTTAATTGAATCGCCTATTGATATGTATTGCGACAATTCTGCGCAATTATATTTGCCAATGAACCCGAGTCATGAAAAGCACTAGACATTTTCTACTAAGTATCACTATGTTCGGAACAAGTCCGTGAAGGTGAAATAAATCTCGAAAGTTTACACGATAATAACTTAGCTAATCCTTTCAATAAAGCTTTACCTAGAGAAACGCTTCTTGAACTTGCCAATAGCATTGGACTTTGTTTAGCTAATAGTTTCATGCATGACTGTGATTAGTATTTGGAAAAAGGATGTTATAAACAATTATTGTTAAATGAAATAAAGTATTTGTTATGTTTATTTTTCATTTTTTAATATTGTATCATATGTTTGCATGTTTAATCTATGAATAATTTAGTTATTCAAAAATAGTCTGTTGTCAATTAATGATATGGGAATATCAGTGAACTAAGACAAATATGAGTTTTGATAAAATATACTTGAACGTATATTGATGTGTTAGCATACCAATTTTACATGATATTCAATGAATTGAATATAGGACTTATCCCAATTACATGATTGTATTTTATGGATCTTGTCATCAAATAAATCATGAAGAGTGTTGTTCCCCGTTCACTATCGTTTAAAACAGTTTAAGTATATAAAACAAGTTAATAGTGAACTATGACTGAAATTAACACAAGTAAAACACACAAAGTAATTTTCAACATCATATTCTTTATTAGAAATTAATCAAAAAGAATACGTTACCCAAGTACTTGTGGAATAGTACTTAGGATTGAAATGACAAAGTTTGGTGACTTCTCTCTAAGCTCAGGCTAAGTCTGAGCACAACTCTTAGAGCTCACTGAGCTATCTCAAGAACTAAGTTGTATTTGGAGGAGTGAAAAGATGGCTTGCGTGTATGTGTGTTTTTACAATTCACAAGCTTTTTCTTTTCACTCCATCTCTTATGCTATTTATACATGTATGATATTTGACTCTTTCCTAAGTGACAACCGACATCACACGTAAGACAAAATCTTGATGTATTTTGTCATTCTAAAGACTATTCTAGGTAAGAGACAAGACTACTTTCCTAAGTTCGGTGATGACATTGCTACCGATCTTTTGCCATTCGTGGAAAGTTGACTTTGGTTGATAAGGACTTCGTCTTATCGATTCAAACTTATCCCGCCTTGTCCCGCTCTTTCTTGATCTTTACATTCTTGATCTTCTACTTGGTTTGACTTGATGTAAGTAGTTGGAGAGAGTCTTAGGGATTCATGAGTTATTGTCATCACTCCCGAATCCATCATCTTCTTCTTGACTCGAGATTCACCCTTTAAGTTCCGCCTTCTTCGAGTGGAGAGACTTCTTCACCTCATCTTGAGTATCCGAAGATGACTCACCGAGACTATGCACTCAAGACTGTTAGTGTTAACGGACTAAACACGGGCTATTTTCTATTCAAATCCTAGATCAAGGGTTTGGGTATTTATTGAACCCAACAGTCTCCCCTATTTGGATATACAAATAGCATAAGTGTTTGATCGATTAAAGTGAGCAAATGGCTTCTTCTTACACCGTATGTACTAATGAATACAATAAGGAACACCAATATTTTAACAAAAACATACATCGTTTATTGATCAAATTACAAGGTTCCTATCACTAGTACAAAAGATAAATCAAAATGATGTCGGTCCGAGATGGATTCCCAAAGCTTCAAGCTTGACTTTCTTGGTGATGAGTGTTTCCACTGTCGGGGTGGTCTCTTATCTTGGCATTCGTGTCTTGGCGTAACCTCGATGTTTGTTGGGGTTTGATTTTAGAGGCCAGCGGTATGTAGCTCAACATTGCACCCACACCACCTGATCAATATCACTCCATCTTTGAAATCTTTGGGTTTCCATAGACATCAATGTGGAATAGCCCTCTTCGAGCTTCTCAATCACTAGGCAGTTCACAAACTTAACACCTTCGGTAGTTCCTGTTGCATTCGAGACGAGACACTTTTATCTCGGGCGGAACTCAACCTCTTTCTTTTGCCGGTGGATGATTGTGGTTGAGATCCTTGAGGTCTTTATTAAGGCGGTGAATTCAGTTGAGTTTGGTGCATCCCTTAGCCTTTCATATCTTTTGTTGAGCATCTTCATCGACTCCTTAACCACCTTGTTCGCTTCTTTTCAATTATTGGACTAAGTTCATCGAGTTCACCGATCCCAAAGTTAGTGAATTTTGGGGATCATGAACCTCGAAGTGTCTTTATCATCCTCCAGAGACATTCATAGCCGATGGTTTAGACACGGGAATGATTTTGACATCAATGATCTTCTCGAGCGACCTTCGCTAGTCATTGACCGATTGTAGTCGTCAATCCTTGCTTTCCGATGGCGGCGATCTTCCGTTCTTTTCTTCCAACTGCTTTTTCATTTCACCATCTTAGCCGCTGAGCATCCTTAAACTTTTGTCCCGCTGAACCTTTTGAAGCTTCTTTGGATCAATTCCCACATTCTCGACTTCTTCTACAATCACTTTAACCAAGCTTCCTTACACTTCTTATCTTCCTCGACTTGTTTCAATCTCCTTTCTTCTTTAGCGAGATATTTACTTAGGCATTGAGGTGTGAGAAGGTATTCATGTCATCGATCCGCTCCAAACCGTCAAGTTTTCTCGCCATTTGTGAATGGCCGATCGAAGAAACTTAAACGGTTAAACAAATGCAATGAAGATGCGAGATGTAGTGTTTCCTGTCCCAACGAGCTGTGCGATGAATCACCAAACGTGTAGTGATCGAGAAGATTTGAACGGATAAGGAGATATGATTGATTATACTAAAAGAGAAAGCACATAAACTACAGGGGCTTAAATGCAAATTAAAGAGAATTAAAAAGATAAAAAATATTAAATAAACGCTATCACTATTTTTACAATGATGTTTTTGTGATTTTATAAAACAAAATGACTTAAATAAACTATTTTAACTAAAACTTAAACTTAATTTACCTAAAAACGTAACTTAAAATGAAAACGTCGTTATTTATAAAAATTACGCAGTCAAGCAAGCAAAAGCGTAAAATTTAAGAAATAAAAGTCCTACAAGTGTAAAAACAATTTTCTTACCTACTATATGACAAAAGAAAATTTTAGGAAAAAGCAGGGTATTTTTTGACTCTTAAATTATTTATTACAATTAAAAACCAAATAACACTAATTAAATTATTAAAAATACTAAAACATTTTGGAAAATTCTGAAAAATTCATAGAAAGTATTTTGAGTTATGCTGGTTCTAAAAAAAATAAGAAAACATGGGGTTGTTTTGGAAATAAGCTGCCTAATAAGCTAAAAAGGGCTTATGAACAAAACTGCCTAAATGATACTTAAGTATTTGATTGTGCATAAAATGAACGAGACAAGTCCCAAGGCAACTGGTATCCAGGTACACTCTTAACACTCTCCTAAGGGGGAGGTCGCATGTTCGAACCTTGACCTCCCCTTTTTGCTAACTATTTTTTTTTGGAAATTTTCTTTTGTAGGTTGAAGATGCAATCAAAACAAGAAAGTTTTGTAAAAACTTGGTTATGAAAACTTACAAATAAGCTGTTGGAACAGCTTATTTTAACTGATTTTGGACAGAACTTAAACAAACACACCACTGTTTGGGTATTGAAGACACAAATAAGCAAACAAGCTAGAAATAAGCAATGGGCAACTAAACAAGCAACACCAAAATGAAAATAAGCTAGGTACAAATAAAATAAGCTAGATGACCAGGGATAAGCAGTGATTAAGCACTGTTAAGCAAAGGAAAACTCACTTGTACACTACATGCTCAAAACAGCTTGCTTGGGCTACTTTCAAGCTTATTCTTAAGCTGAGATAGGGACTCCAAGACTAATCACAAGCTGCAAACAAGTTAACATGGCCAAGATTATAGAAACTAAATTTGGGACCAAGAACAATCATTACCGACTTAAAAATAAGCTTGAAAAGTGGACTAGAGCCAAAATGGTCATTGTGGGGTTGCAACTTGAAACCGTGACAACCCGAACTTTCGGTCATTTCTCGACACAATTTATGCCTCATTATTTCAACATTTATCGTAAACTTGGTTTACGTGTTCCAAATTCGCGTAACCTTTAAGGTTTAGCGGCGAATTCATGATCATAACATCACGTACATTTCATATGGACTAGGATTAGTCTACATTTCATTCACATCATTTGCATCATATTAATTCATTCATGACATTTCATTTCACATTTAACGCGAAATTTTTTTATATTAAATAAACGTTATCGCGTGAGTTATTATTTTGTATATTTAAACCGTTACTTTCAAAAATGATCCCGATGTATTTTTAAACTTTCATTTAGTTTATAAAAATTATATTTTTAGTTTTCCTAGTGTTTCAAATTTATTTGGTACATAAATCGTTAAAGTTAAATTATTCTGACGTTTTACTTAAAAACTATCGATAATTATTTTATCACTCAAATTTCACAAGGAATGTATTTTTACAATTTTTATTATATCATTACATTCTATTTTGATCTATTAAAAACTTACTTGTACCAAAAAGTTACAATTTTCTACACTATTACTTACACTTTCTTACAAATTATACAAGTAAATATATATATACATAATAAGAAAGAAAAAAAAAATTATTTGAGAAACAAGATCCCAAAAATCCGGCCATAGAGGGTGGTATTAATTGATGGCAAGGTCTTGATTGTTAAAAATTACACACAACTTAAAAGTCTTCATTTATACATTATTTCTCATTCATTTCTCTCATAAGTCTTCAAGTGTTAGAAAAATCATTTTCTCTCTTCTTTGGGGTTCTTCATAACCGGTTCTACATCAAGATCATCAAGGGATCAAAATTATTTTTCTCAAGTGCTAATATCAATCTAGTTAATACTCTTTATAAGGTTTTGAAATAAAAACCAAGAGTGTTTAGGTTTAACCTTGTTACTTGCACCTCATCATATTCACTTGTAAGCATGTTTCTTTCATTTTTCATGTTTCATTATCATTTCATATGTATCCTTTCATTTTTGGAGCAACATGCAAGACATATGTGATTTATACCATTTTTCATGATTTTAGAGTATATATATATATATTTGGTCATCCTATAATTATCCCCATGGTATTCATTGGTCTTGATGGTGATTAGGAACCCATGACACCCTAAGAAGGTGTATGGTAGGATTAGATTAGCTTTGGAGTTGATTTGAAGGGATTAGAATAGGTTTTGTCCGAGAAAAACTATTTTCGATAACTATAAATTATGTTCTGTCATTATTTCGATTTTCTGGAAAAACCGACAGTAGGCACGACCTTTTGGCCTTGATATTTAGAAAATATACTTTAAAACGAATCCGTGGCCTTTTGAACGGATAAAAACGGAGTTATAACGAAGAAGTTATGGATTTTTAAAGTTTGACGACGAAGCGTATATTTTGAGAAAATTCACTTGCGGTTTTACTTTGTCCGAGTCAAAAGCGAGCCTTAAGCTTCACAAATTATTTCGACTAGTCAAAAATATATTAGTTTACTTGATCTGAAGCTAAGGACATATTATCGTGAAAGCAGTTTGAAGCGACAAAGATATGCACGTTTTCATAAAGTTGCCGTAACTATTATTTTATGAAAAACTATATTATTTTACGTTACAAGTGTTGCATTAGTTTATGCGACCATGTTTATTGTTTGTTTTTAACCATGATGTGAAACTTTTGGAGCAATTATCTTCTAGTAAAATCAAGTTCACCGGCCATATTTTTCAAAGCGACAAGCCGTTTGTATAGCGGAGTTGTAGTAAATTAATTCTCGATGTTCAAACTTGGCGAAACTCATTTTACGCACAACAATTAGCCAAAATCACTATCTTTAACCCTTATTATCTTTATGTTCGAGACCTTTTGGACGAAAACTCTGAATGAAACTTCTAGATATCGATACAAACTTTCCAAAAGCTGTCGAGTTCGTTCTCTAACGATCGGCGTACACCATTCGACTAGTTTTCCAAAGCCATTTTGTTAATTTCATGATAATTCCGGCGACATTGTTTCTGACGAAAAGTGAAAATTTCACCATAAATCATTATAAAACCATTGTAGGATGACATTTTGACGTAAAACTTGTAAAGTCATTTTGAAGGGTCAAGGCGTCAAAGAGTATTTTTCGGCGACAAGTAATATTTTCAAAACCCGCAAATGGTATAAATAACATACGAAATGCATGCATAACATTACATTGCAACTCATATCATATCATATCATTCGTAATAGGTCCGGTTAACGCATCACGCTATACCTCGGTGTACTCACTCTTGTCATCACACCGTCTACCAAGTGAGTTCATAGCCCCACTTTTACTCTTTTAAGCTGCTTTACAAACACTTGGGGAGATACATGCTACATTTTAATCGAACACATATGCTTTGAGCTGTATGCTATATCCGAATGTTTTATTGTCACTAAGTATTTGCCATGTTCAAGTCCCTACATCATGAACCATTAGTCACTTGCGGTGGCCGAATATTGTGAATATGCCTATTGGAATTAACACTCCGCTCCTATTGACCCATTTAGGAAATCGAGCACTATATTGAATCATTAAGGTAAATTGGCAAATTACCTATTAGGCGGCGATGAAGCGATGATTACCAATTTTTATTGGTGCGATGTTTACGCTTTGGTGTCATGAACTTAGTGAAATAAATACGATTTTGTTTTAACGATGAGTGTGAAACCATTTAACTCACACTACGATTATTGTGTTCAAGCGAATTACTTAAACCTATGGATTTCACTCAACCTTTGTGTTGACCTTTTAGCATGTTTATTCTCGGTATCTAAGGCATTATCATCATGGCATGGTCAAGGAACCACCTTTTGAGTCGCGGCGATCGACTTACATCATTGTACATTATGGCACTTTCTTTTAAAACCATCGTTTGGATTTGTAATATATTTATATTTCCGCAAACGTTGTAAACTTTGGGACCTATGTTGTAACTCGATTATTTTATTAAATCAAGCGATGTATTTTCCAAACGACACTTTAGGTCGTTCAATATAACTGTGATTGTGATGCTATGACGGTCAATCCCGAAATTCCATTCATTGCAAAGCAGGTAATTTGGGGTGTGACACAAACAAAGGCTAAAGGTGAACTTTGAAGCTTATTTGGAATAAGCTAGAGTAAGAATCACTCTAAGAACTTCTGGAAAATTGAAATACACCTAGCTAACTGTCATTTGCCACCATCTCTCACCTAATATAAGCTGGTTCAGCTTATAAATAAGCTGAGGAAAAGTGGATGATTGGGCTTAAGGAACCTGTGCACAGAACACCAACCTGTCCAACTGACCCACTTTGACCCAATTGCAGCCCTAGTAAATGAATTTTTTAAATTTTTTCCTTTTAACTACAATTACACTAGCTGGTGAAGAGTCATTTTTTATTTTTTTACAAATTTTTATGACAACTACAATTAACTCAAACTGCTTGAGAAAAATGAAGAAAAACAGTGTGGAAATGTTTTGAAATTGGTGACAGTTAACTGGAAAACTCAAAAAGACATATTTGGCAGCTTGAAACTTAGATTGAGAAATCATTAACATTGATTTCTAAAACCTCCTACATCAAATGCACCTAAACAATTGACCCAAAACTCTAAAAACAGTTATTATCCAAACACTCCTTTGAACCTCTCAACTAATTTTCAAGACTGGAACTTAAAGGAAAACTAACTCAAACTCAAATGTGATGCTCAAATAACAATTAAACTCATCCTAAAAACCATTTCCAATCAGAATTGAATCAAAAGTTTGGTTGACTTTACAAACTTGACTCAGTTTGACTTTTGTTGACTATACATGAAAATTGCTCAAACTTGGAATTAATACTTGAAATTAGCTTCAATATACTGAATTAACTAAGTTTCATACATTAATACTTGAAATTACAACTTAAAATTTATTTAAGACATAGAAATTTTAAAAACGACATACAAAGAAATTTTAAAACTAACTACTTCTTTATCCTTCTCTCTTCCTTCCTTTTTATACACCAACTTGTCTTCTCTTTCCTATCTGAGCTAATCCCACATGTCTTTGAGACCATTGGATGTCTTGAGGACATATTGGCCCTTGATTGCATTTTGGCAAGAAAATGGGTTTTAACAGATGAAGAGGTTGAGTGTTAGGTTGGAGAGGCATTAAATGCATCTTGGCTTGGGGTGAGGAGGATGGTAGTAGGATGATGATGGAGGGGGGTTGAGTGTTAGCAGGTGTTGCAGGGGATGATGATGATGGTGGATACCCGTGACATTGGAGGGAAAAGGTGTAAGTCAAAAGGGTTTGACTAGGGTAATATTAAAAGGGGAAGGTCAAATTGAAGGGGGGTCCAAAAGGGTTAATGACAGGGGGTCCAAATGCAGTTATGACAAGGGCCAAATGGTTATTAAAGGTTTAAAACACAAGGACCTATTGTGCAATTTCTGAAAAATGGAGGACCAAGGCTGCCAATTTGCAAAGTTGTTTCAAGGGACCACAATTTACAAGTTTCCATAGTACAAGGACCAAACTTGACATTTTCCAATTTTCCAAGGGCCATTTTTGCCAAATTTGAAACTTGAAGGACCAATTTTGTAATTTCTCAAAACTTTTGACATTTTTCACCAAAGGACTAATTTTGACAACTTATGATTTTAAAAGGACCTTTGGTGATTTTTCTTTTGAAATTATGTGCTCAGGGACTATTTCTGACAATTTTTGAAACTTGGGGACCGAAACCGCCAATTATGCAAACTTAGCTCATTTTCATCCGATTTTGAACATTTTGCATCCAAACATATAAAATGCAATTTTGGAATATTTTCGATATTTTGATGCATTTCGAGCATTTTAAACGCTTTGCGCTTCGTGATTTAACTAAAATGATGAGTATTTACACACCATCACCACCGATTTTGTAGGAATCTTCTCGTGCTCGCTTGTTGTCATTATGCCTTTGCCTTTGTCCCGGCCCGAGGAAGAAGATGCAACCAAGGGTGGTGTTGTTGTCATGATTGGTGTTGTATTTATTAGTGTTGTTGTTGTTGATGATTGTGGTGGTAGTGATGAGATGGGTGTTCTTGAGACCGATGCGATGATGATGTTGGCTCCCCTCGGTGTGAAGAAGAGTTTCTTCAACAAGATTCTCCCCTCAACCGCTGTCAGTAGCGTCGGTGAGGCAAGAGTTGGTGTCGGTCTTGAGGGGAATGAGTCGCTTGACCGCGAAGGCCCGATAAATTTCAGTTATCATTGCCTTCATATCGGAAGTATCTGTTTGAATGCCAGTGACCTTTGCTTCCAAATTAGCCTGAGATAATTCCAAGGCAGTCATCCGAGGCCAAAGATTCCAAGCCATGGAGGATGATGCCCTTGTCAGATTAGCCACCTGAGCATCAAGAGAATTCAATGTAGATTGAAGGGACTGAACAGAACTTTGTAGGCCCTGAATATTGGCAGACTGAAGCATATCAACCAGGTCAGTGAGACGGGAGGAATTCTTCATATAAACTTCAGTGGCTTCCAGCATTTTAGAATTGAGTGATGGGTCCTCCTTGACAGTCTCATTGATATCATCAATCGATGAACCACACTTCTGAAGATACTCGCGAATTTTACCCAGGTTTGCATTCTGTGTGTCAATTTGTTGATACATAAGATCCATGTGTTCGTGAACATTTTCATTGAAGGTGAGTACATCGGACTTAAGATCAGCATAACTGGCAGCAGCTTCAGTGTGTTGATCCCATAATTTATCAGTAACCCCATAATACAGCTTCCTTGAAGCTCTAGTGATCCATTTAACCAGCTGTTATTTAGTGAGTGGAAGAGTGTTATCAAAACGGTTAAATTCAGTAGAGCTGGATGAAGAGGCTGAGTCATTATCTTCAGGTAGAAATGGTGACTCAAGATGCTCTCATGGATCAGGTGAGGTTCTTGTTCGATTGAACCTCGGCGTCACGTCTTCCTCACGATAAAATTACATCATCACTCTCAGCAGTTCATCATCGAAAGTAGTAACTCATAAACCTCGGCAATAGTTAACAAGGGGTGGTGATGGGTTCCATATCGGTGGTGGTATTAATCCTCTCGAGTCTTTGTCCTCGTGGACCCCTCGGACACCGGTGGAGTTTTCCAGCTGCCTTCTCGGAGTCGATTGGTTTTAGGTTCCGTGTCGACGGGTTGTTTCTTTCCTCCGAGTCTTTGTCCCCGGTGACCCCGAGACACCGGTGGGTGTTTTACAATGCCTTTGGTGGAGTCGGTGATAGTTGTATCCCTATCGCCGGGTTGTATGATTCCTCCGAGTCTTTGGGATCGATCGGTGCGCCTCGCACAAAGGCTTGGATTTGCTAATGTCATCACTGGGCATTGTGGAAGGCACCCCTACCGGGTTGTTTGTTTCCTCCGGATCTTGGGAGTAGTGGTTGTGACCAAGGGCACTAACCGTGATGTATCGGTATCCTTCGTTGTCACGGGGTGAATGTTGCATGGTCACCAATGGGTGTCTGTTAATTCTAGGGCTTTTGTGCCTCTTAGGTTATGTTCCGAAGCCTCGGGGCCTTGAGACTGGGTTTAGTCTTAGTCCCGCCCCGAGACTTCCCTTTATCTTTTAGGAGCGGGGTTTGAGACACGATCCTCCCAGTTGTTTACAAAGAACCATATGGGCCAAATTCAATGTTATGGACTAGGGATGGGTCTTTTGAAAATTTGATTTGCTCGACGCCTGTAAAGCACCAAATTTTTCTTCCCGAGGTAATTGCAACCCAAGAACACTTGTAAAGCACAAGAGACAAATCTAGGATCCGAGACATATTTTGCCCTAGATTTGCTCAGTAGCTTAGTTACGAGATCACCGTAAATGATCTCCCAATGTCGACATTTACCCCATTCATCAAACAAGAAGCCATCGTCAACTCGAATAGAATTAACTTGTTCGGTTGATGAGTGGTTCCGTCGAGGACCCGAATCACAAAAGTGAATAAGATCCTCCAAGCCACGGGAATGAATTTTTGGTGACTAGGGTTCTGCCCAAAAGTTTGGCTCTAAAGCAATTGTTTTAACCCATCCTTCAACATTGTGGGTTCGGGATGGGCGACATAAACACCGTTATTATAGTCTAACCTTGAAGAGGTGGAAAACGTTTTGTAATCCAGGGTGACTGATTGTTTCCCATCAAAAAGACTGAACTTAATGAGATACTCCCTTAGTGGTCGTAGGTCAGTCTCATTAGTAGCAGGTGTCGGGTCATAGGCCACGGTTGTTGCCCAAAACTCCCTGAGGAGGTTTTGGTAAACAATAGAGGGACACTGAACAAAGGCATTTTCAGTGGGCAATTAAACAAAAATTTCATAATGTCTTTATAGGCTGGGACATTTTGTAGGTATTCAAAATTGCCTATGACATTATTGGTTTTAAATTCAACATTAGTAAGATCCCCTGCCCACTATTGTGCATACTGAAGAGATTGAGTTCTTGCCATTTCCATTAAAAAGGTTTTAGGGTTTTGAAAAAATTTCTTGACAAGAACAATCAAAAGTTTTAGTATCTCTTAGTTGTGATGAAAAACTTTTGTAAATGTTTACAATGAAGGTTTTTCAGAAAAAGGTTTGAAGAACACAATGATTTCTGGGTTTGAAAGAAATTTTGACAGAGTTTTGTTTGCAGAAATCAATTGTGTGTGTTTTAATGTTTATGAGAGGGGTATTTATAGAGTGATGAGAAGGGTGGTTTTTGCATAAATGTGTATATTTAAAGATGGTTTTTGAAAACGTTTGAAATTCCACATTTATTGCCACCCACCACTACCCGCATAAAATCCGTATTTCAAGGAGCATTGCGATTACACAAAAAAGTGCACTTTAAAGAATAAAATATCCATTGGATATTTTATGTGAGAGGAGGCATTTAATGCCAAGTGGGGATGAGGTAAGTTTGTGAGGGACCTTTGATGTGGTTGAAAGTAAGACAAAGAGACATATATTCCTATATTAAATTAGCATAGTTACCAACCTAAGACATTTAAGTAACTGATACTTAGATCATTTAGTTACTCATTCAATGCTCAATATTAACTATCAGGGTCCCTGAATGAGTCTTACTCATTCAGTGAGGGGTTTATTTTGGATGTTCAGGAGGATAAACCATTTGAGAGAACTTATCGAGATTGGTTTTCGACACCGACTTTCAATGTTAAGCATTCCCAATTCACTTTCGGTCTCTCAAGGTAGGTTCATCCAGGGTTTGGTGAAGATATCACCATTGATATTCAAGAGGATGAAATGAAGTTCTATGTCTCCTTTCATTATGTAATCCCTAATGAAGTGATATCCGATATCAATGTGTTTGGTTCTTTGGTGGAGGACAGGTTATTGGAGATTGCAATGGCACTAGTGTTATCACGTAAGATGGGTACCATTTTGTAATGGATGTTGTAGTCACCGAGTTGACTTTTCAACCATAAAACATTGGCACATCATCCTGCAGCAGACCACATACTCAACTTCAATCAAGACATAGCCACCGATTGTTGCTTTTAGCACTCCAACAAACTAGTTTTCCTCCAAGAAATTGACAGACCACGAGGTACTTTTTATGTCCATGTTGCGTGGCATAATCGTAATCGAGTAACCTTTGAGATCGAATCCGAGCATTTTGGATAATAGAGTCCAAGGCTTGGTGTTCCTTCTGTATATGAGAATTCTCTTAGCAGCGGTGAGATGGGATTCTTTAGGATTAGACGATATCTTGCTATTAGATGATCGAGAATCGATGTCCGGTCTAGAAGCGATTAGATACATCGGTGAGCCTATAATCCTCCGAAATGAGTTTGATTGACCGATTTGCTAGTGAGATCAGTCCAAGGTTGTTAGGTGGGACCATTGAGTCTTCACCGAGGCACGATCGGATATCTCATATTTCTTCAAGAGATTTATGATGTATTTCTCTTGATGATGGATATTCCTTTATCGGTTGCACGATTTGTAGTCCAAGAAAGTATGTGAGTTCCCCATCATGCTCATTTCAAACTTCTTTGTCATCGCTTTTCAAACTGCTTGCAAAGTTGTAGTTTGTTGAGCCAAAGATGATGTCATCAACATACACTTGGACTAGTATCACATCTGTTGAGTTCTATAGACAAACAAAGGTGTTGTCTATCTTTCCTCCGACAAACTTGTTTTGTATCGTGAAGGTCGAGATAGTTTCATACCATGCCCGGGAGCTTGTTTAAGTCCATAAAGGGCTTTGTCAAGCTTGCGACATATAGTCATGGAATTCACTACTCTCAAAGCCCGGAGGTTCTTGAATATACACATCTTCCTTGAGATCACCATTTAAGAATGCACTTTTAACATCCATTTGGTAGACCACGAAGTTCATGTATGTTGCATATGCAAGGAAGATCCCGATGGCTTCCATTCTGCAATGTAAGCAAATGTCTCATCATAGTCAATGCCTTCTTGTTGTTGTAACCTTTGGCTACAAGTCGGCTTTGTTTTTAATGACAATGCCATTTTCATCGGTTTGTTTCAAAACCCACTTCATTCCTATGACTATTATATCCCGAGGACATTTGATCAAGGTCATGACCTTGTTTTTATCAAACTGCTTGCGCTTCTTCTTGCATAGCTTTGAACCCGGCTTGGGTGTTTTAGAGCCTCAGTGACACTTTTGGGTTCTATATCGATAGGTAATCAAGATATAGACATTCATTGGTTGAAGCTGCGGTTAAATTAGCGACCATGCTTCTAGTGAGCATGCCCTCGGTGGGTTCACCAATGATGTTTACAAGCTCAATGTCCCGAGATCTTGTCCACTTACTTTGTGGTCTAGGATCCGAGCTTGAAGATGTCACCGGAGTTCAAAGTGAGTTCGGTGCAAGAGCCACGTAATCATTTAGATCATATGTAGAAGTCTTGTTCAAGTTGAGGTTCTTGAGTTAAAGGTTCCCGATCATTCGGATCGGTGTTTCCTATCCCAAATAGGGACCGATCGATTATCAATGAACTCACCGATAGTTGGTTGGGGTAGGTTATGAGGTAAGACATAATATGAGATGTCGGCATCGACTTGATATGAGGAATTGATTTCGATGTTGAACTCATCGGGAGGATATCTTGATGAGTTATCAATTCCTATTTCCTCCACCGAGGTATTGATGAACCCGATGCTTTCGAACTTTCATCAAAGGTGACGTGAAAGGTTTCCTCAACTTGTTGTCTTCGGTGTTAAACACCTCAAGGCTTTGGAGATCAATGAGTAGCCTAAGAAATATCCATCATCGCTTTTGCATCAAATTTGCCTAGGTGATCCTTGTGGTTATGAATAAACACATGACATCCAAACACATGAAAGTAGGCGATGTCCGGAAGTCTACC
The DNA here is from genome assembly GCA_022545495.1 of Chrysanthemum lavandulifolium. Classification (NCBI taxonomy): domain Eukaryota; kingdom Viridiplantae; phylum Streptophyta; class Magnoliopsida; order Asterales; family Asteraceae; genus Chrysanthemum; species Chrysanthemum lavandulifolium. The sequence goes on from CM040244.1 coordinate 152,451,692, forward strand.
TTTGAAAGTCTCATATGGGGTTTTATTATGTCTTTTGACAATGATTGACCTGCTTTTGAGTGTAACAGCGGTTTGATCGCTTGATCCCGTAAATGCTTTGAGAGGTGAGCCATTTAACATGGTTCTTGTTGCCTCAATGAGAGTTCTTTTTCCTTCAAAGAACCCCATTTTGTTCGGGGTATAAGGAGATGAGAAATTTTGAGAAATTCCTTTTCATCACGTAAGCTTTCAAGCTCTTGATTTGAACTCATTACCATTGTTAGTTCTCGATTTGTTTAACAATAATGTCATTCGGTTTTAATTTTTCCGATGAATGACATTATTGTATCACCGCTGACTCTTTTGGAAAGAAAGTATACCCAAGTTTTTCTTGAAAACTCATCAACAATGACAAGTGTATACTTCTCATGCCGGATTAACTGGGGCCGACAGTCCAAAGAGATCCATGTGCAGGAGGTGAAGGCGCTTTGATGGAGAAATTTGGTTTGGTTTTGAAAGATGCTCGTTTGTTTACCTTTTCACAGGCGAGCATGGCTTGTCTTTGCAAAACCAAAGTGATGGTAAGCCAAGGACCTTGTTTTGTTTTGCGAGTTATTGATATTTTGAAGTTTAAGTGAGAGAGTCTCTTGTGCCATAGCCGGTTGATAGATTCAATGGCTTTGGCAAAGAGACAGTTCCATCTTGAGAAAGAGTAGACATGTCTAAGACATAAACATCATCTCTTCTAGAGCTATCAAAACAACTTCTTTATTGGCATTGAAAATGGTACCTTGTTTGTCATTAAATTGCACAATGTACTTAGCATCACATAGTTGATGACATCGATGAGATTGTATTTGAGACCATTGACGTAAGCAATTCTAGAAAACTATTCCATTGCGCCATCGAACCATAACCTTCATGGGACATGATGAGTTATCACCAAATACTACCTTGGGTCTGGTTCCTTTACATACTTGTGCAGATACTCCTTCACACCACCAAGCTTCTTGAGCAACCACTGCCTAGATGCCAAATAGGCTCCCTGGCGTGTCTCTACACAAGTAGTAAACTGAATTAGTTTCTCTTAGTGACCCACTTGCTAGTGGGCTTGGGTCTCAAGGTCTCTTTGAATTTTGCAATCGACTCATGGTCGGTGGTTGAGTGCATTGTGCTACCACGTGTTTTGCATTTAGAGGCGAGGAAGACTCGGTGATTTTGGGTTGTTTTGTACTTCTCCTTGCATGAATGACATCGTCATGTTGGGATGTCTCATGAGTGGATTTCCATATATCACAAAGATGCGTTCATGAGACAATCATCCCGATGATGATCATTAAACCCATATTGAGGGCAAAGAGGAAAGGTTTTGCTCTATTTTTAGAGCTATTTTGGAGGATGAAGCATACCGATGACCAACTTTAGTATAATTTGCTTTATCGTGAGCTTACATATTGTAAGTGATCTGCAGCTTTGTGATCATCCTTATTGCGCATCATGCAATAAAGGATTCTATAGCGCTTGTCGATGGTATGACTAGTGTAATGACACACCACACTTTTGCTTGGGTTTATTGGTGGATTTTGATTTTGATGAGCTAGATGAGGTCGACTTAGTTTCCTTGATTGAATCGGGGCTTTTGATGGAATCCATCTTTTCTCGCCTTCCTTACAAGCTCGAGAAGTTCTTTGAATTTGGTCGCTTCATGGGGACAGAGGATGTTGAAGTCTCGGTAGGAGTAGACTCTTGTTGGATTTGTTTTGTTTGTCTTTGCAGGATGGTTCTACCAAGTCCGGACCTTTCTTTTGGTGAGTGAGGATTGAATTTTAGAGGAGTAAGCTCGAGCTTGATCGACCTCAAGAGGTTTCGGGGGTGGAAGCGGTGTTTGAGATTCTCGCCTGACTCGTAGATGTGTTCGGTACTCTTGGGCATATCGGAGTCCTAGCATGCTCTTAAGAGCTTGGTCATCGAGCTCAAGAATCCTTCCGAATCAAAATTTGGAAGCTTACTCTCGTGATTAACCCGCTCAATCCAATCACCGGAATTTGGAGTTGTCGACATATTGGTAATCATACCACCGACACAAATGGTTTTGAACTTTGGTCTTTGTTGTGAGAGTCGTGAGATGATCTTCACCTATGACTCTCTTTTTGCTCTTGGGGCACCCACAACATCAAAGACCACGATTCTTAGCAATCCAACTATCAAGAATATCTTGTTCCTTTTAAGTTCATCTTGAAGAGCCCGATTTCTCTTAACTAGTTCAAGTTTTGAATTTGCAAAGTGACGACCTCAAGCTTGGCTTGTTTTAAAATAAGTAGTTCATCTCACACTTGTTTAATTCAAAACTTAGCTTGTTGTATTTTGAAAAAAGATTTAATCTTTGCTCTTCTACGAACTTAAGGTCAACATTAAGATAATTCATATAAGATCGCCAATCGAGTCATCATCCATAGAAAGTAAGATGTTTACCTTCTTCATAGTGATGTTGACCTATTCCCGCTTTACGCATGATTCTTCCCAACGGCTAGCTTGTCCTCTTCTCGAGAGGGCCATCGCTGTGACATGCACCATTTCATCATCGATGATACCGGCTCTTCATCCCGTCGAAGGTTTCAAAGAACGAGGCCCTTGTTTTTGCCCCGCATGATTTAACACTGGTTGTTTCGAGGATCGCCTCAAGCAATGCAAGCTTAGCTTTGCTTTCTTATACTTGGTTTCATAATCAATCGCTTTGTTTTTATCGATTTGCTTTGAAAATTTTGATGAGACCGAAAGATTTTGGTTGAAATTTGCTAAAGCTCAAGACCTGGTTTGACCTTGATGGTTTGTAAGAGGGTTCATAAATTGTTTTGAAAAACAATCTTTGCAAAATGACCCTTTTGTGACACTTAAAACATTCGAAGTCTTCATTAGCTTTAGTGTTTGAAAAATTTTGTTTCTTCGAATAAACCTTTTAGAGTTAGCGAGAGTGCTCTTTCCGAAACTCAATATTTAAATCGCTCGGTACTCCTCGCTTGTCCTCTCATCTGCCTCATCATCCGAGTTTTCCTAAAAATCTTGAATCACATTGTTAGAATAAAAGGCGCTTGACATTTGGATTGGAAATGGTTGTCGTGGACTTCTTGACTTCCCGAGATTTTTCAAGTCGGTATCGTCTGCTGATGAGGTTTTCCTCATAGACAAATTTCTCATAAATTTCGTGAAGCTCAAGATTCTAAATGTGGTTAGCATTCCTTAGTCCCCGAAAGAAATTCAACCATTTCTCGTGAAGACTGCTTACAAAACCAACATTGATTTCATGTTTGGACAATTTTACACCATCATTTGAAAGTTCATTTAACAATGTTTTGTACCGGTGTAAGTTTGAGACAGAGTTTACGAGTCCTTAGCCTCAAGGTATTATACTCAAGTTTCGTGTCCATAATTATGTTTTCCTTGGTATCGAGATAGACCTTCATGACTATGAACCGTGTCATCCTGTGTTTGTTTAGTCAGTACTATAGCTTATGATCGACTCCATAATATCATCGGAAGACATGATATGATGATACTTTTGAGTCTTTGGTCCCGTTGACCACTATTCTTTCATCCCGAGTCCACCGAGCTTCGTGTTTATGGAAACCTTCAACAGTTTTTGGGATAAATGGACCTTCATTTATACACTTGATATAATAAGGTTCAATCCTAATCAAATAGCAAAGCATACGCTTTTTCCATTTGTTAAATTTTCCAACTTCAAGTCTAGGGCAACAAATTGAATAAGCTCCACCCTTTTATCGACTAGTTGGGGTACATCAATTTCACCATTTAGGATCCTAATTTAAAAACTTTTAGAGCGGCCTAAAAACGAGTTTTATAATTAACTGGCTCGATACCACTTGTTGTTCCCTGCTCACTATCGTTTAAAACATTTTAAGTATATAAAACAAGTTAATAGTGAACTATGACTGAAATTAACACAAGTAAAACACACAAAGTAATTTTCAACATCATATTCTTTATTAGAAATTAATCAAAAAGAATACGTTACCCAAGTACTTGCGGAATAGTACTTATGTAACACCCCCAAAATGGCTCAGCGGAAGCATACAAGTATTTGGGGTGCTACTAAATTGATATCACAACATAAGCATAGAACAAATGATTTTCATAAATAAACTTTTATTCATTTCTTAAAAACAATGTTTACATTTTTGATTTGGTGCGAAAATGGCCCATTATAAACAATGGTCCCAATACATAAATCGTAGTCATCTATGACCATGCCATGCCTTTGCCTTGCGCCTCCAAAGATAAGCTATCACCGAAACCTCAAGATACATGCTAAAGGGGGTCACCTACTGTTGTGAGTTCATAGATTTATTTAAAGGGATTTCAAGACACCGTTTCAAATTTTGTTTTGATGATCATTACGCCTTGCATAATTTCATAAAGTTTATGATTTCAATTCATAAAAGGTTTTCATTAGTGGACCATAAAAGGGTATATGTACACTATAATGAATATAATGCCATATATTTTAAGTCTATTACGCTAGCACTAAGTTCATGCAACCGGTTACGATACGCTCATGTATGCACAAGGACGTCATACAAATAAGGAGCCCATGGCGAGTGTTTATCCCAATACACTCGGTTCCGACATGCTATATGTTTCGCCTTGACCCAAGCGGGGTCAACCGAACAGAGGAGTCACCCTCAATAGATCTATTTATAACATTCGCGCTTCCCAGCAGGAATTGACGGTTCATGAAGAGGGCAATTTGGGATCCAAGGTCTTAGGCTAAGCTGCGTAATATTCTAGGTCAAAGGTTTTGGTGTGGTCCTTAAAGCATCTAGGTATGATGTATCTTAAAACATATCAATCAAAGGGCATAGTATGCATAGAATGCAAATTTTAGTAATTAAATCATTTAAGTAAAATGAGCATGTATCTTCCCCAAAACAGCTTATAAAACAAGTAAAAGTAGGGCTATGAAACTCACCTTGGCAATGTGCAATATGAAGTCTAAAGGGAATTAAATCAAGGAGTGATAGTGCACGGCTCCGGCACGCAACCTAATTAATACGGCAATTAGTCTTTATGTTTAAGACTCGACAAAGTTTAACTAACTTTAATCTTTTAAATGTTTTTGTTGTTGTTGTTGTTGTTGTTGCTTATGTAGCATCATTTATCTTAAAACCATTTGCAAGATTTGGATGGATTTCGGCTCATGAAGGATAATATGGAAAGAACCTCAAGGAATGGATTTCGACTTTAGTTTAATGATGACCAATTGATAATACTGGGAGGGTACACGCAGAAAGATATCAAGGATAAACAAGACTTTGGTTTGTTGATAACCGGATGACGATGTACGGAAGGTATGTACATTTATTATGAGACATTGGCGGTGAGAAGAGTTTATATATATCGTGTGTTATATATTTCATGTATCAAAAGAATTAAGTCGTAACTTTAATTTATGTGTTTCATGAATTAATAAAATACAACGTGATTTTCGAATGTATCCAATTAATAATAGTTTTCGAAAAGTTATGTATACATATAAGACGTGGTTTATATATATAAATATGTATAATTGGAAGTATAAGTTTACATGGAGTATATCTCTGTATGAATTGTAAAAGTAGTTTATATAGTTATAGGAAGGTAGTATAATTTGAGTGAAATTTTCTATTTAAGTGGTTTGACTAACGTCAAAAGTTGTATATGAAGTTTATAATCCGGTTTCTAATAAAAACGCTTAGTTACTCGTATAGATTACTTGTTGAGGTATGTAAAAAAACATTATCTTGTCATCTTTGTTTTTCAAATGGTTTCCCGTATTCATTAAAGTCGATATGATTTAAGTGTCGTACTACAAATGGAATAGTCGTGTGTTATTGATGTGTCGAGTTGAGAAAGAAACATGGGTCGTGAAATATGTCGGACAAACTCGAGACGGTACACGATATACCGTGGACCTGATATACCAAACGGACGCTAAATAGACAAGAAAAATTGTGGGTCATGCCCAAAGATTATGCCAAACGGACCTTTGTGATAGATGGGCTTCAAATTCCCAATACACATACTCTTATTTGAATATTTGGTTAAGCCTTTGTTTACTTTCTGAAGCTAAGAGTACCCTTTTTAAAGTTGGAGTGAGTTGAGGCCCATTAACTTGATGGATCAGAGGGCTGTGGCCCGGTTATACACACACACTTATTAAACTTGGACACATTTTGCAACTAAGTTTCAAAAGCAGTTTTTGACGCTAGACTTCTAACCAAACAAACTTTTCGAGCTTGTGACTACGACACTAACCGAGCGCATCCCTTATGTTTGGCTGCTTGAACTTGCGTTTAGTAACTATAGTGTGATTCGAAGAGGAAAACCGCGACACAAATGGCAAACCCAAATGCACACTAATAGCTTGAAAACACTCTAAATATGTATGCTGTGATTTTCAAACCAACAACTTGGTACATGTTTATTTGACTCGAAAATAGATTAAGGTTAAAACAAGCAACCCGGTGATAGCTAAGTAATCCAAAACGCACTCCAAAGACGCGAACAAGAATCGACCAACACTTCTCGTGAGCACCCCGAGGTTTCGACTATGATCGGTAGGGTAAGACCCGTCTTGAGTGAGTGATCTAAACCACACCCTTACGGTCCTATGGGCGGCCTGGTTTGTACAAGAATAAATACTATAGATACAAGAAAAAGACCCGAAAATAAATCTGAATTTGAGACCCACAGGGTTTCTTACTCGGTTGAAGAATTATCTTGGATACGACCTGAACCAATGGCAAGCAAGACAGTTGCCCTTCGAGTGGGCATGTTCATAGTCGAGGCACATCTCGATACTTAACCATGAACAAGCCAGAGCCATAAGTAAGGATGAAATCCGAATAACATAGGTAAGTGAGACAAGCTAAGCCGGGGAGATGAGTTAGGACACCCTAATCGGTTAAGCTAAGAGTTAAGCCGAGAACCCATAATAAGCCGATTACCAATTAAGTCTAATGCATATTTTCGTGTTTTCCTTTTCGGCTCTTTTACTACATGCGACAACAATGAACATTAACAAGCAACAATCCTTTTCATATTTCAACCTTCAATAATATGACCTCAAGTTCTTAACTATCTTCAATTAAGCATGTTCGAATTTGAATAAGTGGAATTACAACTTAACAAAATATCAATAGAATATCCTTACATTAAATTTCGTGGGTCGGGGAAGATTGAAACCGAACACCACATAAGCTTTAATTTGGGAAGATTGGTGATGAACCGGAACGAATTGAGACTTGAATTAGGCTCCTAACACCTCAACTTGCAAAACCCCTCTATCAATTTTCAAAAGCCCCTTGCTTCCTGAAACCCTAATATGTGATTGTGTGTGAAAAATGTGTGAATCCTGTGAATAATTGACCCGATTTATGGCTGAAAGATTGGTATTCTTTGGACTTCCTTTCTTGTCTTGAGATGATAAATAACTTCTTCTTGGCAACACTACTCTTCGGTCCGCCGCCAGAGTCACAAGCATGGAAACCGAAAGAGATGTTTCAAGAGTAGGTTTGGAAAGACATTGAAGCGCACTTCCATGGTTAGGTTTGGGTTTGAAAGGAAAGGAGACAAGGATCTTTGATCCCGGTTTTGAGGAAGAAACGCAAAGAAGAGAGAAAAAGAAAGGTGTAGGGCGGCTAGTGTGGGATAGGATAAGCTTTGTTTTATTATTAATTATCAGATTGACCGGACTCGTGTTTTGTCGGATCTTGAGTAACCGTATCTTCCCGGTACCCGAATAATGTAGAAATTATGTTTTTAGAAGCGTTTTTGTATGCGTAATAATATACTTTCATTATTACGTAGAAATTTGATTATAAATGTTTGCCGTTATTTAATTGGTGTCGGTATGCGTGCGGTGTCGTGACTTCTAAATTCACGAGATAATCTCTCGTTTTCTTTAGTGAATTATCAGTGATTGATAAAAAGTGTATTTTTCTCTTATCTCAGTATTTATTTCTAGTTTTGTATGCTATGCTACTGCAAAGATGCGAATAACTAATGGATTAAGCTTATGTATGCTTTAATTTTAACTTGGACATTAATAGATTTCACATTTATTATGCAGATACTTAATAGACAGGTGTTGTGTGTGCGGTGTCTTATTTCTAAGGAAATGAGATGACCTCTCGGTTTTTAAATATAAATATTGACAACTTGTTAGAAAATAATCGATTTGGATTTCTTTGACGTAATAAATATTATTATAATAATCCAAAATTTTACGGGTTGTTATAGTCACCCATTTACGTGAGATCCGTCCGGATCTCGGCCACGCCACCCGATGGGGTGTCGGGAACGAGTGATGGTATTTAGAACAAGTTTTGAATTTTCCGTAGGTTGTTCAAGGGTTTCCTCTATGGGTATGGGTACCTAGGTGTTATGCCAGCAGCACATCCTCTATCTGAGGAACCTTGATTGTCTGGGGTAGGTTCATTAGGTGAAAGTTCTAATTTTGATGTTATGAGGTTTCACTATTTTGTTAGTGTGGACACCTCTAACTTCTCATGGTTTTATCAAAACGTACCCATTTCTGGTGTTTAATGGTTCTAAAGTGTATGGGTTGATTCTTAAAGTTTGCTATGGGTTTGTGTGCTTTCTTCTTTAAAGGGTGAAGAAACATTTGTTTTCGAATTCCTCTAAATGTTTGCACAAGTTTGACTAAGATCATATTCCAAAATCGATAAGATGTAAAAATGACACATTTTTAAAAGATTGTAAAACTGGTTCTAAATTATGGGGTGTACAGGGAAATTTTGCGAAACTTTTAGTGTTTCAACATTTTGTCTCATTTTAACGATGGATTTTGGAAAGTATTATTGTTGGATTTTAAAGAAGAATCCTCCAATTTGAAAATTTTATTGTAGCAAGGATGAGTAGTAGGATATAACCTTTACACATAACTACAGTAGGGTTTAGGTGTCTAAGTTGGGTAGGATTGGAGGTTTAATGGTTGATGAACCTCATTGTTTTCTATGGTTTCAGGCAGAGGTGTAGGTTACATCCTAAGGTTAGGCTTAGTTACCAAGGAGGACATTGATTATTTCTGTTTATGGGGTATTAACTTAAAACAAATTTCGAGGAATAAGTAACCAATAGAGTGGTTCTGGTATACCTTTCAAAGTATTAAGGAACACTTTATTTTGGTAAGGTATGGGTAGAATTGTAGTTTATTTTATGGTGAAATGGTAAGGTGGTAATTTGGTTTGTAGAAGTGATTCATGAAGTATTTTGATTATAATGGTTTGAGGGATAATCGGAAATAGTTTGTATGGCAACTCTTTTGTTTGTAGGAGAGTAACAAGGTAGCCACTGTTATTCTTAAGAGGTAGGTGGAGCTTCTAGGTATCAAATTTTCAATGGTAAAATTTTCAAGTTTTGTGGGATTATAGGTCATTTGTCGTGTCTTTCTAGATTTTGCTAAAGGTTTATTGTATTTTCTCATAGGTGCTATTGAAAGGTTGCTCCAAGAATGGTTTGATTTGTCCATGGAGTGTAAGGTGTGGGGTAGGAGTGACTATAACATAACCCGATTGTGATATGGAATTATAAAGTTTATGATTAAGAAGTAGTATGACGCTAGTGAGTGGCTTATGATTAAGGAATATTGTGATGCCAGTGAGTGGTTTATGATAGGGTGATGCCAGTGAGTGGTTTAAGACTAAGGAATGCCAGTGAGTAGCTTGTGCTCAGGGAATGCCAGTGAGTGGCTTGTGATTAAGGAATGCCAGTGAGTGGTTTGTGATTAAGGAATGCCAGTGAGTGGCTTATGATTAAGGAATATTGTGATGCCAGTGAGTGGTTTACGATAGGGTGATGCCAGTGAGTGGTTTAAGACTAAGGAATGTCAATGAGTGGTTTGTGATTAAGGATTAGTGTGACGCCAATGTGTGGCTTTAGTGTAACCGCCAATGTGCGGTTTATTAAAATGTTACATGTTTATTAAAATATTATCATGTTCTCACCGGACATAAAGTTATTATAACTATCCTGGCAACGCAAAATTCACCTCCGAGCCGGACATAGCGATCGTGCTATGTCCCACCGTCCCCGGTAGAATATAGGTGATCGACCATATTCACCCGAGGTTCAATGAATTTTAAAATACTTAGCTTAGTTACGCTAGTAATATGTCATGATACTTTTAAAGGTTGTCTTGATTAGAACAATTATTCTCTTTATGTGAGTGAAAGGTGTAGTGTTGTGATACGAAATATACGTATAGGGAAGATAATTGTAACCTATAATGAAATTAGGTGAGCAAAGGATAAAACATGTATCTTATCAAGTATGATCTCAACAAGATCATAAGTGAGGCATCGCCGGCAAAGTGTACGCGTGTCGGTCATAGGGATTAGTTTTGTAAAAGTGGTTATAGTTTAGGTTTTAAAAATATACCCAGCCTCTATAACCTAGGCTCGATACCAATCAGTAACACCCCAAAATGGCTCAAATGGAAGCATACAAGTATTTGGGGTGCTACTAAATTGATATCACAACATAAGCATAGAACAAATGATTTTCATAAATAAACTTTTATTCATTTCTTAAAAACAATGTTTACATTTTTGATTTGGTGCGGAAAATGGCCCATTATAAACAATGTGGTCCCAATACATAAATCGAGTCATCTACGACCATGCCATGCCTTTGCCTTGCGCCCAAAGATAAGCTATCACCGAAACCAAGATACATGCTAAAGGGTCACTTCTGTTGGTGAGTTCATAGATTTATTTAAAAGGGATTTCAGTACACTGTTTCAAATTTTGTTTTTGATAATCATTACGTCTTGCATAATTTCATAAAGTTTATGATTTCAATTCATAAAAGGTTTTCATTAGTGGACCATAAAAAGGGTATATGTACACTATAATGAATATAATGCCATATATTTTTAAGTCTATTACGCTAGCACTAAGTTCATGCAACCGAAGCTACGACAGTTCATGTATGCACAAGGACGTCATACAAATAAGGAGCCCATGGCGAGTGTTTATCCCAATACACTCGGTTCGACATGTTATATGTTTCGCCTTGACCCAAGCGGGTCAACCGAACGAGGAGTCACCTCAATAGATCTATTTATAACATTCGCTTCCCAAACAGAATTGACTGCTCATGAAGAGGCAATTGGGATCCAAGGTCTTAGGCTAAGCTGCGTAATATTCTAGGTCAAAGGTTTTGGTGTGGTCCTTAAAGCATCTAGGTATGATGTATCTTAAAACATATCAATCAAAGGGCATAGTATGCATAGAATGCAAATTTTAGTAATTAAATCATTTAAGTAAAATGAGCATGTATCTTCCCCAAAACAGCTTATAAAACAAGTAAAAGTAGGGGCTATGAAACTCACCTCGCAATGTGCAATATGAAGTCTAAAGGAATTAAATCAAGGAGTGATAGTGCACGGCATTCCAAGACGCAACCTAATTAATACTACAATTAGTCTTTATGTTTAAGACTAAACAAAGTTTAACTAACTTTAATCTTTTAAATGTTTTTGTTGTTGTTGTTGTTGTTGTTGTTGTTGCTTATGTAGCATCATTTATCTTAAAACCATTTGCAAGATTTGGATGGATTTCGCTCATGAAGGATAATATGGAAAGAACCTCAAGGAATGGATTTCGACTTTAGTTTAATGATGACCAATTGATAATACTGGGAGGGTACACGCAGAAAGATATCAAGGATAAACAAGACTTTGGTTTGTTGATAACCGGATGACGATGTACCAAGGTATGTACATTTATTATGAGACATTGGCGGTGAGAAGAGTTTATATATATACGTGTGTTATATATTTCATGTATCAAAAGAATTAAGTCGTAACTTTAATTTATGTGTTTCATGAATTAATAAAATACAACGGATTTTCGAATGTATCCAATTAATAATAGTTTTCGAAAAGTTATGTATACATATAAGACGTGGTTTATATATATAAATATGTATAATTGGAAGTATAAGTTTACATGGAGTATATCTCGTGTATGAATTGTAAAAGTAGTTTATATAGTTATAGGAAGGTAGTATAATTTGAGTGAAATTTTCTATTTAAGTGGTTTGACTAACGCCAAAAGTTGTATATGAAGTTTATAATCCGGTTTAATAAAAACGTTTAGTTACTCGTATAGATTACTTGTTGAGGTATGTAAAAAAAACATTATCTTGTCATCTTTGTTTTCAAATGGTTTCCGTATTCATTAAAGTCGATATGATTTAAGTGTCGACTACAAATGGAATAGTCGTGTGTTATTGATGTGTCGAGTTGAGAAAGAAACATGGGTCGTGAAATATGTCAGACAAACTCGAGACGGTACACGTATACGCCCGTGGACCTGATATACCAAACGGACGCTAAATAGACAAGAAAAATTGTGGTCATGCCCAAAGATTATGCCAAACGGACCTTGTGATAGATGGGCTTCAGCCCAATACACATACTCTTATTTGAATATTTGGTTAAGCCTTTGTTTACTTTCAGAAGCTAAGAGTACCCTTTTTAAAGTTGGAGTGAGTTGAGGCCCATTAACTTGATGGATCGAGGGTCAGTCCTGCTATACACACACACTTATTAAACTTGGACACATTTTGCAACTAAGTTTCAAAAGCAGTTTTTGACGCTAGACTTCTAACCAAACAAACTTTTCGAGCTTGTGACTACGACACTAACCGAGCGCATCCCTTATGTTTGGTCGCTTGAACTCATGTTTAGTAACTATAGTGTGATTCAAGAGGAAACCGCGACACAAATGGCAAACCCAAATGCACACTAATAGCTTGAAAACACTCTAAATATGTATCTTGTGATTTTCAAACCAACAACTTGGTACATGTTTATTTGACTCGAAAATAGATTAAGGTTAAAACAAGCAACCCGGTGATAGCTTAAGTAATCCAAAACGCATTCCAAAGACGCGAACAAGAATCGACCAACACTTCTCGTGAGCACCACGAGGTTTCGACTGCGATCACCGGGTAAGACCCGTCTTGAGTGAGTGATCTAAACCACACCACGGTCCTATGGGCGGCCCTGGTTTGTACAAGAATAAATACTATAGATACAAGAAAAGACCAAAATAAATCAATTTGATACCCATGTGGTTTCTTACTCGGTTGAAGAATTATCTTGGATACGACTGAACCAATGGCAAGCAAGACAGCTTCTTCGAGTGGGCATGTTCATAGTCGAGGCACATCTCGATACTTAACCATGAACAAGCGAGCCATAAGTAAGGATGAAATCCGAATAACATAGGTAAGTGAGACAAGCTAAGCCGGGGAGATGAGTTAGGACACCCTAATCGGTTAAGCTAGAGTTAAGCCGAGAACCCATAATAAGCCGATTACCAATTAAGTCTAATGCATATTTTCAGGTTTTCCTTTTCTGGCTCTTTTTACTACATGCGACAACAACAGTAACATTAACAAGCAACAATCCTTTTCATATTTCAACCTTCAATAATATGACCTCAAGTTCTTAACTATCTTTCGAATTAAGCATGTTCAGAATTTGAATAAGTGGAATTACAACTTAACAAAATATCAATAGAATATCCTTACATTAAATTTCGTGGGTCGGGGAAGATTGAAACCGAACACCACATAAGCTTTAATTGGGAAGATTGGTGATGAACCTAACGAATTGAGACTTGAATTAGGCTCCAACACCTCAACTTGCAAAACCCTCTATCAATTTTCAAAAGCCCCTGCTTCTCGAAACCCTAATATGTGATTGTGTGTGAAAATGTGTGAATCCTGTGAATAATTGACCCGATTTATGGTCGAAAGATTGGTATTCTTTGGACTTCCTTTCTTGTCTTGAGATGATAAATAACTTCTTCTTGAAACACTACTCTTGGTGGTCCGCGAGAGTCACAAGCATGGAAACTGAAAGAGATGTTTCAAGAGTAGGTTTGGAAAGACATTGAAGCAGACTTCCATGGTTAGGTTTGGGTTTGAAAGGGAAAGGAGACAAGGATCTTTTGATCCTGGTTTTGAGGAAGAAACGCAGCAAAGAGAGAAAAAAGAAAGGTGTAGGGCGGCTAGTGTGGGATAGGATAAGCTTTGTTTTATTATTAATTACTGTATTGACTGGACTCCGTGTTTTGTCGGATCTTCGAGTAACCGTATCTTCCCGGTACCCGAATAATGTAGAAATTATGTTTTTAGAAGCGTTTTTGTATGCGTAATAATATACTTTCATTATTACGTAGAAATTTGATTATAAATGTTTGCCGTTATTTAATTGGTGCTCAGATGCGTGCGGTGTCGTGACTTCTAAATTCACGAGATAATCTCTCTTTTCTTTAGTGAATTATCGATGATTGATAAAAGTGTATTTTTCTCTTATCTCGTGATTTATTTCTAGTTTTGTATGCTACTTTACTGCAAAGATGGAATGCGAATAACTAATGGATTAAGCTTATGTATGCTTTAATTTTAACTTGACATTAATAGATTTCACATTTATTATGCAGATACTTAATAGACAGTGTTGTGTGTGCGGTGTCTTATTTCTAAGGAAATGAGATGACCTCTCGGTTTTTAAATATAAATATTGACAACTTGTTAGAAAATAATCGATTTGGATTTCTTTGACGTAATAAATATTATTATAATAATCCAAAATTTTACGGGTTGTTATAACTTAGGATTGAACTGACAAAGTTTGGTGACTCCTATTTAAGCTCAGGCTAAGTCTGAGCACAACTCTTAGAGCTCACTGAGCTATCTCAGGAACTAAGTTGTATTTGGAGGAGTGAAAAGATGGCTTGCGTGTATGTGTGTTTTTATAATTCACAAGCTTTTTCTTTTCACTCCATCTCTTATGCTATTTATACATGTATGATATTTGACTCTTTCCTAAGTGACAACCGACATCATACGTAAGACAAAATATCGATGTATTTTGTCACCGCTATAAAGACTATTCTAGGTAAGAGACAAGACTACTTTCCTAAGTTCGGTGATGACATTATACCGATCTTTTGCCATTCGGGGAAAGTTGACTTTGGTTGATAAGGACTTCGCCTTATCGATTCAAACTTATCCCGCCTTGTCCCGCTCTTTCTTCGCTTTACATTCTTCGCCTTCTACTTTAGTTTGACTTGATGTAAGTAGTTGGAGAGAGTCTTAGGGATTCAGTGAGTTATTGTCATCACCACCGAATCCATCATCTTCTTCTTGACTCGCCTTCACCCTTTAAGTTCCGCCTCATCGAGTGGAGAGACTTCTTCGCCTCATCTTGAGTATCCTGAAGATGACTCACTGAGAGACTATGCACTCAGTGACCTGTTAGTGTTAACGGACTAAACACGGGCTATTTTCTATTCAAATCCTAGATCAAAGGGTTTGGGTATTTACTGAACCCAACAAAGAGTTATCCTCAGACTTGAGATACCAGATAACTGTCATGAATGTAGTGCATTTTTGTGGAATAACTTAACGCTATACGTAACTGGTAGTCATAAGGGTTATTTTCAGAAGTGTTGCAAAGTTCCTGGGTTGACGAGATGTTTGTGTGGCCACGCCCAAGATCTCCCCTGAACATGTTCAGAAGATTTGATAATCTTGCTCAATCACAAACAACGAGAAACAGAATAGTTAAATAAATAATGACTTAGATCAATATCTTTATTTAACATGGTATTAGTAACAAAAGGATAATAACAATAATGATGAATCATTAAAAGGTTTTTCCATAAGACCTTACTCGAGTTGTACTAGAGGCATTGGTGTGTTGCTAGACGCTAACCGATGTGATCACACTATTAAGATATGTCCAAGTGGGAGCTGTTAGTTTTATGGGCATAAATTAGTAGATGTGTGTTAGGATCAAACTCGAGATCACGGGATTGCACAATTTACATATGAAGAGTTAACGAATAATAATTATATATAAAATGTTATATTTAATTATTATATACACAAAACGTCTAAACGATCGTTATATAATTAATGATAATTGACTAATGACCGTTAAATAATAAAGGAAGGACTAGAGTGTAAATTGGTAGTCGAGAAGGATCCGGAACACCCCTTGGGGGCTTGGCCGGTTGTGGAGTGGATTGGGGAAACCCAATCCTTATCCAACTTGCTCTCCAAGTTTCACATAGTATATATACAAAGGATATAGTTATTGTTTTGTATCTCTTGTGCACACACATAACCCTAAAACTTGTTTTCTTCTTTGGTTTTGATAGCACCGAATGGATACAAACCCTAATAGGGTCGATCAGATTTTTTCCAGCTAAACAAATTGTTTTGTGAATAATTTATTAGCATAACGTTAACTTGGTATTAATACGTGTGTACAAGAACGTGATTCAAACACACTATTGTTTGAATCTTAGATTGAATTACAAAATGGTAAGGGGTAATTCCAATAATCCACATAAACCCTATTTGGGTTCTTGTTCATTCTTGATCCGATTAGCAAAAGGTACGCATACTATTTAGTTTTAGTTATTTAATTACATGTTATATGATCCTATACGCTTCGCATGTGTACTTGATTTTATTGTTTATATTTATTTGAATGTCAAGTTATTTAAATTCCAACACTTAGTGTCCCAAACATTAAACAATCAAACCCAACAGTAGTCATACGCTCAACATGAGCCTCGACAAACTATACTACTAACCGAGTAAACAATTTTGAGAACTCTTACAAATAAAAGAGAGCAAAAATCCAAACAAGTTTGCTAATGAACAAATTTCACCCAAAAACATAAGACAAACACATACCTTTGTAACTTACACACCACACAAAGCAGAAGAGACTAAAACGTTTTCAAAAGAAAGACACTTGAATTTTCCTTATAATGAGTCCCAAGAGGGCTAAGGGTACTCCCCTTTTATAGACAAAATAAATGAGGAGCCAACGGACAAGTGTCCAAAAATCCTTAGAGTCATAATACCATTAAAAGCATGAACCTCATGCAGAAAGTAACGTACTTCGAAGTGTTAGACTTTAAGACACAAAAACGACTAATCG
The DNA here is from genome assembly GCA_022545495.1 of Chrysanthemum lavandulifolium. NCBI lineage: Eukaryota > Viridiplantae > Streptophyta > Magnoliopsida > Asterales > Asteraceae > Chrysanthemum > Chrysanthemum lavandulifolium. Next base: position 152,468,730 of record CM040244.1, read on the forward strand.
AAAACCTGAAACACAAATCGAGGAAGATATCATAATCTCCAGTCAGGGAGACTCTTAAGTGACTAAGAAAGAGAAAGTTTTACAACTGGAAATAGAAATCCTACGCCATTCGAACATTTAAAGCAAAGCAAGCCTAGAACAAGCAAACTTCACAACCACTCAATCTTCACAATAACTCCTGACAAATATTGGCATTAAGAACTGTACATGCATTAAATATGCAACAATATTGGAAATGAAAATATTCTCCGAACATCACATCAAAATACCCTGCTATCTCAAATATCCAGGCTAGGCAAAATACAAGTTAGCCTCCCTGGATCTAGGTTAACACATTCGAGAATCCCAAAAGACCTCATCTTTTTAGCATGAGTCCATCATCGCATTTCCTTTAAAACAATAAAATATACTAATGAACTAGGGGACTTGTTAGCGTATAGGGCCTTCAGCCTAGTTAGATAAGGCTCATACACTCTAGACTCGACCCAACATAAGCACGACGAGGCCAAAGTCTGACAAAAGACTTGGGAAATACTTCCCCAGGTAGCATAAAGGCATAACCCGCCTGACAAACGTGTCTAAGCGAATAGTAGGCCTGGCAAACTCGCCAAGACCGTTAGGACGGCACCACATACTCTCTTCACTTCTTCTCTCGATTGCCACCATGTGGACCATCAGATTGACTTTACGGGTTCTCACAACCCTAAAGGACTCCCTAAAAATAATAGACCATTTCCTCGAAATGGTCCTAGCTAACCTCAAACAGCACTTCCTAGGTCCGCTCTAGGAGCTCCACACCTAAGTCGATTATCCTCTTGGATAATTGACACAATCCAACCAAGTCGACTCGTGAGTGTTACCCCAACTCGTAACTCCCGTCACACTTTGGGGTCCTTATCGAATGTGGGAAACCAAACGGTCGACCACCGCAAACCCTCAATACGTACCATACATAAACACTAATTTATGTTAAAATCCTAGTCATAGACCATTGGGCACTAAATTGGCCCAACATTATTCAAGTTATTCAAACCACCACGTAAGTAATTTGAAAACTTAATTATCAAATATGCTTTGACATTAATGGATCGTTGATCCTTTATTCAAGTTATTCATACCAAGTAAGGGAAACCTTGAAGAAGAGATTACAATTCTTTATCATTAATGGATTGTTGGGTAAAAGAAATCGAACCAATTACGAGTCAAATGAAATATCTATCTGAACTTGCTTTTAGAAACTCGTGGTTATTCCTCTTTGATTCGAGCTTCTTACTAAAGCTCTTTTGTAACGAAATTGCTGTAAAAGAAGTAGTGTTAAAAATATATTTTTGAGAGTTATCACTAAGTGTTGTATTATAATTTTGTGATCCATTACTAATTACAAAATAATTATTTATATGATTCGTTTTTTAAATCATGATTATGATCTTATATAAGTGATAAAAATGTATAGCTTAATATTATTCAAATGCAAATACAAAGCACCAATCAAAAGCAGTATTACTAATGAAAAACCTGTATATGTTTAAGAAAAAGTTACTTTTCACAAAGCACTAATCATTTATCTACACAAAAAATAACCCAAATAATTTATTTTAAACAAAATCAGTTTCACTAATCAAAAACTTGTATAAGTTTAAAAAAAATTACTTTCCATAAAACACTATCATCCATTTACACAAAAATAACCCAAATACAATCTACGGTATTTTTGGTAAATTAGGTTATAATGAGGCTGAAGCCGTAGCTTATATTATAAAGTTGTAGCTTAAATTTTTGGTAAATTAGGTTATATTTTTTTAAAGCTGTTTGACGAATTAGTTGTACCTCAAGCTTATTAGTGTAAAATTGCATAAAAGTACATTAACCTTAGATATATTTTTAGCTTTTGCGTAATAATCCATGATATCTTATAAGATAATTAAGTAATTTGATTAACTATAAGCCTTAATAAACCCCGTTTCAATAAGCTTGAGCTATAAATGCTTATGACTTATAAAACATCCATAAACATGTGTAATAAACTTATTTTACAAACTAGCTAATTTTAAAAGTATAAGGTCTATAACCCTCTATAAACCGTTGTAAAGCCAGTGCAAACACAAGCTTAATTATTAAGCAAAAGCAGTTTCACTAATTAGAACTTGGGCAGCAAGTAAATGACTTTTGAATTTTCATTTTTGTCCTGATCTTTTACTTTCCACATCACAAACACACCGCCTTAATCACACTCCCATTAATAAAACCCCTCCACTAACCTCCCTTTTCCATTTCATAATCACACACTCACACACACAAAGAGCTTTTTGCTCTCAAATTAAATCTCGATCAATCATATTTTCATAAAATATCAAACCATTAAATCAATCATCAATCATCGGTTCTTCGATCAGTTATGGCGGAGCCACTCGCCGAACTTGTCGGAACACTTTTCGACGACAAGGCAACCATCACCACACTCCGGTCACACAAATTAGGGCTTGAATCACTCTACACAATTCTAAAACAAGGCGTTGAAATTGATCATGATAATAAATTAGGGCTTACAGTATGGGAGAATACTCAGATTCAATCCGTTGTTTCTGTTGCTTATGCTATTGTCTCGTTAGTTCGATCCGTTACCGGTACGTGTTTTTTTATTTTGTTTTTAAATTTTTTTTGGATTATTAGAACCGTGTGTGTTTTTATGGTGTTTTAGTATGTGTGTTTGATATTTTGTTTGTGTGATGTTTAGTTGAGCAAGTGGAGCCGATTGTTGTTGCGGTGATGGAGAAGTCGTTGGAGTTTGTTATATGCTGTTTGGAGAGTTCGGATGGCGGTTGCGATGATTTGACCTTTATTCAGGTGTGTTTTTAAGTTTCGGTTAGTGACGAAATGACATGTTATTGATTTTATGGTGAAATATACTATTTGGTGACTTGTCGAATATGTTGTTGATCACGACGGTTTCGGTTAATAATGAGTTGATATAATAGTGATCAGATAGTGAGTGGTTTTATGATGAATTATATGCTATGACTAATTAGTAACCTGCCGAATAAGTTATTGATAACAGTATTTTTGGTTAATAACGCATCAACATGTTAGCGGTTATATAGTTAGTGATTTTATGGTGAATTGTATTGTAGTGCTAATTAGTAACCTGCTGAATTTGTTATTGATCATGATAGGTGTGTGCGATGTTTTTATTGAATTCTAGTGTTTTGTTTTGTATGTTGTGTATTAGCGGTTATGGTTTGTTTATTTAAATTCCGACAGTTATAGACATGAACTCAGGAAGATGTTTACTATTTGTGTATTTGGTTATTGATGAATTCATCAAGTAATTACGGAGTAGGTGACGTGCGTATGCTATGGGAATGTTATATTTAGAGAAGCTAGTGAGTAGTGACGTAAGTGTTGCACAAGGCCCAACGTTAAATTAGATTTGTGTCAGTTGCGTAGGCATCATGAAGTTGCTACGAAATCTCATACGTCATCAATAATACTACATACTTATTGTATCTAGTATCTAGTATAAAAGGCAATTTGTCTACGACTCTGGATAAATATAATGTCTGGTGTCTTTATATAAATAAGCTGCGTGAATATCGCACGTATCTGACTTGGCTAGGGTTGAACTAATTTACGACACTAGGGGAGGAACTGCATGCACTTAACTAAGGATCTAGGGAAACGTGTTATGTACTTGCAAGTGGCTTTTGATGAAGAATTTGATTATTAGAAGCTTGAATGAGTAGATGAGCAATATTATTGTGTTACTAAAGAAAGTCCTAAATATATTACACCGGGAAAGGTTCCTTTGGATATAGTAACTTGACTCCCAAGAATCCCAGACAGAAATTACTCATAATGCACGCATTTAGGTATGATACAGGAAATAGGCACATCAAAGAATACGTCCGAGTATCCGAGGTTCCAGACCCTAACTTGCTTTTTGTAGATGCAATATATTTTTCTCTCAATATGCACATTTAAAAGGTTACAAAAAATATTTTACAATATTGGAAAGTTGAATCAGGCTGTTGAGAAATTTTAATGCTAGGTGTTTTATGTTATTTCTGTACGGAGGTAAACGCTGAATGGTCAATGCAATTATGAGGTGTTTTATGTTATTTCTGTACGGAGGTAAACGCTGAATGGTCAATGCAATTATGACCAAGTGAAAGGGATGCTGTCTGGAACCTGTATGCTGAATGGTGAACTCTGGGAACTGTTTGCTACTTTAACGTAGAATTTAGTAAAAGGTTCCTTATGGCCAATTATAATATGAGCAAATATAGATGTGATTTGGGTACAGGTTTGAGTAAGTTTAGGGACTGGAAATGTTGGCTGAGTGTATCACCTATGGTCAAAGGGAATCCAGGGGGTAATGGTAATTTTTAATCAGCATTTTAGATAGTTGTTTGGAGTGCGAATTTCTGCAAAACAAGTAATAGCATCTTATTCCTAGGATTCATTTCTATTTATCGAGTCCTAGACTAGTGGGAGCCCTGTTTCTTGAATTACAGGGCACTATAGGCTGTTTATTTGTTTACTTTGTTTATGATTATTGAGAATCTATATCCCTGTTTCTGTCAGTATCCATAACCTTATATAAAATATATCTTCCAAAATCCTGCAGTTGTTGGAGATTGCACTTGTTGATGGAACAATTAAGGAGGCTGATGTGTCTCATCCTTCTTCTGTAAATCTGCTCATAGATTCATTGAAGTCGATTTCAATAAAGAGTGATAATGTTGATTTGCAAGAACACGTTGAATGTATTATTCGAGGTATTCATCTTTTTTCTTTCCTTGCATCTTGTTTTTTTCATGAATTTGTTGCAATGTCTCCTAACAATTGTGTTTTTTATATGTCATGGAAAAGGGAATAGTTGCTCGAAGGAACAAAAGCCTGTGGATCGTCTTCTCATGACATTAGCTTCTGAGTGGACACAGAATGATAATATGAACTCATGGACAATTGGAAGGAGTTCTCATGATTTCAATAAGTTAGTTCCACTGTTGCAGCACTGGGCAGTTGTTCACCTCGGATGCATACAACGTCTTGTTTCATACTGCATGAGACTGGTTGAGGGTCTGGATAAGTGTGATGAGAAAATAGACGGCATTAACTTGCGGAAGAGAATGTCATTTTGTACCAGAATTTTTAAATTACTTGCAAGTGTTACCAAAGACACCCCATATGTTGAATATGGTGCAGAACTGATGGGATCTTTTGCATGTTTTACCAATGTTCTTCCTAGTTTGTTCAGAAGCGGATATGAATTCGCCACAAGTAATTTGTCTGCTGAGTTTAGTATTGAAAATCTTGTGTTGTTGCTGTTGGAGGCGTTTCTCCACCTAGTTCATACAATTTTCTGCAACAGCAACGTGTTTCAAAACATTTTGGCTTGTGTAATAGTTTCCGTAGTAGAGAATCTTGACGTTGATGTGTGGAAGTACGATAAGTCTATTACAAACATAAAGCTGCCAGTGGCTTACTTCCCTAGAATTGTTCTTTACACACTGAAGTTAGTTGATGATATAAAGAAACAACATTATCAGGCCCTTGGGTTAAGGGGATTACATGCAGCAGATAGCGGCAATTCTACTGATGTTGAGGTTGATTCATTTTCATTTGGTGTTGGTTCAGGAAGGATTTCTTTGGTAAAGGTGTACACAGTTGAGGAGTTGCTAAAAGTAATATTCCCAACTTCGAAGCAATGGGTAGACAGTTTGATGCACCTTGCTTTCTTTCTCCACTCCGAGGGAGTCAAGCTGTTACCAAAACTGGACAGATCCTACTCCAGCTGTACAAAGGCCTCTTCTACCTTAGAACCTGAAAGCACAGTTTGCCATGAGGATGAGGCACTGTTTGGGGACCTTTTCTCTGAGGGTGGGCGCTCCGTAGGATCAGTGGATGGATACGATCAATCAGTTATTGCTGCTAGCTCTGCTACCAATGTAAATATGCCTCTCCATGCTGCTGCAGAACTGTTCATCTTTCTGAAGACATGTGCTTTTTCACCTGAATGGAATTCTTCAATATATGAGGATGCACGCAAAAAGCTTACCACATATCATATAGATATCCTACTTTCTGTTCTCAGTTGTCAAGGGTGTTATGCTGGCGATAGAACATCTGATGTTGGTGATAGGAAGTATGTTCATGCTCATGAGGTTTGCTATGAGGTGCTGCACAACTTGATCTTGTTCAATGCTTTATCTGAATCTCTTGAAGATTACCTTGTCTGCAAAATATTGACCATAGAGAATGGCTCTTTCGTATACAACCAGCAGACCCTTGCCCTATTAGCCCATACTCTTATATGCCGGGTTGATTTGTCTGGCAATCAATTAAGGACGAAAGTCCACAAGGTGTTTGTGGAATTTGTTTCTGAGAAGGTTAAATCAGTGTGTGCACGCTGCCCCAGTCTCAAAGAACTTATTGAGACTCTTCCCTCAGTCTTCCATATTGAGATTCTTCTGATGTCATTTCATTTATCGTCAGAAGAAGAAAAGGCAGTGCAAGCGAAGTTCATATTTTCCTCCATTAAAACTATTGAGCCTCTCTCTAATGGTTTTAGCAGCACACAATTATCATGCTGGGCATTACTAGTATCACGCCTGGTTTTAATTCTTCGACACATGATATTTTATCCCAATGTTTGTCCTCCAACGTTACTTTCAGAGTTGAAATCCAAGTTAAAGGAGGCTCCCCTCGTTAGGTCTGTTCTTCCAGGCAATGTAAGCAACCGTACATTTTGGGCATCAGCTTCCGTGGAGAATATGATGCAAATTTTTACAATTGAAGGGGAAGTCAGCAGCAGTTTTTTGAATCAGCTGATTGATGTCACATCGTTTGCCACTTCAGCATGCAAAGAAGATACTGCGGTTGAATGCTTAGGTCTGAGTTGGGCAGAAGTATGTTCTTCCTTTTCTTGGATCTTAGGGTTTTGGAGAGGCAAAGGAGCATTGACAATGGAGGACCTGGTTCTAGAAAGATACATCTTTATGCTTTGTTGGGATATCCCTCCTATGCACTCTGCCTTGGATTTGCTTCCTCCTTCTGGTGGCAGTCAGGCTCTTGACATCACTAGCACAGAACATCTTTTGTACTTTGGCCATTCAATACTGGCCAGTTGTGGAGTTGCCAAGGGTGGGAATTTTCCAAAATTGGTGAGTTGTGTGCTAGAACAGTTGCAATCAATGCCAGCTTCTGAGGAAGCTGAAGAACTTGGCTGGGACTTTCTGAGAAGTGGATCATGGTTATCTCTGGTACTCTCCTTACTAGGTACTGGAAGTTGCAGGTATTGCATCAACAATGGAATTTCTTCAGTGGATGTAGTTTTACTGGAGCACACATCTAGAGATGCCGAGTTTCTCACGCTTGCTGAAAAGCTAGTCACCAGTTCCCTTAATGCGGACACAATTGCAGAATTGTTGCAAGCATTATCTGTACTATTACGGAAGTACAGAAATGTTTATCATAAAACCTTACTTTCGACTTTCGGTGATAGCCAGAGCTCCGCTAATAAGTTTTCACCTCTATTGCTTCTCAAATACACTGGATTTGAGAAATCCGTACAGGATGTGCTTTTTGATAAATCTGCTTTCAGCCCTGGCCAGCTGGAGTCTATCTGTGAACTTTTGCCAAAGTTGGGTACTGCTCTTGATAAGATGGCACCAGGAATCTGGAATAAGGTCTTTTTTGAACTTATAATGCATGGTTTCCCGTGTAGTAGTCAAGTTCCTAGTGCGTTCCTGCTTTCTTCCATTCTTAGCATTAAGGGAATCATTTCTGTGCTATATGGACTTCTCAAGGTGATGCAGGCGAAGGAAATTACCACCATGCAGGCCGAAGTACGCTTCGAGATTCTTGAGTCAATATTATCAGTTAAAACTGATAGGGTCTTTAGTAGTCTCCATGGTCAATGTGATGCAATTTATGGAAGCATGGCTGATAGCTTGGAAGGGCTTGATTACAAAAGTTTCTTTTCGATGAAGAACATGTACGAGTTTTTGCGGGATATCAATGCACGAGAAGTTGTTGATAGCTCTGTTAATGAATGTGTAGTGTCCAAGGCTGTTGATGTCATTGACAACATCATGAAGGATCCTTCACGGGCATCTGTTTTGAAAAAAATTATGTCTGATGGAGATGTTGATGAACAAATGGAAGATGCATGTAGTTCCCAGCATGGGGATCTTTTGGTCCTCATTAGTGCATTAGATAATTGCATATCTGAATCGGTTAATGTGAAGGTTCTTAGTTTCTTTGTTGATCTTTTATCCGGAGATATATGTCCTAGTTTCAAACCGAAATTACAGAAGAAGTTCCTTGACATGAAATTGCCTCACCTTTCAAATTGGCTGGAAAAGAGGCTATTAGGTTCCACGAGTGAAGCCTCAGGCGATCTCATCTGTGTAAATGGAAGTTCATCGTCCCTAAGAGAGTCAACCATGAAATTTATTGTGTCACTAGTGTCTTCTCCCGAAGGCCAATCTGAAGAACTGCAAGATCATATTTATAAAGCTTTGTTAGTTTCTCTTGATAATGCCTTTATGCTGTATGATGTCAACACCGCAAAATCCTATTTGAATTTTGTAGTTCAACTCTCAAGTGGTGAGACCTCAATGAAACCCCTTTTGGAACAGACAGTGGCACTGATGAAAAAGCTGTCTTGTGATGAGCGTCAGCTTCAAGGCCTAAAATATCTATTTGGTTTTCTTGGATCCATGGTTAGTGATTTCGGGTCTAATAATATCACTTCTGCAAAGTCAGTCGAAAAGCCTTCACGTAGGGGTGGTTCTGGGCTAGGGCAGATGGCGTCAAGGTCTTTGGGTTCAAGGAAACACCCTGATGCGTTGCTTCTTTCTTCTAATCAAGAAGGTGTATCTGCATCTCTCGATGGTGATGCAACTTCAGCTGATGAAGACGAAGATGATGGCACTTCGGATGGTGAGGTGGGTAGCATGGACAAGGATGAATTTGATGATGGTAACAGTGAAAGGGCTCTTGCTTCTAAAGTTTGTACATTTACATCCAGTGGCAACAATTTTATGGAACAGCACTGGTATTTCTGTTACACATGTGATCTAACCGTGTCAAAAGGCTGCTGTTCTGTGTGTGCAAAAGTTTGTCATCGTGGACATCGTGTTGTCTACTCCCGATCGAGTCGGTTTTTTTGTGACTGTGGAGCAGGGGGTGTACGAGGTAGCAGTTGCCAGTGTTTGAAGCCTAGGAAATTTACTGGAGGTAACAGTGCGCCCACCCGTAATTCTGGTAATCTTCATTCGTTTCTACCATTCACTGAGGAAGGGGATCAGCTGCCTGACAGTGAGTCGGATGTGGATGATGATGGTTCATTGGACATGGATAACTCTGTCAGATTATCTTTTCCAAGGGAAATACAAGAGGCGATGCCATCAATGATAAAAGGACTTGATGTTGAAGATCGGGTGCTTGAACTTTGCTCCTCATTGTTGCCATCTGTAACAACCCGAAGAGACTCCAACCTTTCAAAGGATAAGAATATTTCACTAGGTGAAGACAAAGTGATGAGTTTCAGCACTGATCTTCTACAGTTGAAGAAAGCATATAAAAGTGGCTCCTTAGATCTAAAGATTAAGGCAGATTATTCAAATGCGAAGGAACTTAAATCCCATTTAGCTAGTGGTTCACTTGTGAAATCTTTGCTTAGTGTCAGTACTCGAGGCCGGCTTGCTGTTGGAGAGGGTGATAAAGTTGCTATATTTGACGTTGGCCAGCTGATTGGACAGGCCACTATTGCACCTGTTACTGCTGACAAGGCTAACGTGAAGCCTCTGTCAAAGAATGTTGTTCGGTTTGAGATTGTACATCTTGCTTTTAACCCATTGGTTGAGAATTATCTTGCTGTGGCAGGCTATGAAGATTGCCAGGTTCTTACTGTAAGTCATCGTGGTGAGGTCACTGATCGTCTGGCAATTGAACTTGCACTTCAAGGTGCCTATATTAGGCGTATAGAATGGGTTCCTGGATCTCAAGTGCAGCTTATGGTGGTCACCAACAGATTTGTTAAAATATATGATCTCTCTCAGGATAATATCAGTCCCATGCACTACATCACATTGCAGGAAGACACAATTGTAGATGCAACACTTGCTGTGGTTTCCCAAGGACGAGTTTTCCTTCTTGTCCTCTCTGAACTTGGTTGCATATTCAGGCTAGAATTGTCGAATGAAGGAAATGCAGGTGCAAAAATATTAAAAGAAATTGTGGAAACCCCAGGCAGGGAAACACATGCAAAGGGTTCCTCTTTGTACTTCTCATCAACTTACAAGCTACTATTTGCATCATATCAAGATGGAACAACCTTAGTAGGGAGGCTCAATCATGGTGCTTTATCTCTATCTGAGTTATCTGCCGTTTATGAGGATGAACATGATGGTAAACATCATCCTGCTGGGTTGCATCGTTTTAAGGAGTTGCTTGCTGGCAGTGGGTTATTTGTTTGCTTCTCAAGTGTAAAATCCAATGCTGCCCTGACTGTTTCAATTGGAGAACATGAAGTCCTTGCACAGAACATGCGGAATGGAGTGTATTCAACCTCAGTTTTGGTGGGTATAACAGCATATAAGCCTTTATCCAAAGACAAAATTCACTGTCTTGTATTGCATGATGATGGCAGTCTTCAGATATATACACATGTTCCTGTTGGGGTTGAAGCTGGTGCAAATGTGATCCCAGATAAAGTTAAGAAGTTAGGATCTGACATTCTCAACAGTAAAGCTTATGCTAGTTTAAAGCCAGAGTTCCCACTTGATTTTTTTGAGAAAACAATGTGCATAACGACTGATGTTAAATTAAGTGGCGATGCCATCAGAAATGGGGACTCTGAAGGTGCAAAGCAGAGCTTAGCATCAGAAGATGGATTTCTTGAGAGTCCAACGCCTGCCGGTTTCAAGGTACTTGTTTGTTACTATGCCTGCTATGCTTTCATTTGCATCGTATATGTTCTTAATCGAGTGTTTTGCTTCTCTATCATGTTAATGCATATAGGCTAGATAGAACATTGTGTAATGTATGCTTCCCATTAAAGGCAGAAATCTATATAATATGCCAGCTTTGAAGTTACAGCTCTCAAGGGCCCTAGACAAAGGCCTTTGGGCCTCAAAAGCTGTAACCTTAAAGCTGCCACGAACTTCTTGTGAGTAAATTATACAGGGGGTAAATTGTTCTTTTATTTTGCTGATATAATATCTACTCTAGTCCTTCTTGTAATGCAGTCTCGGTTATCGAGGTGGCTCATTCAGAGCTAGAAGTTGGAAAATAACTATCACTAATTGTTAATTCATTCATGCACACGGTATAGAAAATTTCAAGCCTAGCCGTGTATATTTCTTAACGATATCAGCTAAAAAGTTTAGCTTGGTTATTAGATTTTACTTTCAATCATGTTAGCACACCTGACATTTAGAAAGAATGATGGCCTAGAAATCATCACAATCTCACTGAAAAGGAACAAAAGAAAAGATAGAGAACATCCACCCAGTCTAGGTGACAGATATAGACATTACAGAGCCAATTGAACCTGCATCCTAGCAATGCAATTGTTTTAAAGAGACAACAAAGTGGCCTTTAGAAATGGAGGCAAAAGTTTGTCCTCGTAATCTTTCTACACTACTTTCTTTTTACAAGTTAACATTAACCTGTTATGTTAATATTGTTGCTAACATTCGGTTGATATCTGATGCTGTTTTTTGTTTTTTCAGGTTACTGTTTCCAATTCGAATCCTGACATAGTCATGGTTGGATTCCGTGTCCATGTGGGAAATACATCAGCAAATCATATACCTTCAGATATAACTATTTTCCAGAGAGTTATAAAACTAGATGAGGGCATGAGGTCTTGGTATGACATCCCGTTTACGGTTGCAGAATCGCTTCTTGCTGATGAAGAAATTACAATATCAATAGGACCAACCTTTAATAGAGCAACTTTGCCCAGAATAGACACCTTGGAGATTTATGGTCGAGCAAAGGATGAGTTTGGTTGGAAGGAGAAGATGGATGCAGTACTGGACATGGAGGCTCGTGTGCTTGGTAGCAGTTCTTGGGTTGCAGGCTCTGGGAAGAAGCGTCGTACTGGTCAAGCCGCACCTATTGACGAGCAAGTTGTTGCAGATGGACTCAACCTTCTATCAAGGTTATATGCATTATGCAAGCCACAGGGATGTTCAACGGTGGAGGAAGTAAGATCAGAGCTCAGCAAATTGAAGTGCAAGCAGTTATTGGAAACGATTTTTGAAAGCGACAGGGAACCGTTGTTGCAGGCTGGCGCGTGTCGTGTTCTTCAGGCTGTGTTCCCTAAAAAAGAGATATATTATCAAGTATATCCCAAGTCACTCACTTTTATGAATGCTTCTCGGCTTCTTTGTTACTGCTATGATTTAATTGTGTTGTTTTGTATACACACTCTCATGAATGTTAGTTCTTCAACTGAATACATTTTCTTGCTTAGGTTAAGGATACCATGCGGCTTCTAGGGGTGGTGAGATCAACTTCCACACTGTTATCAAGGCTGGGAGTTGGTGGAAGTACATCAGAGTGGATCATCAAAGAGTTTACAGCCCAGATGCATGCAGTTTCTAAGATTGCCATCCATCGTCGTTCTAACCTGGCCACCTTCCTTGAAACACATGGTATATTTAAATTTCTCTGATAGTACTTAAGTCTTCTCTGAAAATGATGCTGTCGTTAAGTTTGGAGTTACATCTGGCCTCATACATTTATCTTTCTAAAAGTCAGGCCTCTTTCTACCGTTTGTGCATCTGAAATCCTATGCTGGTTTTGGGGATATCTTTCCTTGATTAGTGATCAGACTCGTCTCTTTAGTCTTCCTCTTCAATTTTTGAACACTTAGTGAGGTTTCTTGACTTTGCTTTGCCTGCTTGTTGCATCCTTTGTAGGTTCAGAGGTAGTTGATGGGCTAATGCAAGTTCTGTGGGGAATTTTGGACATAGAGCAACCTGAAACACAGACCATGAACAACATTGTCATCGCTTCTGTTGACCTCATTTACTCATATGCGGAGTGTTTGGTTTCTCATGAAAATGTTGCAGCTGGTGATGCAGTTGCCCCAGCTGTTTCTCTATTTAAGAAGCTTCTGTTTTCTTCTAATGAGGCTGTTCAGACTGCTAGCAGGTGATTATCTATCTCTTAAAAGATCAATATATACTTCCCATCTTAAATTGTAATTACTTTTAAACATTTTTCTCCGCAGCCTGGCCATATCTAATTGTAATTACTTTTAAACATTTTTCTCTGCAGCCTGGCCATATCTTCGAGGTTACTCCAGGTTCCATTTCCGAAGCAAACTATGTTAGGTGCAGATGACTCGGTGGACAGTGCAACCTCTGCTCCTGCACGTGCTGATGTGGCAAGTTCAACTGGTGGAAATGCTCGGATTATGGTGGAGGAGGACTCGATCACCTCATCTGTTCAATACTGTTGTGATGGCTGCTCCACTGTTCCTATACTCCGGAGAAGATGGCACTGCACAGTCTGCCCTGATTTTGATTTATGTGAAGCCTGCTATGAAATGCTTGATGCAGATCGGCTTCCTCCACCTCATTCACGAGAACATCCGATGTCGGCAATTCCAATTGAAGTTGAATCATATGGTGGAGAGGGAAATGAAATGCAGTTCTCGACTGATGATATAACTGATCCAATGTTGCTGCCAGTGGCATCTGATGCTGGTATGCCGACTTCTGCTCCTGCAATCCATGTGTTAGAAACGAATGAATCTGGGGAGTTTCAATCTTCAGTTGTTGACCCAGTTACAATTTCTGCATCAAAAGGGCTATAAATTCTTTAATTCTTTCAGAGTTTCTTAAACTTCTTAAAGGATGGATGGAGACTACCTCTGGTGTTCGGGCTATCCCAGTTATGCAGCTCTTCTACAGGTTATCTTCTGCAGTGGGTGGACCTTTTGTTGATAGCTCAAGGCCCGAAAGTTTAGATCTGGAGAAGGTGATAAAATGGTTTTTAGATGAAATATCAATTAACAAACCATTTGCAGCCAAATCCCGTTCTTCTTTTGGCGAAGTCACTATTCTGGTCTTTATGTTCTTTACGTTAATGTTGCGAAACTGGCACCAGCCAGGTGGTGATGGTTCGGCTCCAAAACCAGGTGGGTCAACAGATTCACATGATAAAAGCACTGCCCAGATTTCGCCTTCTACTTCAGTTACTTCCTCCTCACAAGTTGATGATCAAGAGAAAAATAGTTTCCATTCTCAACTGCTTCGAGCTTGCGGGTCACTTCGACAACAAGATTTTATCAATTACCTTATGGATATTTTACAACAGCTAATGCAAGTTTTCAAGTCCCCGTCTGCTGGTTTTGATTCTTCGCATGGTGCTAACTCTGGATCAGGATGTGGGGCCCTATTAACTGTCCGCAGAGAGATACCCGCGGGTAATTTCTCCCCATTCTTCTCTGACTCGTATGCAAAATCTCATCGGTCAGATATGTTTGCGGACTACCATAGGTTATTGTTGGAAAACACTTTCAGACTTGTTTACAGTCTGGTTCGCCCTGAAAAGCATGACAAGGCTGTTGAAAAAGATAAGTTTTTTAAAATTCCATCTGGGAAGGATCTGAAGCTTGATGGATATCAGGATGTTCTATGCAGTTATATCAATAATGTGAATACGACTTTCGTAAGAAGATATGCTAGGAGGCTTTTCTTGCATCTCTGTGGTAGCAAAACACACTATTACAGCATAAGGGACTCCTGGCAGTTTTCAAGTGAAGTCAAGAAGTTGTATAAACACATAAACAAGTCTGGTGGATTTCAAAGTACTCTATCCTATGAGAGGAGTGTCAAGATTGTCAGGTGCTTGTCTACTATGGCTGAAGTGGCTTCTTCGCGTCCAAGAAACTGGCAGAAATATTGTTTGAGGCATGGCGACGTGTTGCGTTTTCTTGTAAATGGTGTCTTCTTTTTTCCAGAAGAATGTGTGTCTCAAGCTCTTAAGCTTCTGAATTTGTCTTTCTACAACGGGAAGGACATTAGCCTGTCACTACAGAAAACTGATGGAGCTGAAACCGTAACTGGAACGAGTACGAGCAAATCAGGGCAACAATCTGTTGATTCAAAGAAGAAAAAGAAAGGCGATGATGGAATGGAATCTGCTTTGGATAAATCGTATATGGATATGGAGCCAATGGTAGATATTTTTGCTGACAAAGGGTACGACGTGTTGAGACAGTTTGTTGATTGCTTTTTACTCGAGTGGAACTCCAGCTCTGTCCGTTTGGAAGCCAAATGTGTACTGTATGGATCCTGGCATCATGGGAAGCAACCATTCAAGGAAACAATGTTGACGATTCTTTTGGAGAAAATCAAATACTTACCTATGTACGGTCAGAACATTATGGAGTATACAGAACTCGTCACATGCTTGTTAGGGAGGTTGCCTGATAACGGTACAAAGCAACAGAGCAATGAGATCGTTGACCGATGCTTAACTTCTGATGTGATCAAGTGCATCTCTGATACGCTTCACTTGCAAAATGAGCTATTGGCCAATCATCCCAATTCACGCATATACAATACTCTAAGTGGGTTGGTAGAGTTTGACGGTTACTATCTGGAGAGTGAGCCTTGTGTTTCTTGTAGCTGTCCTGAGCTTCCTTACAGTAAGATGAAGTTAGAAAGTTTGAAATCAGAAACAAAATTCACTGACAACCGCATAATAGTTAAGTGCACTGGGAGCTACACCATTCAGAGCGTGACCATGAATGTTCATGATGCTCGCAAGTCAAAGTCAGTGAAGGTATTGAATCTGTATTACAACAATAGACCTGTGGCTGACTTGGCGGAGTTGAAAAACAATTGGTCCTTGTGGAAGCGTGCAAAAGTATGCCATCTTGCTTTTAATCAGTCTGAGCTGAAAGTGGATTTCCCTATTCCCATTACTGCATGTAACTTCATGATCGAACTTGATTCTTTTTATGAGAATCTACAGGCTCTATCTCTTGAACCATTGCAATGCCCACGCTGCAGTCGCCCTGTCACTGATAGGCATGGAATCTGTAGTAATTGTCATGAGAACGCTTATCAGTGTAGGCAATGCCGCAACATTAATTATGAAAACCTGGATTCTTTCTTATGCAATGAGTGCGGTTATAGCAAGTATGGCCGTTTTGAATTCAATTTTATGGCAAAACCGAGTTTCACATTTGATAACATGGAGAATGATGATGATATGAAGAGGGGTTTGGCTGCTATAGAATCTGAATCTGAGAATGCTCATAGGAGATATCAGCAGCTTTTGGGCTTTAAAAAACCTCTACTGAAGATCGTATCAAGCATTGGTGAGAATGACATGGACTCTCAACAGAAGGATTCTGTTCAGCAAATGATGGTGTCTTTGCCTGGACCTTCATGTAAGATAAACCGCAAGATTGCACTTCTTGGTGTTCTTTATGGTGAAAAATGCAAAGCCGCTTTTGATTCGGTCAGCAAAAGCGTTCAGACCCTTCAAGGGCTTCGACGGGTTCTAATGAATTACTTGCATCAAAAACATTCGGATGACTCTGCTGCCTCATCCAGACTAATTGTTTCCAGGTCACCAAACAGTTGTTATGGCTGTGCTACTGTGTTTGTTACACAATGTCTTGAAGTGCTACAGGTGTTGTCGAAGCACCCGAGTTCTAAGAGGCAGCTTGTGTCTTCTGGAATCCTATCAGAGTTGTTTGAAAATAATATTCATCAAGGTCCCAAAACAGCCCGTGTCCAAGCCAGAGCAGCACTTTGTGCATTCTCTGAAGGTGACAAGAATGCAGTGTCTGAGTTGAATGCTCTTATACAGAAGAAGGTAATGTATTGTCTCGAACATCATCGCTCAATGGATATAGCACTTGCAACACGCGAAGAGTTGCTCTTGCTTTCAGAGGTGTGCTCTTTAGCTGATGAATTTTGGGAGTCAAGATTACGGGTCGTCTTCCAGCTATTATTCTCTTCAATCAAATTGGGTGCCAAGCATCCTTCTATATCTGAGCATGTTATTCTTCCTTGCCTGAGGATTATTTCACAAGCATGCACTCCTCCAAAACCCGATTCATCAGATAAAGAGCCAGGAGGAAAACCTGGCCCAGCTTCATTACAAAAGGATGATAACAGCTTAAATTCGTCTAGATCATCAACTGGTGGCAAGTCTGTGCCTGATGCATCAGAGAAGAACTGGGACGGTTCTCAAAAGACTCATGATATTCAGCTGTTAAGCTATTCAGAATGGGAAAAAGGTGCTTCATATCTTGATTTTGTTAGACGGCATAAAGTGTCACAGGTAGGTAGACCTGGGCAGAGGTCACGGCCTCAGAGGTATGAATTCCTCGCCTTAAAGTATGCTCTCAGATGGAAACGCCGTGCTTGCAAGACAGGTAAAAGTGAAATTGCATCCTTTGAACTGGGTTCATGGGTTACAGAATTGGTTCTTAGTGCCTGTTCTCAATCTATAAGATCTGAGATGTGCATGTTGATTAGTCTGCTTTGTGCTCAAAGTTCTTCAAGACGT
Source organism: Chrysanthemum lavandulifolium (assembly GCA_022545495.1). Taxonomy (NCBI): domain Eukaryota; kingdom Viridiplantae; phylum Streptophyta; class Magnoliopsida; order Asterales; family Asteraceae; genus Chrysanthemum; species Chrysanthemum lavandulifolium. The sequence goes on from CM040244.1 coordinate 152,486,289, forward strand.
TTTCGCCTGCTAAATTTACTCATGTCATTGTTGCCGGCAACTCTTTCTGCTGGTGAAAATGCTGCGGAATATTTTGAATTGCTCTTCAAGATGATAGAGACAGAAGATGCACGTCTTTTCTTGACTGTACGCGGATGTTTAACAACAATATGTAAGTTGATTACTCAAGAGGTAAGTAACGTTGAATCTTTGGAGAGGAGTCTGCGTATTGATATCTCACAGGGATTTATCCTTCACAAGCTTATTGAGTTGCTAGGAAAATTTTTGGATATCCCCAATATCAGATCCAGGTACTGTTTTGTAAATGCTTTGTTTTCTGTTAAAGCTCAATATTCCTTTCATCTAATTGATTAGTTTTCTTTGGATGACAGGTTCATGAGAGAACAGCTGCTCTCCGAAGTCCTTGAGGCCCTTATTGTTATTAGGGGATTGATAGTGCAAAAAACAAAGTTGATAAGTGATTGCAGTCGGCTTTTAAAGGATCTTCTAGATAGTCTTTTGCTCGAGAGTGCTGAAAATAAAAAGCATTTCATTCAGGCATGCATTGGCGGTCTTCAGATTCATGGGGAGAAAAGAGGACGAAGTAATTTGGTATGTATAAATACAGTTTAAAACACTTTCTGTCAACTCTTATGCCAATCTTAATCTCTTATCTTGAGCAAGTTAATATATTCATTTCCATCGAGTAGTTTTTTTGCAGATTTTAATGAATCATCAGTTGATAGTAATAACAATAGATGTATTTCATGCTAATATAAAACAAAACAGAAGTAGCTCATAGGTGGATGAATGGATCTCAAGATTTTATTCCGAACATAAGAATTTCTTGATGATAATAATGATGGAATAGACTCATGGATGGATGAAATATTAGTGGGTCTGAAGACGTTTTCACTTCCTAAATTGGAATTAGGAAGATTTAGCTGTACTTTACTAATGAGCATATTAATTGTTGACAGTTTCTATCATCACAAATTCGGAAAACATAGCCTTGATACATTTTAAATTAAATACATATCAAAGAATAGAAATGTGTTCATTCGTTTTTTAAATCCCATGGGCAAGAAAAATCCTGATAATTTAGCACCTTGACTATTATTGATTACTCAATCTGCATACTGGTAGTTGACAAATGGCTACATCTGGTTCTCGCGTGAGTTATTGTTGGTGTCGGGTAATGTTATGATGATTTTATTGCTGATTCACAACTAAGATGCAATCACTTTTGCAGTTCATTTTGGAGCAACTCTGTAACCTGATCTGCCCGTCAAAACCTGAAGCTGTGTATCATTTGATATTGAACAAGGCACACACCCAAGAGGAGTTCATTAGGGGTTCAATGACCAAAAATCCATATTCGAGTAGTGAGATTGGTCCATTGATGCGTGATGTTAAAAACAAAATCTGTAACCAGCTGGATCTCTTGGGTCTTATCGAGGATGATTATGGAATGGAGTTACTTGTAGCTGGAAATATAATCTCTCTTGATTTGAGCATCGCCCAAGTTTATGAACAAGTGTGGAAAAAGTCAAGTAGCCAATCCACGAACGCAGTTGCTGCTACATTACTTTCTTCCAATGCAGCAACGTCTGCAAGAGATTCTCCTCCTATGTCTGTAACCTATAGGCTCCAGGTTTGTAACCACAATAGAGTATTTGCTATGAGCCAGCTACTTAAATACTTCTTTCGACTGTTAGTAATTATGTATATTGGTGTCCATTTATCAGGGGTTGGATGGTGAAGCTACTGAGCCCATGATCAAAGAATTGGATGAGGATCGAGAAGAGTCTCAAGACCCCGAAGTGGAGTTTGCTATAGCAGGTGCAGTTCGGGAATGTAGCGGGCTGGAAATTCTTTTGGAGATTGTTCAGGTGTGTTTTCATTTACTTATTCTGCTATATGCGATTGATGCTTGGTGCTATAATGTTTTCATTTCCTTATTCTGTTGTGTTGAGATTTTGTTAAATTGCATTGTAATGATGGTTGTTACTGTGCAGCGTTTGCGAGATGATCTGAAGTCAAACCAGGAGCAACTGGTGGCTGTTCTGAATCTCTTAATGCTCTGCTGCAAAATACGGGAAAACAGGAGGGCCTTGTTGAGGCTTGGAGCTTTGAGTTTACTACTAGAAATTGCACGACGTGCATTCTCTGTTGATGCCATCGAGCCAGCTGAAGGCATTCTCCTAATTGTGGAGAGTTTGACAATGGAAGCTAACGAAAGTGATAATATCAGCATCACCCAAAATGCTCTTACAGTCTCCAATGAAGAAGCTGGTGCCGGAGAACAAGCCAAGAAAATAGTTCTCATGTTCCTGGAAAGGCTGTCTCACCCAGTAGGCCTTAAAAAGTCAAGCAAACAGCAGAGAAACACTGAGATGGTTGCTAGAATTTTGCCTTACTTGACCTACGGCGAGCCTGCTGCAATGGAAGCTCTCTGTCAACACTTTGATCCTTACCTAAAGAATTGGGTTGAGTTTGACCAGCTGCTGAAACAGCATCTAGAAAATCCGAAGGACGAGACTGTCTCTCTGCAAGCATCAAAACAGAGGTTTGCAGTTGAGAATTTTGTTAGGGTCTCAGAGTCGATGAAGACAAGTTCCTGTGGCGAAAGACTCAAGGATATCATATTGGAAAATGGAATTACTGAAGTTGCAGTTAGACATCTAAAGGATAGTTTTGCGTTTACAGGAGAAGCTGGTTTTAAATCAAGTCCAGAATGGCATTTGGGCCTTAAACTTCCATCTGTTCCTCTTATTCTGTCCATGCTCAGGGGATTGTCAATGGGACACTTGGCAACACAGAAATGTATTGATGAAGGAGGGGTATTACCTTTGCTTCATGCCTTGGAAGGTGTCTCTGGAGAAAATGATATTGGAGCGAGAGCTGAAAACTTGTTGGATACGCTCTCAGATACAGAGGGAAAAGGGGACGGGTTTCTGTCTGAAAAGGTTCACGGATTGCGGAATGCAACACGCGACGAAATGAGACGCCTCGCCTTAATGAAGAGAAAAGAGTTGCTTCAGGTAATTTTCTTTTTAAGGGAAATTAGTTCTGTGATCTAATCGGTATATTGATGCATTGTTTAATTTTTTGTAATTGAATATCATCAGGGACTTGGGATGCGTCAGGAGTTGGCTTCTGATGGTGGTAAACGCATCGTTGTTGCTCAGCCAATCCTTGAAGGTTTGGAAGAGATGGAAGAAGAGGAAGAGGGGGTGGCTTGCATGGTATGCCGTGAAGGATACAGTCTTAGACCAACAGACTTACTTGGCGTCTACACGTTCAGTAAACGGGTGAATCTTGGTGCCGGGACTTCAGGAAGTGCTCGTGGAGACTGTGTATATACAACAGTTAGTCATTTCAACATCATACATTTCCAGTGCCACCAGGAGGCCAAGAGAGCAGATGCTGCACTCAAGACTCCAAAGAAGGAGTGGGATGGGGCTGCCCTCAGAAACAATGAGACACTTTGCAATAATTTGTACCCAATAAGAGGTCCGGCTGTTCCACTGACTCAGTATACACGTTATGTTGATCAGTACTGGGATTATCTTAATGGCCTGGGACGTGCTGATGGAAGCCGACTTCGGTTATTAACTTATGATATAGTTCTGGTACGTAACCATTTTTCTTTTTTTAGTCTTTGATGTCTTGTATTTCTTCTAATCGTATTATATCTCTAAGTGATGCTATATATTTTGCAGATGCTGGCACGCTTCGCAACAGGTGCATCGTTCAGCACTGACAGTAGAGGTGGAGGAAAAGAAAGCAATGCAAAGTTTCTTCCGTTTATGATTCAAATGGCTCGTTATTTTGTTGATCATGATTCTTCTCATCGACATAATCTGGCAAAGTCTGTGGGAGCATATCTTGCTTCTTCCACTTCCACATCCACACCGGACTCCAAATCCCCCACATCATCCTCTGCAGGAACAGAGGAAACGGTTCAGTTTATGATGGTGAGTTCACTTCTTTCAGAATCTTACGAGTCTTGGTTGCAACACCGCCGCGCTTTCTTGCAGCGAGGTATATACCATGCATACATGCAGCGGACTCATGCCAGGTCATCTCACCGTTCTTCCTCCTCATCATCTTCACCATCTATTCCCACCAAGCCAGATGCAAAACCAGAAGAACTCCTGACCATAATTCAACCAATGCTCGTTTACACTGGTTTAATCGAGCAACTTCAACACTATTTCAAGGTGCAAAAGAAAGGTGTAGGCCAATCGGGTCAAACGGGGGAGAAGGATGAGAAAAACTTTGAAGGTTGGGAGTTGGCAATGAAGGATAAACTATTGAATGTGAAAGAGATGGTAGCATTCTCGAAAGAGATGTTATCTTGGCTGGATGATATGACTTCTGCCACTGACTTGCAAGAGGCGTTTGATGTAATTGGTGTTTTGGGTGATGTCATGTCAACCCCTTCGGGCAAGTGTGAAGATTTTGTTTACGCCGCAATTGAAGCTGGGAAAGGATGAAGTTTCTGAAGCATGCTAGGGGTTCTTTCATGGTTAATATGTAAATGCGACGAAATTTTGACTCTGCGTAAATTGATCATATTGTTGCTGTAGGGGTCGATGAAATATTTTCTACTTTGAAACTTAGTGTGGGATATGGATATTCATTTACCAACTTCAATTTACATCTAAAAGTTGCATGCATTTTGCTGTATCTCATGGTTTGATTATCTTTTATGCTAAAACAAAATTGTGAAATGATGACACTTCTGGTTCGTTTTCTTGGTATATCTTAGAGGGATGGTGTCGCCTCTTCATCATCCTTCGCCGTCCAACGTGGCGCTTCACCGTCGGCCGCCGTGACACCGGCCTCCTTCGCCGTCGGCCGCCGTGGAGTGGAGCTTCGTTCTGACGACGAAGCAAACTTCTGACAAAAGCGAGGCAACGGATATATATTAAAAGTTTAATTTAAAAAAAAAAAAAACCCTATAAAATAACATTCATCTCCACCATTTTTTTCATCTTCATCTCCTACATTTTCCATTCTTACTTAACTCGAAAAAAAAAAAAAAAATCTCACAATATCTCAAACCCAAATGATGGAGGTCTTGTGTCACAAACTTACTTAACTCAAACCCACCACATTACGGGGTTCTTCAAACCCGTCTACCCTCCTCGACAAATTCCAACCTGTCTCCACAAGAAATATTTCTTAACCAACAATTTCAGTTTCAACAAGGATTCACAAGTTACCCCGCCCGATTTCAATCACCACAGTTTTTTAACCCGTCACAACCTCCACAGTTTTTTAACCCGTCACAGCCTCCACAGTTGCCCCAAATGGAATCACAACCGTCCGGTTCACAGTTCAAAGTTCCAAAAGCACGTGAACCGGCAAAAGGTAGGGGAAAAAGACGAAGGCAAAAAAACATGTTGTGGATTTGGACGCAGACGATGAAGATGTAGAAGTCATAGCACAGGCAGACATGAGGAAGTGGAGCAAGTCTGAAGAAATGTTACTTGCGCAGTGTTGGATAGAAATTTCCCAAGATAGAGATATGGGAAATGACCGTCCTGAAGAGTTCTTTTGGAACGACATTCTCGACATGTTCAATACTCAGACCACCGATAACCAGCGTGGCAAGAATATGATAACTGGTAAATGGTCGATGATTAACGGTGATTGCCAGAAGTTCAACGCTATTTACAAACATCTTCAGCGTCGAAGTGGTGAAAATGACCACGATCATGTCCAGAATGCCAAAGATAGCTTTACGCAGCGTTATAGTGGGAAGGAGTTTGCGTATGAAAAATGTTGGAATGTTTTGAAAAATTATCCCAAGTGGGATGCCGAAGATCCCATTGACATTACATGTCTAGAGGATATATTCGGGCCGGACAGACGACCTCTACCTGAAAGAGATGGAGGCAAACGAGGCGCAAAGAAACAGAAGTCGACTTCAACGTCGAGCGCTGCGAGCTCCGGTGGAAGTCAATCGAGTACTTTTTCGGGACATATATCCGAAATATATGCTCAAAAAGCCGACGCTCAAAGGGCTTGTTACGAGGCGAGGCGGAGAAGGAAAAAGCTCTCAAGAGATGATTGAGATGGATTTTCGATGATAGATCCGAATTTGAATCGACCCGTAAAGCGAAAATCATCCGCAAGATGAGCGAACGCGTCTAATAAAGAAATATCACCAAAGAGATGACTAGGTTTTGTATTATTAGTATATGTTGTGTTTTTTTTTACCCGTGTCGTTTTTCTTCTTCTTTCGTATCGTTTTTATTAGTAAGTAAGTTTTTTTTTTTTTTTTTTTTTTTTTTTTTTTTTTTAAGTTATGTATTGTATTTTTATTTTGAATGAAATGAATTTAGTTTATTTGGAAAATTGAATAAAAAAAATAAAGTGGTAGTGGTGGGCCTCAAATGAAGAGGTTGAGGTTTGTTATGAGTGGGGGGGGGGTTGTTGTGGTTAGTTGTGGAGAAGTGGGACGCTGAGGTGGCACTGATGAAGAGGGTATGTCTCATCGTGACACCTTCCGCTCTTACCTTCCAAAAAAGAGGAATATTTTCATATGACCAAGTGCTTCTAGGATTGCAAATAATTAATTCAAAATCAGCATATAAAAGTATTTCATTGGGTATTGTAAAACGTAAGTATTTAAAAATAACTAATTAGAGTAAATTGCAAAAATCATTCATGTGTTTGTGGTTTTTTTTTTTTTTTTTTTTTTTTTTTTTCATGCGCGCATGTTCATCGCGGATCATCTCTTTTTCTCAATTCTTGTTTTAGCATATAATCAAAATCATTCATGTGTTTGTTGTTTTGGCAAGTAAAACCTTTATTAATCATCTCTAAGTCCATAAACTATCGGCACTAATCATCCCTCAGCACTAACGCCGTTATCTTCTCCGTTAGCTCTCACTCTAAATTGGCAACGTTAGTCCATTAACCAAACGATCGTTTGCAACGTCAGTCCTTTATACTATAGTCGTTTCTAATTAAATAAAAATTTGGTTTTCTTACGTAACTCGTCTGTATTCTTACATTTTTGTCCGTTTTATACGTTTTCGTCCGTTTTTATACGTTTTCGCCCGTTTTGCTACGTTTTGATACGTTTTCGTTCGTTTTTCTTGCGTTTTTACACATTTTCGGCCGTACGTTTTCGTCCGTTTTAAAACATTTTCTTCCGTTTTAACATGTTTTCGTCCGTTTTTCTTTTGGTTTCGTCCGTTTTTCTTACGTTTTCGTCTATTTTTTTACGTTTTCATCTGTTTCTACACGTTTTCGCAGTTTTTATACGTTTTCATCTGTTTTAACACGTTTTCGCCGTTTTTATACGTTTTCATCTGTTTTAACAAGTTTTCGTCCGTTTTCACACATTTTCGTCCATTTTTCTTACGTTTTCGTCTGTTGTTTTACGTTTTCGTCCGTTTTCACACGTTTTCATTTGTTTTACACGTTTTTGAATTTTTATACGTTTTCATCCTTTTAACACGTCTTTGTCCGTTTTCGCACGTTTTCTTTCATTTTTCTTACGTTTTTATATTTTCTTTTACGTTTTCATCCGTTTTAAAACATGTAAAAACGAGACGAGAATATGAAGACATATAAAAACGACCAAAACGTGTAAAACAAACCTAAACGTGTTCAAACAAATGAAAACGTAAAAAAAAGACGAAAACGTAAGAAAAAGGGACCAAAACGTGTAAAAACGGACAAAAACGTAGTAAAACGGACGAAAACCTATAAAATTGGATGAAAACGTGTTAAAACGGACAAAAACGTATAAATTAGACGAAAACGTGTTAAATAGACGAAAACGTAAGAAAATAGACGAAAACGTGTTAAAATGGACGAAAACGTGTTAAGATGTATAAAAACGGCCAAAAACGTGTAAAAACAGAGGAAAACGCGTTAAAACGGACGAAAACATAAAAAAAGACAATAACGTGTTAAAACGGACAAAAACGTAAAAAAAAAAACAGATGAAAACGTAAGGAAAACGGACGAAAACGTGTTAAAACGGACGGAAAAATATAAAAACGGCCGAAAACGGGTAAAAACCAGTGTTGCAAAAATCGGCCTAGGCGGCCAATTAATCGCCAGGCGGGGATTAACCGCCACGATTTTCACTAATCGGCCTTATTAGTCGGATTGGTCAAAAATCGGTCAACATACCGATTAATCGGATAAAAATCGGTCAAATCGGGCATAAATCGGCCAAATCGGATAAATCGGCCAACTCGGTTATGGATAGAAATCGGTCAAATCAGAGATAAATCGGTCAAATCGGAGATAAGTCGGCCAAATCGGAAAAAATGGCCCAAATCAGGCATATAGTTTCAAAACTTTTTAACTTTATATATAAAAAATCCAATCCCCGATTAATCCCCGCCTAACCGATTAATCGCTAGGCGGTACCCGGCCGCCAAGCTACCGCCTAGCGATTTTTGCAACCTTGGTAAAATAGATGAAAACGTGTTAAAATGGACGAAAACGTAAAAAAACAAACGAAAACGTAAAAAAAAGGAAGAAAATGTGTGAAAACAGATGAAAACGTAAAAAAAAAAGAAGACAAAAACGTAAGAATAATGGACGAAAACGTGTTAAAACGGACGAAACCGTATAAAACGGCCGAAAACGTGTAAAAACGTAAGAAAAAAGGACGAAACGTATAAAAACGGACGAATACTTATAAAAACAGACAAAAACGTAAGAATACAGACGAGTTACGTAAGAAACCAAATTTTTATATAATTAGAAACGACTGTTAGTATAAAGGACTAACGTTGCAAACGATCATTTGGTTAATTGACTAACGTTGCCACTTTAGAGTGAGAGCTAACGGAGAAGATAACGACGTTAGTGCTCAGGGATGATTAGTGTCGATAGTTTATGGACTTACAGATGATTAATGCCAAAGGTTGAGATAGAGATGATACTTGCCAAAAACCACAAACCACAAGGATAATTTTTTCAGTTTACTCTAACTAATTTGAATAGGGATAGGTTATTCATACACCCAAAAAATGATATTGCAAGTGATATTTTGTTAATGTAATGATTTTATTACAAATCTTTATAAATAATCATATTAGCAATAATATAAAATATTTATACGAATTAACATTTTAGCAACTAATAACTAACTGATACATGAGTGTGTATTATTGATACATACAATTATAAATTTTATATCGATACATAAAAATCTCGAAAAACTGATATCTTATACATAAACTAGTACACCTAATACATAGCAACCACAAAATAAACTAATACACATACCAAAACCTGATACACATTAAATGTCAAATCAAAGTGTATCACCTTGGTTTCGTCAATTTAAAAAAGAAGACCATCAAAACTTTAACAATTTTAGTTGTAATTAATAAAAAATTTAATTTAATTTTAATTAGTTTGATCTCATTTTTAAAATTTTAAGTTTGATCTTATTTGATATATATATATATATATATATATATATATATATATATATATATATATATATATACACACACACACACAGCATAGTACCCTCATAAGCGGTGGCACCCAAGATGTCAGTTTTTCTCGTACCTTGTCCTTCGGCGGTATGCAACGAGAGTTAGTATTTGACTGTTTACCCGTTTGATAGTTCGAAAAGAGTAGATGCGTATTTGAATTTCCGTAAAGTATATCAATACAAATATAAATACCCATACTTATACTCATTTGAACTTTGTATAACTTGAATGTTTATGATAAAAACTACAACTTTAAATTTGTATTATTGTAAGTTTGTAACATTTATTTTAATACTAAAATTTAATGTGTCATTAGTGTACATTATAATGCAATTATTACAGTGTATAATTTAATTATATGAATTACCAATTATAGTAAGATGTGTAGGCTTAAAAATTAAGACTTCCTTCTTTAGAAAGTCCTAAATATATTATAAGGTAATATATATATATATATATATATATATATATATATATATATATATATATATATATATATATATATATATATATATATATATATATATATATAGGGATACAATGAGAAGGGTCTTATAATGAGAAGTATGGGAAGCGATCTCAACCATTGAATTCACTATACAAGATTAAGAAAACGGAGCGGCTTATTTGTAAATAATAAAAAGTTGAGAGGCAAAGTGTTAGTAATGAAAAGTTGAGGAACTTATCCCGATCATTTGAACAAACACTCAAAAACTATTTTCTCTAAAAAAAAACACATTTATCACACTACAATAATTTCTACCACCAAAACAGTCACTTAAAAACACATTTAAATCAAGAAAATCAAAATCAAATTACTGCATCAAAGATGGCCAAAACAAAATTACATAATCATAAATCGAATAGTAAGTTTAAGTTTTAACAACATTTTTGATTACTGCATCATTTTATTAATTTTTAGTTACTAATCTATTGTTTTTGTGTAAAAATTTTAGCAATTAGAAAAAGTAATCGGATTAATGATGTTGCTAAAGCGTTAATCGTATCATCAAGTAAGTATTTTTTTATTGAGATGTAGTAGTTGTTAAATATATGTTGCTTTGTATGTGATAGTAAATTATAAAAGTATGTTCCTTTATGTTAAATGCATCTTAATTGAATTGAGATGCAATAGTTGATAAATGTATGTTGCTTTGTTTGTGATGCTGTATTTTATAAAAGTATGTTGATTTATGTCAAATGCATCTCAATTTAATTGATAAGCAGTAGTTTTTAAATGTATCTTGCTTTATGTGTGATGCATTAGTTTATAAAAGTATGCTGATTTATGTCCAATGCATCTAAATTTAATTGATATGCAATAGTTTTTAAATGTATGTTGCTTTATGTGTGATGCAGTAGTTTATAAAAGTATGTCGCTTTATGTCAAATGCATCTCAATTGAATTGAGATGCAGTAGTTGATAAATGTATGTTGCTTTGTTTGTGATGCAGTAGTTTATAAAAGTATGTTGCTTTATGTCAAATGCATCTCAATTGAATTGAGATGCGGTAGTTGATAAATGTATGTTGCTTTGTTTGAGGTTCAGTAGTTTATAAAAGTATGTTGCTTTATGTCAAATGTATCTCAATTGAATTGAGATGCAATAGTTGATAAATGTATGTTGCTTTGTTTGTGATGCAGTAGTTTATAAAAGAATGTTGATTTATGTCAAATTCATCTCAAATTAATTGAAATGCAGTAGTTTTTAAATGTATTTTGCTTTATATGTGATTCAATAGTTTATAAAAAGTATGTTGCTTTATGTCAAATGCATCTCAAATTTAATTTAGATGCAGTTGTCAATGTGTTTGAATGCTTTTTTGATTGCGTAATGCACTTGATATTGATTTTTACTTGAGATGCAATAGATGTTAATTTATATAATGTAAGTTTGAATTAAAATAAGAGTTTGTTGATTTATGCTTGTTAAATTGAAATGCAGTAGATATATTATTTAATTATTTAATTTTTTAATATTACCCATTAATTATTGTTTTATATGTGGGAGAGATGCAGTGAGTTTTTTTATGTGCATGAATTTGGAATGGTCATAGTATATCAAATGCAATAGATGTTATTTTGAGATTAGTTAATGAAGGGGTGTACATGATATAGAAACTGGAATTCATGGAGGTAATAGGAGGACACAAACAAAAAACATACCTGTAAAGAAACGTCATGGGGGTAGTCTGGAAGGGGATCTGTTTTTACCTTCAGTTATTGGGGAAGGTTCTGTAGTCAAGAAGTGAAATCGGAAGAAAAGTAAATTCCTGATTGTGTGTCTGATGCATTTTTTCTTGTTTATGCTTAAATGTGCTTTAATGCTTGGGTTTTTTTGTGATTCATTTTAGACTTAACTGAGTTTATGTTAGTGAATGTGTATTTATAGCTTTTGTGTTTGTTTGAATCTTTATTTTTGAACTGAGATGCAACAGAATATATGTCTATGTTTTTAAACTTTGTTTTATCTAATAATAACAGAACAGACGGGCAAACTTGAAGATACAAATAAAAATAACAGAACAAACAAGCGTAAAAGGTCTACTGATGAAAATGATTCAGAATCAAAGAAAAATATGTTGGTTCTTTATTGTAAAAAATAATGATGCTGGGAAGAAACGGAAAAAAAATTGAATCTGAAAACGAAGATGCTGGCGATGTAGCTACAAAGTATGAACCAGTGAATTTGAGAACAAGAATTTCATCGGGTAATTTGCAAAACCTTATTCAATCTTGTACCCCTGGACAGTTGAAAGTTATAGAAGAAATGGGTTTTGGTGATTTTTGTGAAGATTTTAAGTTTGATTCTACACCAACAGCTTTAGGATTAAGGGTTTGTATGATTTTGATGCAAAAAAGTGTACTTTGGTTTTGAGTGAAAAGAAAAAGATTAAGATCACACGTGAATTGATTCATAATATTCTAGGTATCCCAATGGGGGATTTAAAGGTTACAGCTCTGTTGGAATCACTCCTAAACTAGATTTCAAGTGTTAGTAATTAATATGTAATAGTTAGCTTAATATGGCTTTTAAGTTAGTATTCATGCCAAGGCTTATGTAGAAAGCCCATGAGCCTTGGCCCAAGCCCATAAAAGAAAGGAAGGGAACTTGCATGTTGCCCTAGTTCCTTCCTATAAATAATGCTTGTAAACCCTCACTTGAGGGTTGGTTGTTCAATTCACTCATTTCCTACGCATAACTCTTCATTTATTCTTACGTGTTTGTGTGTGTTTTGTTCAACCGATCATCTTATCTTTCTTTCTTACTTATTGATGCTTGTGTTATGAATAAGGGAAACTAACAGTGGTATCAATCGCCAAATAGTTGAGTGGAAAGGTTTTGTTTTTGAAGTTATTTTTGGTCTTACGCGTAACTCACGGTTCTCAAACTTTGTCACGCTTAAAAACTCAATTTTTACACTTTTCAATACAAGATTCTTGTACTTTAAACGTTTTTAGGTGTTTGATGAGTGTGCAAATACTCATCATTTTTGTACCGTTTAGAATGCCAAAAACATCTGAAAACACTCAGAAATGTATCAAAATGATAAAAATATCACAAATAAGTGTTTTATGTGTTTTAAATGCAAAAATATCAAAATCAGATGAAAAGCGTATCAAGTTTGCATAATTGGCGGTTTAGTCCCTCGAAGTTTTAAAAGTTGTGAAACAGTCCCAAATCAAAATAAAACAAAATGTTATTCAAGGTCCACGAAATATTCTAAATTGTCAAAAATGATCCTTGAATGAATCTTTGGTCAAATAATGAGAAAAGGTCCCTAAAGTTTAAAAAGTGTCATAAATAGTCCTTGGAAATATAAAAAATGGAAAATAATCAAATGTGGTCCTTGTACTATTAAAGATTGGCAAATTTGGTCCTTTTGACAAGTTTGGAAAAGTTGCAATTTTGGTCCCTCATAAAACAGAAATTACAACTATGGTCCTTGTATTAATAACAAAACCAATTGGACCCTTTTTGTATTATTAACCCAGCCAAAACCCCTTGAGCCCTGCCAAAACCAACCTTGAACCCCCCAAATGAACCCCCTGCCTATTATTAAAACGGTCAAAAATAGTCAAAAAACCGTAACCATCAGTCTCCTTCATTCAAGTTACCAATGGTTTTCACCACCACCTCATCACCCCAATTTGTCTAAAACACTCATCACCATCCTTTCCACTCACATACCAGCCACCATAAGGTGTTTCTAAGTTTTGGATCATCATCCGGGAATACTATGAAGGAACCGACTTGGTTTGCAAAGATGTGTGAAGCTTTAAGTAGCCAACAATCCATTCATGAGGCAGGATCACTTGATAGACCTCCAATGCTCACTCCCGGAAACTATGATCAATGGGTGATTAGGTTCTTTAGGTTTTGTGATCTAAAGAAGCCACATGGAAAGTTCTTAAAGAAGGTCATCTTGGAAGGTCCATTTGGATGCCTATTCTCGTTACACGGAGATCCAAATGCTATTCCACCAAGAGATGATCTCACAAACATTGCAAGCTATCACGACCTTTACGGTGATGAACTTCTACACTACGGGATGAGCTAGCAATGTATATCCTTTTAGGATTACTCAATCCAATCCTTGAATCTCAATCAAGAGGATATGGAATCCAAAATTTACTTGGCTTATGAACACTTCATGATTGAACCGGAGAGACATTAGAGTCATATCATCATCGATTCTCGACATAATCAATGACTTGGACAAACAAAACATCATCATGCCAAGAATTGCTCATAACACTAAGTTCCTAAGTAGTCTTGGTCACGAGTGGGAAAAATATGTCATTTTCATCCGTCAGCGAAGAATCTTCATCATGCTACTTACGGTTGTTGTACGACTATTTGAAGCCACACCAAAAGAAGTTGACAAAGAAAGGACTATCCGTGGACTCCGGCTCCACCGTCACTTCCGGACAATCAACAACTTGCTTTGTGGGCTCAAACTAGTTATCCTCCTCGACCCGCTCCTCAACCAACCGCAAAATTACACAATATGATCGATCACAAAGAACAATCTCAACAAACTCAATTGGTTCCATACAACAACAACAATGATGAAGCACTCTTTTGTTATGATTGCTAAAGCCTTTGGCATACAAACAAATCCAACAATTGCATTCGCTCCTCATCAAACACAAGAAATTAAGTTCGAGAATCGTGATTATGGTGCGTCGGATGGGAGGTGGTCAAGGGTTTAATGCTATGGGAAGGAATAACATGGGTGCTCCACAACAGAGAGAGCTCAAGTGGTTGAGCAGGGAATGCTTACGAGAAGGGTCACTGGCTAATGCATGCCCAAAGCCGAGAACAAGAGGTGCTTATCACAAGGAGGCTTTACTTTTGGCTCTTAAGGATGAAGGTGGAACCCTCACAACAAAAGAGCTTTGGCGGATGTGATATGGAGGACTTGCGGGCTAATGCGGCAGTTGATGTTGATGGCACAAATGCAAGCTCTTCACATGTGACACAGGCCCGTGTATGACATCGATGGCTTGTCTCGGTACCCGAACAAACCATATTCATCAGCGATCTTATATCTCGTAACATCCGAATCCGACAAGGCTCGAGAATGTTCAACATGAGTATCCACATCTCATTCGTTAGACCCGTAGTTACATTTGACGATCAAGATGACCTTATGGTTACCTTTGATACTCAATTGAATCCGTGGTTATACTTGAGGATATGAATAATGATCATGTTGTGACTCACGTTGAACACGCCGAACCTTTGCCTAATCCAGATGTTGATCTCTTGCTAAAGACCAACAATCCCAATGGATGAATGTCGTTCATTAAATCAAGAATTACGGTAAAATGAGCT
The DNA here is from genome assembly GCA_022545495.1 of Chrysanthemum lavandulifolium. Lineage (NCBI taxonomy): Eukaryota > Viridiplantae > Streptophyta > Magnoliopsida > Asterales > Asteraceae > Chrysanthemum > Chrysanthemum lavandulifolium. The sequence continues at coordinate 152,501,604 of CM040244.1, forward strand.
GTTATAGGGATGTTGAATGCTTAAAACGACAACTCAATTTTTCAAAACTCGAGAAAACATGAAAAGGTTTTGAAGTCGCTTTGCTAAATCACACCAAAACGAAAAATCTTTAGAGCAACAGATTAGTGATCTAGCCGCATCGAAGAATGCTTTGGTGTTTCAAATAGAACAAGCTTGAACATACAAAACAACTTAACGCTTACTTTGGAAAATCAAAATCCAAGTAGTTGTTAACTTGTCAAAAGAGTTAGTACAAAAAGCGTGATGACTATCTTGAGGAAATAGTCGACTTACAAAACAAAATCAAATAGTTTGAATATAAACATGGTGAATCAATCACAACGATTCAAAAGTTTACTTTCAAACCAAATCCAAATGGATATAGACCGAATCTTGCGATCCAAAGTTTTCAAGCGAGCATTCAAACCAAATCTGAAGTTTACAGTGGAGTTGATGATTCGATTATGGTGTTGTTGAATATAACCGTCAAGAGGAATTAGATTCGATCAGAAAATGTTGTTTATAACAAACCATTTAACTATTCAAAAGGTCACTTTCGTTGCTCAAAAGGATTTTTCTAACACACCTTGGGTTATCACTCTTACGGGTCCCTTTCCAATAATGTACAAATTAATGGTCCTTTACCTTCACTCCATTAAACAATGTAAAGTCATAAATTATTTTGTTGACTTGGACATCAAACTTTTGGAAAATTGAATTTCATTACGAAATAAAATTGAACATTTTCAATCGCCTTTTTTTCTTCATAAAAGAATTTTACCTCACTTTGAAAATTTGTGCTATATATTGGGAAAGGGATTTTCACAAGGAGCTTGGACTTATGAAAAGAGTTTTCGAACAAGCGAAACATCAATTGTAAAAAGAAGATGTTTGAAAAGATGTTGATCGACTCTTTGTTATCGGTATCCATAATGTTCGTTGTTGCAATATGCATTTGATTATATCTCTTGCTGGTCTTGTTTTCTGTTGAAATTGTTGAGAATCATCGATAATGTGCAAAATCGAGTCTTTAAAAGTTGAAAATGCTTAAACGAGCTTTCAAATGCAAAACGTCGTCTTCAATGGTGTCAAAAGATTGTCACAATCGTGAACTTGCTTTGCAATACAAAATCAACCAGTTGCATTCCACAACTTTTAATCCAAAATTTGAGCAAGCTGGATGATCTGGCGTCTTTGAAATGTCAAATCAAAATATGAACAAGAACTTGCAAAAGCTAAAAGGAATATGGTGTCATATTTGATTTACTCAAATAGACTCGTGATGAAGCATTAAACGAACTTGATCATTATCTTGCACACACTAAAGAAGTCATGAATTTTTCTCGAAATCTTAGCTACGAAAATCAAGATTTGGTGCACACTATCATTAAGTTAAGAGATGTTAGGAAAGTATGAACAAGTTCACTAGCATCATTAAGAAACTTGCACCGTAACACTTAGAAAAAGTGACCCTCGAATGCCTCTTGACAAACCACAAGATACTAATGTGTTTCCTCTCTCAAACAAGAATAGTTGCCTCTTTTCCCAGCGTCCGCACTTCACGACCTAGGAGCAATACAAGGAAGAATAGGAAGTTGCGACCTAAGAAAAGAACAATCAAGAATGATGCGATGAAGAACACCCTAGGACTTTAATAAGACCCATGTTGCACCCACTTTAGATATTGCGTCGACAAATGTAATGGAAAAAATGTTGTAACAAATCTTTGAACCTTTAAGTACTTTTGATATTGATCTGAAGCTTCTTGTGTTACTTGTCGTAAAAGTATGCTTTATGATTGTCATGATAAATGTGTTGCTAAAGCTATCTTGTCTCATTTAAGGAATCTAAAAACGGAATACCTCTAGGCCCACTAATGCTTCTAAGTGCGTGCTTGTAAACCGCCTCCTTAGATTCTAAGAACCGCATTGATGTCCTGTAGCTCCATTATCACCTACAAAGAGCGTAGTACCACCTAGTGCATTCACTAAGACTAAAGCAAAGACTAGTTGGAGATGGCGAAATGGATACATAATACACTAGGATTTAAATGGATGCCTAAAATCATTGATGTGTGTATTTCTACTATAACCGCTTGAACCCTCTAACACTTTGGGTTCCACATCTACTTCTATTCCATCCGTGTCGTGTGTGTGTAATGCGGTGATACATATCATTCTTTGGGTTGTTGATAGCGGATGTTCCCGACACATGACAAGCAATCTTAAGCATTATCAAACTTTATTGCAAAGTTTATTGCCTTTGTCAGATTCGGGAATGATCACTTGCAGACTATCATGGGGTGCGGAGATTACATCAATGGCAACATCGAAATTAGCAGGGTTTATTATGTGGAAGGCCTCGGTCACAATCTCTTCTCGGTCGGTCAATTTTGTTATGGAGATTTGGAAGTTGCTTTTAGGGAGAAAACTTGTTTCATTCGTGATCTACAAGGAAGCGATCTTATGTCCGGTCAACGCACATCAAGTCTTTACACAATCTCAATGCAAGACATGATTGCTTCATCTCCCACTGTCTACTCTCTAAGGCTACATCTACAAAATCCACGGCTATGGCACCGTGCCTCTCACATCTAAACTTTCAAACCATAACCAACCTTGCTCGATATAAACTAGTTGAAGGTCTCCCAAGATTTCGGTATTCTAAAGATCACCTATGCTCACTTGAACAAGGAAAAGAACTCGTGCTCATTTTCCCTCGAAGGTGGAACACATCTCACAAAGATGTGCTTCATCTTCTTCACATGGATTTGTGGCCCGATCTTGGCGTGCGGACGATTAATGGTAAACGCTACATCTTAGTAATTGTAGATGACTACTCAAGATGGACTTGGGTCTACTTTCTTGAAGCAAAGATCAAGCTCCACAGATGATCATCACCTTTCTCACGAAAATATAAGTTCGACTCAAGAACACGGTCAGACAAATCGAGCAGACAAAGGCCGAATTTGTGAATCAAACTCTTCGAAATTTTATGAGAAAATGGGAATTGAGCATCAAACATCTATTACGTAACAAAACGGAGTTGTTGAAAGACGAAACCGCACGTTAATGGAAGCTGCAAGAACGATGTTACTTAATGCTAAACTTCCGGATTACTTATGGGTTTGAAGCCGTGTCAACCTGCATGCTACACTCGAATCGATCAATGATTACCAAGCGCCACAACAAAACACCTTATGAGCTTATTCATAACCATAAACCGAACCTCAAACACTTTCATGTATTTGGATCCCTTTGTTATCCGAATAATGATCGTGATGACTTTAGTAAGCTCAAAGCCAAAGTCGACATTGAAGTCTTTATAGGATATTGTGAAAATTCTAAGGGTTTCCGGATGCGGAATCGTCATACAAAGCAAGTTATGGAAGCGATTCATGCAAATTTCGATGAGCTTCTTGATATGGCTTCGAGCATATGACTTGGAACCCGGTCACAACCGTTTAAACTTCCCTCAAACCCCATCATCGGTGAACCAAGCCCCAACTTACTCGTCAACAAATGGAAAAGCTATTTACTCCGTTGTTTAGTGAGGACATTGATGAATGTGCTTGGTGTATCCAATGTTTCATTGCTCAACCCGATCATATTCCAATACGATACACACCACAACAACTCTTCGTTGAAGAAGCACCACCGATTGACTCTACAACAACAGTTGAACAAACCGCTTCCAACGACACTTAACGGTGACGATGTTACGAACAATGAAGTACCCCCACCGCGATTTTGATCAAAATCGTTCTTCAACCCGTTTGCTAATGAAGCTGCCGCACCGATGTTGCGGAATCATCTACAAGCCATTTGAATCCTCAAAATCGCACAATGTATACCAACATCAACCCTCGACACATCGTTGGACAAAAGACCATCCTCTTGAGAATATTATTGGTAACCCGACTCAACCAATCGTAGCGAGACAACGTCTTCACACGATGGTGAACATTGCATTTATGCACTCACCGCGCGCCAATCGAACCTAAAACATTAAAGATGCAATGACAAAGACAAGCTGGATTGAATCCATGCAAGAAGAACTCAATCAATTCAAACGTCTTGAAGTATGGGGCCGGTTGAAAGACCAACATGGGTCTCGTCATTGGTCTCAAATGGATTTGGAAAAAAAATTGGATGCTAAAGGGAATGTAATCGAAAATAAGTCACGTCGGTGGCTAAGGGTTATAAACGGGAAGAGGTATTGATTTTGAAGAATCATTTGCTCGGTTGCTCGTCTTGAGGTCGCTCGGATATTTACGGCATTCGCGCTCATATGAATATAACGGTCATTCGGATGGACGTCAAAACCGCTTTACGAATGGTCAATTGAAAAGCGATCTATGTCGACCACCCGGAAGGATTCATTGATCCGAGTTCCCGAACCACGTCTACAAACCGAACAAAGCTACATGCGGTCTCAAACAAGCTCCAAGGCGTGGTACGATAAGTTATCATCCTTCCTCATTGCCAATAATTTCACCAAAGGTTCGGTCGATCCTACACTTTTCATACAATATCACGAGGCTCACATCCTAATCGTTCAAATCTATGTGGATGACATCATTTTTGGGGCAACACATTTAAAATACTCAAATGATTTTGCAAAACTAATGACAAAACATTTTGAAATGTCAATGATGGGTGAACTCACATTCTTTCTCGGAATGCAAGTTCATCAATCACCCCGTGGTATTTTCTTGAGTCAGTCCAAATATGCCCTTGAACTTCTTAACAAATTTGGAATGCAAAGCTGACACCTATGCCACACCAATGGCTCATACTAAGCTAGACGATTTACATGGGAAATTGGTGGACCCTACCAAATACCGTAGTATCATTGGGTCTCTCATGTATCTAACAGCCTAGCGGCACGATATTGTGTCTGCCAGTATATCTTTGCTCCCTTTATCGATCGAGACCAATCTGAAACTCACCTCTCGAGGCTAAAAGAATCCTCCAGATACATCAAGGGAACCATTAACTTGGGGATCCGGTATCCAAAGGATTCGGGTTTTGAACTAATAGCTTTTTCGACCACGATCACGCATGATGCTTAGACTCATAGAAAAGTACTTCAAGAGCATTACAATTTCTTGGTGATAAACCGGTGTCATGGCAATCAAAGAAGCGAGGATTGTACATCATCATCATCAAGCGAATATGTAGCCATGTCGGTGTTGTGCTCAAGTCATTTGGATGAGAACACAACTCAAAGACTATGGTTACATATTTGACAAAATCCCATGTCTTTGCGACAATCGAAGTGTTATTTCAATCTCGCAACTCGCTCAACACTCCAAATCAAAGCACATCGATCTTGATATCATGTCATCAAGGAGCACGTGGAAAAGGGTCTTGTTGAGTTATACTTTGTGGTACTGAATACCAATTGGCGATCTCCTCACCAAAGCCTTAGCTCTGCTAGGTTTAATGAGTTGGTCCACGGATTGGTATGCGGTGTTTGACTCAAGAGGAACTTGATGAACTTTTAAAACATTCTTAAAACCAGTCAAACACCAAGCCCTCTTTTGTAAATATTTTTCAAAAACAAAATACAAAAATATAAAATCTGATAAAACAACAAAAATATTCTTCTATCTTTATTTCTTTTAACATTGCAAGTACAAATCTTCCGTCAACACTTTAATCTTTCAAAATTTAGTATTTTCTCGATCAAGTGTTGAGGGGGAGAAAGCAAATATTTTTTCGGTTTCATAAAACCTTGTACTTGCATGTTATCTCATCCCGGTTGTTTCTTTAATTATGGTGGTTACAGTTCTGGTTTACTAACACTCCTCGGACTAAAATTTATAAAATTTCATTATTTCTTAAGTCGAGGGGGAGTGTCGTCAAATTTCTTTCCAAATATCTCTAGTTTGGTAACCAAAATGGAAGTTATGGACATTGGTTGTAAATGGTTAAGGTGGAGGGACTAATTGTGTCAAAAGTTCAAAGTTGTTTTAACAAAATACTCCACCTAACCACATTAACTCTTCTCATTTATTACTCAACCACTCAATCCTACGCGTAAAAATCCATCCACAAATCTGTGTTTCTGATCATCATTTTGTAAGTGGTTTTTGATTCTTAGTGTTAATACAAACAATGGTTTTGAGTTATTTGCAAATCCAACGGTTAAAACTTGAGTTTGGATGATCTTCATGTTCTACGCGTAATCATATGAACACAAGATCATCAGGTGTGAGTTTGTTATGATATAATGGTGTTAAAATGTTCAAAACTATGTGCCAAAACCATTTTTATCAAACTAATCCACCCAGAAACACGAATTGTCCACTTTTCAAAATCAGGGTTCATAAGTCGATTTGGGGGTTTTCATGGGTGAATGTTTTTGGATAAAAAGATAGTTGAGTGTTGTTGTTTACAAGCTGAATTAACCATATCCAAGCTTAGAATCTACTCAGAAACACTAATTGCATGAAAATTGAAAATTAGGGTTTATGTTCTTGATATTTGGGTATTCTTGATTCGTTTAGATTTTGATGTTAAAACTTGGATAGAACAACTCATTTGGCTTCTTAGACTTACCAGAACTAGTTTTGTGCAATTCCTATGGCTAGAACGCTTACTCGTAGAAATTAAGCTTTAGGGTTTTAAGGTCTATGCGTAAACCATTGTCTACGCATAACTGTTTAATGAGCATTCATGGTTTGAACTGATAAAGATTGAATGTATGTGTTAATATTGGTGTTATGATAAACTTATTTCAGGATTTCTACGTGTGAAAATTCAGAATCAAGGTTACTTGAACATCTACGCATAAGGATCACCTTATATGAACGTTATCGAGAAATCTTCACGCGTAACCTTTACGCGTAAGGTTCTACAATGGGGACTACGCGTATCACGTGAAGGATATGCGTGTGATAACCTCACGCATAAGGTTCACTCTTACGAGTAAGCCTTACGCGTAAGGTTCCATATACGCCACGCCGTAAGCTTTACGCATAAGGCCCTCTTTTCCTCACGCGTAATATTTCTTCAGCGTAAGTCAAGAACCTCTGCATAAGCTTACGTTTACGCATATAATCACTCATGTTTATGCATAAGCTTGCAAAATCTACGCCTAAGCCTAGTGTTAACCAAAATTATGAATTGTTACGCGTACAAACTTGTAAATAAATAAATCATAACGCCACGAAACCAAAATGTCACTAATAAGCTTAAACGTTTAATAAGTTGTGAAAAATAAGTGAAAACTTGGACTTTAAAACTCAAAGTTAACCAACTCACGAAACTTATCACGACGTCTTTGGACTATCTGACTAACAAGTGACATTGGACTCGTAACAATCATCGACATATCACATTCAAATAATAGACAATAAAACCAACTGTTGACTAACGTAATGTCTTTCGATATGTTGGTTCTTTTGGCTAAATATCTTTCAGATCACGACATGGACGCTCAAATGCAAAACGTGGAAGCACCAAACGTTCTCACCGTTGAAGATATCTTCCCTAATGGCTATCCAATGAAGATCGGAAAGAATAACCTTCGTGTTGATTTTGATAGTCTCATGCCGCCGAGTCTTCTTGTTTAATAGTGTGGACATTATGAAGAATCACCCTTATCGAACATGCTCACCAATTACGCTACGGTCTGGAGATCTACATTCACGATTCGGCATACAATGCGAAAGATCAAAGGTCAAAATCTTTGTGACGGTGGCGCTCGACCACAAACAAGTTACCATCACACCAGCAGACTTAAGGGTTGTTCTTCTCATTCCCGCCATCGAGCCAACCGAATACAATGCCACACCAATCAAGAGGTCGCTCGCAATTCATGATCGACATTGGTTATGACGAAGCTTCGTGAGTAATCACAAAGCATTCATACGTGGATCTTAAGAATATTCCTCGACCATGGAGAACCTCTACATTATCATCACCAAATCCGTTTACGGGCGTGATAGTGGTTATGAGCATCCCAAGCTCATGGAACTACAGATCTTTTGGGCTTTGGTCAACATGAAACATATTGAAGTTGAAGCTCGATATGGGACGACATGATGTCTTTCCTCAAAAGCTTGGCTCCAAGATCCCATATATCGGATATACTAAATTGTTGATCCAAAGAGCTCTAGGGTATAATCCAGATATCCCTCGAGACTCAATGACCCCAACAATCACTCCATGTTGTATGACCTTACACTCACAAATCGGTTTAAGGAATCTACAACAAAGAAACATGGTGCAGGTGTTGCGGATCATCTTCTAATCAAACAATCAAACAACTCCATTCATACAAAAGGTATCCGGTAGCGGTTGATGAAGGCAAAGTAGGTTTTCTTGATGAAAAGTCCTCTGGTACTCCTACAAGGAAAACAAGGAGAGGCATTGCGAGGGGAGTGTTACAAGCACCGAGAGTCGAGAGAAGTTTCCTAAGAGGTCACATACTCTCAAAAGGAAAGTTCCTCTAAGGAAGCCATTCATATTCCTATTCCCAAGCCTCGAACCGCAACAAAAGCTCTTGGATGAAAGGTCCGAGGAAGCTGAATCGGGAAGAGGTCACATGCTCTAAAATTGCAATTGATGACACTCAAGCAGTAGCTAAACCTCCCGGTCAAAAGTCAAAAAGGTAAAGGGAAAACTCATATGCTTGAGCATGATAAGGAAAGTTCAAGAAGAACCATTTGATGAGGAAAGAGATTATCAAAAGAAGTTGAAGAACCTCGACTCAAATATCTTGTCGATGAATTCGTCTTGGATCAAACTCGTGGCCCGGAGGGTCAAGTGGTGGAACTAAAGCCACACCAGTTTCGATCGGTTAATCAACCCGATAAGGGAACCGGTACCACCACCCACGAACAACAACAAAGCGGATAGAGGATTCCATCAACTACGAATTTGAGGAACCAGACATGGAAAAGACTGAGAAAACTCCTGGTGAAGATACTAAGGCTGATGAAACGGCTAAGTCTAGAAATGCTGAAGATATTGATTATGATGATTTTCTTCTAGATAGCCCAACACGCTCCAAGGAAGAAACATCTGAGCCGCCACAAGACCCTGAGTCTCCTCATGTCTCATCATCATTAGACTCGTCTTCTCACTCTTCACTACCACCATCCAAAGGCACAACCAGATCCACATCTAAATCTGTGAAGAAACCAACTGACTCTTGGATATCCCGGGCTAAAACCAAGATTGTCAATGCTGTCAAGCAAGTCAGGAAGAAAGACGTAACCAACAAAAAGCTGAATCAACTCGCTGACAGTATCAATCTTCTACATGACGAGATAGACAAGATGTCAAGTGAAAGGGAGTATATCCAGAAGTTCATGCAACATGATGTCCAAGGGGAACTGATAGAAATGATTAGGGGCTATACTCACAAGTTCCTACTCGACATCTTTGTTCACAGAGTTACAAGGAGATGTTTACAGACGACTCTATCCAAATCTCATGAAATTGGTCAAGCAAATAATGCAATCCACTCGGTAACAATGACGATCAATCCAATGGAGCTGCAGTTCTCTCGATGCGAGTTGATTTCAAGCTGGTGCTACAAATGTCTCAACGATCTGCAACTTTCACCTCTGACGAAAGTAAACTATTTGAGGCACTACTGGAATATCAACTCAAGACTTCATGCAAGGAGCAAGCTGAAAGGCCTAAGCGTCCAAGAGACGATGAAGATAAGGATAAAGATAAAGATAAAGAGCCTAAACGCCTGAAGAAAACTGGTGAATCATCCTCCATGCCACCTCCACCCCAAAGGACTCCAACTGCAAGAAGATCTCCACCACGCTCTGCTGACAAAACTCAGGACTCTGAGTCACCACCCCAGACATAGAAAACCGGTGATCATTTTGAATACACTGGTGGTGACGATGAGGAAGTCCCTGAGCCCCAACAACAACCCACCTCTCCCGCCTCGTAATGAAACCTGCATCCTCATCTAGGCCAAAGAAGAAGAAGAAGACGCCTAAGGCTGATATCGTCTCATGGCTAGATGAAGATGACACCGAGTATGAATGGTTCTCTACACTGGTTGATGCTACTCCCGCCCTAACTGATGATCAAAATATGGTAGAAGGTTGAACTTTGGAGCATGCTAAGTTACTTCAAGAGAAGTTTCGGGTGAAGAAGATGACCAAGTCAGAGTTAAAACGTATCAAGAATGAAGCTTTTCAGTTGCTCAAAGATAACTCGGAAAGTGCCATCGAAGTTGAATACCATCTTGAAAACATAGCACGAGCCATGTCTAACAACATCGATTGGCTCAACCACAAGCTAACATTGACTTCACACGAAAAGACAAGGCTCCATACTACACCGATGGACGGACCTCTACCAACGATTGTGAACCAAATCAACCTAAGATTCCATTCCGCTACTTCTTCAACATTGACACGAATTTCTTCTACGGTAGCGATGGTTCAATGAAATCGCTACATCACTTACACTTCCATTCCGTGACCATATACTCCAAGCAGTATAGCCATCGAGGAAAATGCTACCCACATGTTTGCTAACATCGTGGAACAATGTGACATCGATGCAATGTATGGGATTCACCATTGGCGGAACGAAGAATCTACTACAAAAGTCGCCAGTTTCAAGGTCTAAACATGAAGTGTACAATGATAAAGGGATCGTTCTTTGTTAAGCATGTAGCTCTCTCGTCTAAATGGGATTACACTTTCCTCAAGAAAATCGTGGTCAAAAGACAAGGCGAAAGGGACTATGATTTACGTGAAGCGAACTTTCGAATTTGTCTCTCAACGACATTGAAGATCCGTATCTTGCCAAGGTGCAGGGAAGAATGAGACAATTCTCGATGAAATCAATGTGAATACATCAAGTCCATGCTCATCTTCATCGAAGCATAGTTATCCAGAACGTGTAGATGACTTGCAACTTGCCGTTGAATCGTATCAAACACGTGTCAACTTCACCGACCTCGGCTAGAACTTCCCGACATCAACCATCTTCCATAATACACTCTCATGACAAACCGTTTGGAATAGTTCACCGTAGTGAACTACATCGCAACTTCTTGATGGCGTGTAGAGATCTTCATAAGTTTGGAGATCACACACTGAAGAAATTCAGGGATGGGTTAGCTTATCGGTTAAAGGAGATACATGAAGGCATCGGGTCGAAGAAGATATGGAATTCTAAGGAGAAAAGGGATGTTAAGAGGATCATCACTCGGATCGATGAAAGGTTGTACAGAAGGGACCAATTCAGAACATTGGAGAGCTTTGTAGGTGGTCGTCCCAGGATTTCTCTCACAGGCTATCAATGCCCAGTTCGCATTCCTGGCATTATTGCTGGACTACCTGAATCTCCTGGTACCCCTTAAACTATTTCATTTTCAATATTGATTTGGATGTGTGATTATTTTAATGACTATGGCTTGTGCACACATAACAGTGTACAACCCGTTCTTGTAATGAAAGGACCATGTGGTACGCTTCAGTGCCACAATCCTTATAAAAGGAGCGAAAGCTTCTTACTTTTTAGTAAAACTTATCAAAACTTTCATTTTTCAAAGTTTTGCTCAAAAGAACAAGTACTCCCCCTTACGTTTTCAAAACCTCAAAAGTTAGTATTACTTGTTGAGGGGGAGTATTTGCTAAAATCTTTGTTCAACAAAATGTTCTTCGTTTAATCTTCCCACAAAACTCGAAATGGTCATATTTAATATCAAAACGTTATCAAAAATAACATTTATATGCCATTTTTGAGGGAGAAAATTAATGTGATAAGAAATATGTTGATTTGCTATTGAATCTTCGTGTGATAAGACTTAACCCATGAATTGACGAGCTCGAATCTGTCATAAATCGAAAAGATTTGTCTTCCTAGACTTATCCGAGTAGATTGTACCTATTAGAAACTCTTGATAGACATGAACTTTGTGGGTTTGACAACCTTTGAGGTTTGTCCACACCTTCAAGGTAGTTACTAGAGTTAGTTGTCACCTAAAAGTTGTCAATGTACCTCTTTAACTATGCAACGTAACCGTGTCTCACGGGGATTGTCTATCTTGAGTCGATCAATTCAAAAGTGCGCGCTCTTCTCTCACCGTGCAGATTTTTGTCTAAACACTTAAGCACATGTGGAGGGGGAGTATTTATGCAAAAAGATAAAACTCTCACAGTGGTACAAAATGTTTTTCATTCACAAACACTTTGAGAGACTTTCAAGAAAATGGTTTTATGGCAACATAGGTTAGTCATGGAGTTATAAGGTCACTAAGGTTAGGAATAACCGTCCTATGATCCGCCAGAGCCGGAGGGATATACCCAAGGACATCACAAATAGTTAGTACTTAGAAGTCCTTAGGTATGATTATAAAAAGGAGAATATGAGAATAGGAGAAATAAGGAGTTGAAGAATTAAAAGAAATGCAAAGAAAGGGTGAAAAGAAATAGCCCTCCGATTATTCAACTTAGGCGGACACACGGGTTCAATTTATATGCTCTTGGTTGTCACTTGATGACGCCGGTATTGAAGATTAAAGTCGTCATGGACCCGGTGATGCATGCACTAAACCTTCTTAGCCATTCAAGTTTCTCTCAACGAAGCTTGTTTCATTCTCACAGGGAACCCTATGTAAACTATCGGCTTTCTCTTAGAGATTCTTTGGTATTGAAGAAGGAGACCCTCTCCCAGTCTCCGCCAGGAAAATCAAAGTGCACTATTGAGTCTAGAGCCACGAGATTCATCAAAGATCTCTTAGGTACACTTGACAATTCATCGCTTGTTGTTCAACAATAAGAACACAAGTGATACATTATCGTGTCCTTCACGGATCTTAGCAATCATCGAGAACATTTATGAGAGGTTCATAATTGTGATCCTCGGTGATTGAATGGAAACTCTGCCGTGGTCAACATCAAACAACCACGGCGGTAGTCACTTTGGTAACTCCACATGGATTACGCTTAGTGTGTCCCAAACGGTCTATAGTCGTGAGGTGATGCTTGTGTACCTTAGCGACTCATCCGAATCTGAGGTGTACTTTGGTACATCGTGTTATCTCACTTGTGGAACTCCAGTTCGAGAACGACCTTTGTGAGAATTAGAGTTGTGTTTTCACACTATGTCATTAACACTCTCAAGTTCAAACTTGTAAGTCTTTGGAATCCGCTTATCACTAACCATTCTTATGTTTTCTTCTTATGGAAGATCCGGAGCGGATCGATCGTGCAGATTCTTCACATGCTCATACCAACAACATCACTAATTGAAGTTCTCTCAAAAGGCAACACAAAGTCGAATGATTCTTCGTCAAAGTCAAAGAATCTACAAAGTTTAAAGACTAAGAGAACTACATCAGTACTGAAATCCAACGTTAAAGAGCGTGTGAGCATGTTAGAGAAAGACGTGGAGACACTAGAGCAACGAAGAAGACCTGATGCAGACAATAACAACATACTATCACTACCATCACAAAGAACTAAGATCAAAGAACAAAGAAAATGATGACGTCAAAGCATAACTTTTCAAAGGAAACAATTTCTCTACACTGGGGAGATTGTTCGAATCAAGGCATTTCTTCTCACAAAAAAGAAGAATGTCAGAAGATGATAAGGTTTTAAAATGTACCTTTTTGAGGGGTCGTTTAAGCCCTTATTTGATCACTTTTGTATCCGTTATTACTTAATATCGTTCCTTTTCACTTTTTAGGTCTTTTGAAGACAAATTTACGGAATGGTACTTATTTGGACGGAAAGGCGGTATATAAGAAAATGGAAAGTCAAAATCGAGACACTCAGTCTTTGAATTAGATATCGCTGAACTTCGACGGCCAAAGTCAATGGCTCGAAACAAATTTCTTATTTTCAAGTGCGGTGTCATGCTTTAAAAGAGTAGGCGTCGCAACTCGCTAGATTTGATCCGCACGTCACAAGCACAAGGTGATGCTTCGTGACTAACGTGGCAAGACGAAACCCTAATGATGCGACCCATAAATAAGGTGGCCGCCGCATATGTAATCTTATATATAGAATCTGAATTTTTCGCTTTTGTAGTCTTTTGAGTAAAACCTAAACCGAACCAAGGTGTCTTGTACAAGCAAACCCTATCTTACATCAAGATAAGTGTTTTACTTCATTAATTCAATTTTGTCTTCAATTATTTGTGTGTATGCTTGCATGTTCTCCATGTCCGCTAATTTACTTGTGTGTTTGCTTAGGAATATGAAACTTGATTATTGAATATTGATTGGTTGTCTCTTATCTTACTTGTTAATGATCTAGTAATGCGATAGGTCATTCGTTGTGTAATTAATGCTTGATTAATCTTTGTGAACCTTGGACTATAACACTTAGAGCAGCTTGTAGGCTAAACTATGCAAAGAGTGCCTTAGAGCAAGAGTTTATAATTCCTAGAGGTTTTGTAGACGAGATCCTTTGGTAAGTTCAAAGAGTTAGGACAAACGACACCCTACGACCTTAGACACACAACGCAATTAAGAATAAGGACGTGACAATTCAACCATCAATAGGAAATAATTAAGGAGTAATAAAACCTAAGTAAACACATCTTTAAACTATCATACGAGCACACAATAATTAGACATAGACTACATACACCTTAGATTAGATAATTAGATAAGTAGAGTAATCGGTGAAATACCAACCCCCAAATCCAAACCCCGAGATTTGTACCTTTCCATTTCCTAAAAAAAAAAAGATAAAAATAATCTTCCTCAACCCCAACCTTAGCGTAGTAACTTCTCACTAGCATTCCTATTCCCTAGAGAATGATATCAATACCCGTGTCTTACCCTAATACTACACTACAACGATTAGGTTCACCGCCTAGGGTGTTATAAAACTTGCTCAAGAAAGGAAGTTCCTTTGACCCCGAACGACGCGTGTAGCATTATCAAGTTTTTAGCGCCGCTGCCGGGGAATAGAATAGATAGTTAGTAGTTCACCTCGTTTAGGTTTCTTTGCTTGATTCCTATCAAGTAAAATTTTCTCACTTTTAGCTTCCTCGTAGTCTATCCCCCTTCTTCGTGACCTTTGTTCGTAATCCCATCACTTTTCATCGTGGAAGGTGATAACCAACTGCCATTTCCCCCTACCAACCCCTTTAGACAACTTAGAACCCGCAGTTCCACCAAAACCCTTCTTGAACCTTTTACGGAACCCGAAAGAGAGCTCAATAGCGAAGAAAAGCTCTCCATGATTCGAACCTCAAGGCACTTCCATCAACTTTGATGAAGTCACAACCGACGAGGAGTCCTCTCATTCCTACAATCCTTGAAACCATCATCATTGACGATCCGAGCCAACATGGCGAGGAAATTCCCGCCACTCCCGCCAATGGACCCATCAATCCTCCTCAAGCAAAATCCTCGGGAATACTCTTCCCCTCGAACTGGATTTACCAAGGCCATTGTCTACCCTTCGAGAACAAGTCAATGAGGTATTGCATGCCTCGACATTTGGCTTATCCAAAATGCATGTCAATTCCATGGATCCCCAAATAAAACCTAATCCACCACATCAAACAATTTTAAAAATTGTTGATGCCATCTATGCCGACGGGGCATCAAAGGAGACATCTATACTTCGATTTTTCCCATTCTCTCTTCAAGGACAGGCCAAGGAATGGCTCGATAAGCTTCCTCCAAGGTCTATTTTCACGTAGGAACAACTCACAACCAAGTTCACCAAGTTCTTTCCCCGGAAGAACCGCATCAATTAGGAGCAAAATTCTTCACTTCCATCAACCGGATAGAGAATCTATCGTTAACTCCTGGCATCATTACAAAGATCTTATTCAACAAGCCCCACACCATGGCATCAACCTTTGGTTGCTTGTTCAAATCTTTTACGACAATGTCTCCCGAAAGGACCAAAAAGGGATTGACTTCTCAACTGGCCAAAGGATTTCTAATCTCACTGTGGAAGAAGGGTGGAACCGCATTGAGGAATACGTTCAATACCAAGACAACCATTGGAATGAGCTAGTAAACGCAATAAGTATCCTTACTTTCTCGAATGAAAATCTATCATCTTTCGATGATCGGATTAAGAAAGCACAAGAGAAGCTTGCATACCTCACAAAATCACCAGAACCAAAAAGGTTATTATAAGATATTAGTTTTCACATACACATCAAACCATAACACAAAGTGGCGTATAAATGGAATTCTAGAGAGAGAAAGTTAGAGGTTTAGGGAACTTAGTGAGAAAGTGAAAGATATTATTATGAGTTCCAACTCTACCTTGGAAGGTAGAGAGTATTTATATCTTACAATAAAGCGCCACACAACGGGCCGGATCGGGCATACTGTGGGTAAAGACCGTCCAGTCCTCCACGGTGTTACTTAACTAAATACTACTTAACTTAAAATAACTACGACTACGAGCTTTCTAACGATTACATATACTGAGGTGACCGACTCTTTAATACACGGAATTTCAAATTCCTAACAATCTCCCCCACAGGAGGTCACCAATCATGTACTAAAATTACATAGAATACAAACAGATATTACAAAAATTGTTCTTGCATTCTTGATGTAGTACTTTGCTTGAAGCTCGTAGTCATTGATTCTTCTCGTTGCTGTTTGGTTAATCCAAGTGGAGGTCTTTATTGATCCACGTGATAATAAATTTGAGCTTTTGAGATCATCACCATCGAAATCTCGAGACATCCTTTGTGGTGTTGGTATTATGTGATGTTGTGACTATAGGACCGACATGCTCACATTACGATCATGATATCTTCTCATCGAGTAGCGAAGCTTTAGTTGATTCATGATATTGGCGTGCCAGAGCGAAGCATGGAGTGAATATATCGTAGTCATTGATGCACTAATCATGATTTCTTTTGAGATGAATGTGTTAAGTGAGCATGCGACTATGGATTGACCGCTTCATTACGATCGACTACAAACGTCGGGTGTACCGCATACAATGCTTAGCAATAAATCGCATCTAAAGTGTCTTTGATCACTTCGTTGAATCGAGGTACATGACCACCTTCCCGCTGATTAGTACATGTACCGCCTGTGATCGGTATAATTCAAGAATTTCCTTGATGGGGTTTCGCAATGCTCTAGGCATTCTCAAACCGAACATCTCAAAGAAGACAACACGGAGTGAGTGAACCAATAATTTTAAGTCCATCGATTGATGAAAAGATATTTGAAAACAATCGTATTGCTCAATAGAAATTGTTTTTGCAATACAACGAAGGTTTTATTGAAAATCAATTATCAATCATAAAACACCTTTGGTTTGAAATCGAGTACACGGTCGATGTGCTAAAGAAAAGAGTTGTTAAGCACAAAGACCGCTTTTTCAAAGGTATCCGTCAACCCATAACACGAACCAGATTGATTCAAGAGATTGAATCGCCCCATTGTTTCTATTCGGTTGTCACATGGTTGATCTATATAATAGATCTCACATGCCACCTACCAGAGCTTGTTTGATGTTGGCTCGAAGGTTTTCCATCTTCATTGTGAATATGTATGCATATCACTCGGATGTTCGGCAATACCACAAGGATAATGCGTGGGACTCAAGATATAATCTCTCTTCCACATTGTGTGAAATGCAGAGTCTTCATTGAAAGTGTCCTAATGAGATTTATTGATGATCTCGTGGCTCTAGACTCAATTTTGTGCATATTTGGATCTGTGTCGAGACTAGGGAGAGGTATCCTTTTCAATATCAACGATCTCTAAGAGAAAGTCGATAGATAATGTTGGTTCCCGTGAGAATGAAACAAGTCCTTTTAAGAGGAACTTGAGTGGTTTGGAAAGTTGAAGTGCGATCGTCACCGGGTCCATGACGTCTTGTCTTCAATACCGATGTTACCATCAAGAGTATATGAATTGAACTCGGTTTCGCCCTAAGGTTGAATATATGGAGGGCTATTTGTTTACACCCTTTTCTCATTCAATTCTTTTAATTCTTCAACCCTTCAAGGCTACCGAGACTTCATAGCTAGAACCTTGTTGGGTTTATTTCATTACTAGCTCGGACTCGGTCCGCACTCTTCCCATATCTCATTTTTCTCCTTTTATCATCATACCTAAGAACTCTACACTAACTAGTGGATAGTCCTCGGTAGATCCCTCCGGTTCGCGGATTACGGGAACACATACCTAACCTTATCATCCTTATACACCGTACATAAAGTAAAGTTGGTCGGTCTATTTGGTATTGTTCATCTGCCATTGGAACCAATTGAAAACCATTTGAAAATCAATCCAGATACTTGTGATATATTATCAAAACATTTTGTACCTGAATTGTTTTTTTTGATATTTTTAGAATAAGTGCTCCCCCTCAACATGTGCATGAATTGTTTGAAATTGTTTTGCACACGGAGGCAAGAGGAAGAAATTACTTCTTTGATTACCATTTTCTAAAAGATATCACCCTCACTTCCTTGATCAAATCAAGTAGATAAAGCATTTCCTGGAAGGATGAGGTTTCCATAAGTTTGCTCCCCTCAATATGTGCCTCGAGGTTTGGAAAGAGTTTTGCACATACAAGAGGAACCCGCACATTGAGAAAAATGATCACGCTTCAACACATAAAGGTTTATATATATGCTCCCCTCAACATGTGCAAGAAAATTTAAAATCGTTTGGCACATGCGGGAAGGATAGCATGTACATCCTTATAAAACCATTTACCAATTTATCAAGATAAATCCAATTTAAATCACAAATTCTCCCCGATCACAAATATCAAATCATTTGAGATTTGTGATCTCTGAGATTTAAATTGATTTTGAAAGCTTTAAGGAGAATTGTGACTTGATAAAGAAACTGCTTTTAACCGATATGGATCGGATATTAAGTCTTTAAACTCCATTGATTGAAACATGCATGTACATCTTTTGAAAACAATTTAATGCCAAATAACTTTTAATTTAATTGAAATCATTCTCCCCCTCAATCAATGACATAGGTTGTTGATTGAGAGATAGAGATTTTGACAAATAAGTCCCGATGATTATAAAAATAGAGACCGAGTTATTTTTCAAAGCGATAGTTTTCGGCAGATAAATGTTTATAGAATCGAGCATGGAATTTGAAAACATGGAAAAGCATGGCTCGTTCTTTCTTAGAAAAGGGTTATCGCTCGAAATGACAATAAACCATTTATTCTCTTTCTCCCACAAATATTTTTGATTTTTTTTTTTTTTTTTTTTTTTTTTTTGTATAAAAAATTAACAACATCTAAAGTCCCGTGTCATTCTTTGAATGACAACATCAA
>CM040244.1:152520961-152777552 GCA_022545495.1 Chrysanthemum lavandulifolium
CCCTCCGATTATTCAACTTAGGCGCACACCGGGTTCAATTTATATACTCTTGGTTGTCACTTGATGACGCCGGTATTGAAGATTAAAGTCGTCATGGACCCGTGATGCATGCACTAAACCTTCTTAGCCATTCAAGTTTCTCTCAATGTAAGCTTGTTTCATTCTCACAGTGGAACCCTATGTAAACTATCGGCTTTCTCTTAGAGATTCTTGGTATTGAAGAAGGAGACCCTCTCCTAGTCTCCGCTCAGAAAATCAAAGTGCACTATTGAGTCTAGAGCCACGAGATTCATCAAAGATCTCTTAGGTACACTTGACAATTCATCGCTTGTTGTTCAACAATAAGAACACAAGTGATACATTATCGTGTCCTTCACGGATCTTAGCAATCTGTCGAGAACATTTATGAGAGGTTCATAATTGTGATCCTCGGTGATTGAATGGAAACTCCCGCCGTGGTCAACATCAAACAGACCCGACAGGCAGTCACTTGGTAACTCCACATGGATTACGCTTAGTGTGTCCCAAACGGTCTACAGTCGTGAGGTGGCGCCTTGTACCTTAGCGACTCATCCGAACTGAGGTGTACTTTGGTACATCGTGTTATCTCACTTGTGGGACTCCGGTTCGAGAACGACCTTTGTGAGAATTAGAGTTGTGTTTTCACACTATGTCATTAACACTCTCAAGTTCAAACTTGTAAGTCCGGAATCCGCTTATCACTAACCATTCTTATGTTTTCTTATGGAAGATCCGGAGCGGATCGATCGTGCAGATTCTTCACATGCTCATACCAACAACATCACTAATTGAAGTTCTCTCAAAAGGCAACACAAAGTCGAATGATTCTTCACAAAGTCAAAGAATCTACAAAGTTTAAAGACTAAGAGAACTACATCAAGATCGAAATCCAACGTTAAAGAGCGTGTGAGCATGTTAGAGAAAGACGGAGACACTTTGCAACGAAGAAGACCCGATGCGACAATAACAACATACTATCACTACCATCACAAAGAACTAAGATCAAAGAACAAAGAAAATGATGACGTCAAAGCATAACTTTTCAAAGGAAACAATTTCTCTGTTGGGAGATTGTTCGAATCAAGGCATTTCTTCTCACAAAAAGAAGAATGTCAAGATGATAAGGTTTTAAATGTACCTTTTGAGGGTCGTTTAAGCCCTTATTTGATCACTTTTGTATCCGTTATTACTTAATATCGTTCCTTTTCACTTTTAGGTCTTTTGAAGACAAATTTCGGAATGGTACTTATTTGGACGAAAAGGCGCGGATATACGAAGAAAATGGCCAAAGTCAATAATCGAGACACTCAAGCTTCTGAATTACAAGGGGACGGCGTCACTGCTTAACTACGACGCCGTCGGAGCACTTCTGTGATGGCTCAGAAACCAAATTTCTTATTTTCAAGTGACGGTGTCATGCTTTAAAAGAGTAGGCCGTCGCAACTCAGACGGCCTAGATTTGATCCAGACGGCGTCACAAGCACAAGGTGATGCCGTCGCAAGACTAACGTGGCCAAGACGAAACCCTAATGACGGCGACCCGACGGCGTCACAATTCATAAGGTGACGCCGTCGCATATGTAATCTTATATATAGAATCTGAATTTTTCAGTTTTAGAGTGTAGTCTTTTGGAGTAAAAACCTAAACCGAACCAAGGCTGTCTTGTACAGTATTTTAGGGTTTCAAACCCTATCTTACATCAAGATAAGTGTTTTACTTCATTAATTCAATTTTGTCTTCAATTATTTGTGTGTATGCTTGCATGTTCTCCATGTCCGGCTAATTTACTTGTGTGTTTGCTTAGGGAATATGAAACTTGATTATTGAATATTGATTGGTTGTCTCTTATCTTACTTGTTAATGATCTAGTAATGCGATAGGTCATTCGTTGTGTAATTAATGCTTGATTAATCTTTGTGAACCTTGGACTATAACACTTAGAGCAGTTGTAGGCTAAACTATGCAAAGAGTGCCTTAGAGCAAGAGTTTATAATTCCTAGAGGTTTTTGTAGACGAGATCCTTTGGTAAGTTCAAAGAGTTAGGGACAAACGCATACCCTACGACCTTAGACACACAACGCAATTAAGAATAAGGACGTGACAATTCAACCATCAATAGGAAATAATTAAGGAGTAATAAAACCTAAGTAAACACATCTTTAAACTATCATACGAGCACACAATAATTAGACATAGACTACATACACCTTAGATTAGATAATTAGATAAGTAGAGTAATCGGTAGAAATACCAAACCCCAAATCCAAACCCCGAGATTTGTACCTTTCCATTTTCTAAAAAAAGATAAAAATAATCTTCCTCAACCCCAACCTTAGCGTAGTAACTTCTCACTAGCATTCCTATTCCCTGAGAACGATATCAATACCCGTGGCTTACCCTAATACTACACTACAACGATTAGGTTCAACGCCTGGGGTGTTATAAAACTTGCTCAAGAAAAGGAAGTTCCTTTGACCCCGAACGGCGCGTGGCGTTATCAAGTTTTGGCTCACGCTGGGAATAGAATAGAGAGTTAGTAGTTCACCTCGTTTAGGTTTCTTTGCTTGATTCCTATCAAGTAAAATTTTCTCATTTTAGCTTCCTCGTAGTCTATCCCCTTCTTCGTGACCTTTGTTCGTAATCCCATCACTTTTCATCGTGGAAGGTGATAACCAACCGCCATTTCCCCTACCAACCCCTTTAGACAACTTAGAACCCGCAGCCCACCAAAACCCTTCTTGAACCTTTACAGAACCCGAAGAGAGCTCAATAGCGAAGAAGAGCTCTCCATGATTCGAACCTCAAGGCACTTCCATCAACTTTGATGAAGTCACAACCGACGAGGAGTCCTCTCATTCCCTACAATCCCTTGAAACCATCATCATTGACGATCCGAGCCAACATGGCAAGGAAATTCCCGCCACTCCCGCCAATGGACCCATCAATCCTCCTCGAGCAAAATCCCTGGGGAATACTCTTCCCCTCGAACTGGATTTACCGTGCCATTGTCTACCCTTCGAACAAGTCAATGAGGTATTGCATGCCTCGACATTTGGCTTATCCAAAATGCATGTCAATTCCATGGATCCCCCATCGAAAACCTAATCCACCACATCAAACAATTTTTAAAAATTGTTGATGTCATCTATGCCGACGGGGCATCAAAGGAGACATCTATACTTCGGTTTTTCCCATTCTCTCTTCAAGGACAGGCCAAGGAATGGCTCAATAAGCTTCCTCCAAGGTCTATTTTCACGTAGGAACAACTCACAACCAAGTTCACCAAGAAGTTCTTTCCCCCTGGAAGAACTGCATCAATTAGGAGCAAAATTCTTCACTTCCATCAACCAGATAGAGAATCTATCGTTAACTCCTGGCATCATTACAAAGATCTTATTCAACAAGCCCCACACCATGGCATCAACCTTTGGTTGCTTGTTCAAATCTTTTACGACAATGTCTCCCGAAAGGACCAAAAAAGGATTGACTTCTCAACTGGCCAAAGGATTTCTAATCTCACTGTGGAAGAAGGGTGGAACCGCATTGAGGAATACGTTCAATACCAAGACAACCATTGGAATGAGCCAGTAAACGCAATAAGTATCCTTACTTTCTCGAATGAAAATCTATCATCTTTCGATGATCGGATTAAGAAAGCACAAGAGAAGCTTGCATACCTCACAAAATCACCAGAACCAAAAAGGTTATTTAACACATACCTTATATGCGACATTTGTGGGGGGCCACATGAGAGTGATGAGTGTGATGACACACGCCAAGAGAGCATCCTCCTTTCCAGTCATGATATTTATGATGACCCTTCACTCCTCACATTCTATCAAAACGATGAATGTAACCCTGGGCAATCTAAAATGGAAAATCAAGGAAAGGAGGATCCGAATACACCATCCGTGATGCCTTTGAAAAAGAACTCGGCGGGTTTACCATAGAAGGGCCACACTCTTAAAAGGTCTTGAGGAATTTATTCAAGAGCGCAGTCGAATTAGAGAATCAATTCACCACCCTCCACAAAAGAATAAGCGAACCGCCCAACCCATCACGATCCAACTTGCGCTATCACTACTCGATCAGGAATTACTACTAAGGATCCCCCTCATCCTGACCAAAATCCCACCACCAGGGAACCTGTGTTAGGAAATGAAGCAATTCCTGAACCACCTTCGACTCCTCACGATCCCCCTCCACAAACACCAGCACCTGCCCAGCGACCAACTCTCACACGGATTCCTTATCCCTCTCGTCTGAAGAATCAAAAGGCTGAAGAAGACAATGAGAGAATATTGTCTTATTTAAAACGAACTTCCATCAACATACCACTTCTTGACGTATTCTATCACATCCCTAAACATAGCAAATACTTCAAGAGGTTAATATCTAATCGGAAGAAACTTGAAGGGTTGATATCATTAGGAGAAGAGTGCTCGGCTATCATCCAGAAAGGCCTGCCCAAGAAGAAAGAAGATCCTGGCAGTTTCACCATCCCTTGTTCTATAGGGGCGCTCTTTATGAAAAACGCCTTGGGGGATCTTGGGGCTAGCATTAACCTGATGCCTCACTCCATGTTCCTCAAACTCGGATATTTAGGGCTGAAACCAACTAGGATGAGTATTCAATTAGCTGATCGATCAATCAAATACCCCATTGGAGTTTGTGAAAATGTTCTTGTAAGGGTGGGAGAATTCAAGTTTCCAGTTGATTTCGTAATTTTAGAAATGGAGGAAGATAACTCAGTCCCGATAATCCTTGGAAGACCTTTCTTGGCTACAGCTCGTGCCATTATCGATGTTCATGATGGTAAACTCACTTTACGAGTGGGATCCGAGAGCTTAACCTTCGACATCAAGGATTCTATGAGTCACTCCTCCTCCTACGATCACCCTATTTATTTTGTTGATGAAGTTGATGAATTTGTTGATGATATAGATGGTTGTATTGATGAGTATCTATTGAACGAATTCAGAAATAATGATAACAACACAATAGGCGACAACGAAGAAATTGAGATGGTTGGAGTTGTTTCCTTTTACCCGCGTAAGGAAGAAATTGAACCCCTTGAGCTGCAAAAGCCAGAAAACAAGCTAAAACCATTAATCAAGGAACCCCCCACCTTAGAACTAAAAGATCTCCCGAGCCATTTAGAATACGCCTTCCTTCAAGGAAAGGACCAACTCCCTGTCATCATAAGCTCGTCACTTACCACTGAACAAAAAGAGAAGCTCTTGGAATTTTTAAAAGAGTACAAAGGAGTGATCGCGTGGAGTGTGGCTGACATTAAGGGTATTGATTCCACATTCTGTACTCATAAAATCCTCATAGAAGAAGATTACAAACCAACCGCTCACCAGCGAGGAGGTCAACCCTAACATTAAGGAGGTAGTAAAGAAAGAAGTCATCAAACTCCTCGATGCCGGCCTTATCTACCCCATTTCGGATAGCCCATGGGTCACCCCACCTGTGGTTCCAAAAAGGGAGGAATGACAGTTGTAAAGAATGAAAAGGGTGATTTAGTGCCACAAAGAACGGTTACGGTTGGCGTGTTTGTATCGACGCAGAAAGTTAAATGATGCCACCCGAAAGATCATTTTCCTCCGCCATTCATTGACCAAATGCTCGAAAGGTTAGCCGGGCATGAATACTCATCGCTTCCTTGATGGCTTTTCGTGATATTTTCAAATTCCCATTGCCCTTGAAGATCGTGAAAGACCACATTTACATGCCCATACGGACGTTTGCCTACAAGCGAATGCCCTTCGGGTTATGTAACGCACCCGCTACCTTTCAAATATGTATGATGGCCATATTCCATGAATTAATTGAAGACAGCATGTAAGTTTTCATGGATGACTTCTCGGTATTTGGAAATTCCTTCGACCTTTGTCTTTCCAACCTTAGGAAGATGTTGAAACGGTGCGAAGAAACTAATTTGGTCCTAAATTAGGAAAAATGTCATTTCATGGTGAAAGAAGGAATTGTCTTAGGACATAAAGTCTCTGGAAATGGAATTGAGGTCGATAGAGCAAAAATCGAAGCGATATCCAAACTCCCCTGTCCTACCACCGTTAAAGCCATTCACAGCTTTCTAGGTCATGCGGGTTTTTACCGAAGGTTATTAAAGACTTCTCGAAAATTGCCCGGCCAATGACACAGCTTCTTGTTAAGGATGCCCCTTTTGATTTTTCTGAAGAATGTAAAGAAGCATTCAACCGACTAAAGAAAGATCTTACTCAGGCGCCTATAATGGTCACCCATGATTGGTCTCACCTTCGAGATCATGTGTGATGCTAGTGATTATGATGTAGGCGCCGTGCTTGGCCAAAGGAAAGATACATTTTCAACCAATCTACTATGCTAGCAAAACCATGAATGTAGCGCAAGAAAATTACACAACTACTCGAGAAAGAGCTTTTAGGCATGGTTTTGCCTTTGACAAGTTCGTGCAATATCTCGTTCTTTCTAAGACCGTCGCCTTCATCGATCACTCCGCCTGGCTACTTATTTTCCAAGCAAGATGCAAAACCCCAACTAATTAGGTGGATTCTATTACTTCAAGAATTCGACATTGAAATTCGAGATAAAAAGGGGGCTGAAAATCTTGCTGCCGATCATCTGTCACGCTTGGAGAACCCTGATCTTGAGAAACTTGATCATACCGAGATTCGCGACTCTTTTCCCGAGGAACGGCTAATGGCCATTAAGGAGATTGAGCCATGGTATGCAGATTATGCTAACTATCTGTCCAGTAGGGTTTTGCCAAACTACATGACCAAGCAAGATAAAAGGAAATTCTTCACTACGCTGAAACATTACTTCTGGGATGAGCCCTTCCTATTCCGCATATGCCCTGATCAAATCATTCGACGTTGCGTGGCCGGAAGGGAGATTGATCGAGTTCTGAAAGAATGCCATGCGGAACCATCTGGAGGACATCACGGTGTAAATGTCACGGCACAAAAGGTTTTCGATGCCGGGTTCTATTGGCCTACTATTTTTCGAGACGTTAAGAGATTAGTTCAAACGTGTGATGCATGCCAACGATCGGGAAACATCTCGCGAAGGGATGAATCACCTCAGAATTATATCCAAGTCTGCAAAATATTCGATGTTTGGGGTATAGACTTCATGGGACCTTTTCCATCATCTGGAGGAAATGAATACATTCTCGTAGCTATTGATTATGTATCCAAATGGGTAGAGGCTCAAGCTCTTAGAACTAATGATTCGAGGGTAGTTATTCATTTTCTTAAAAAGCTCTTCGCACGATTCGGGATTCCCAAGGCATTGATCAGTGATAGAGGAACCCACTTTTGCAATGCTTAAATGGAGAAGGTAATGAAGAAGTATGGCGTTCCACATAGATTTTCTACCGCATATCATCCTCAGACGAATGGACAAGTAGAAAATACAAATAGGGCATTGAGGCGGATACTTGAAAAAATGGTCCACCAGAATAGAAAAGATTGGGCATTCAAACTGGATGAGGCACTCTGGGCATTTAGAACTGCTTACAAAACACCTATCGGGACAACCCCTTTTCGCTTAGTATATGGGAAAGCGTGCCACCTCCCTATTGAACTTGAGCAAAAACCATATTGGGCACTTAAGGCTTGTAATATGGATTATTCTGAAGCAGGGTCAAATAGGTTCTTACAGCTTCAAGAATTGGATGAACTAAGGCTGGAAGCGTATGAATCATCGATCACATACAAAGAAAGGGCAAAGAAATGTCATGACCAACGAATAAAGAATCCTAAAGAGTTTTTGGAAGGAGATAAGGTGCTCTTGTATAATTCAAGACTAAGGTTATTTCTGGGAAAACTCAAATCGAGATGGTATGGACCTTTTTCAGTAAAGAAGCAGATGAGCAATGGAGCGGTGGTGCTACTAGACCACGATGGGAGGGAATTTACCGTAAATGGACAACGTGTGAAACATTATCAGTTGAATAATAATGACATGGTGAACGATGAAGATATTGTTTTAGAAGAAGGTGACGGTAATGAAGTCACGTAAGGGCACGACTACGAGTCTAGCTACAAGACTCATAAATAAAGAAAAGTGCTTCGTGGGAGGCAACCCATGCTTAATTGTTTGCTTGTTAGTGCCATATATCTTTTATTGATTGTTTATTCTCATGTTTACATTTGTAAAAATGCTTTATTTTGTTTTTAACCTCGCCTTAATTGCATATAAAGGTATTTTACATAAAGGATAAGTGTAGGAGGATTACACACGTTTCAAAAGAAACGTAAACATGAGAATAGCAATTAATTAAAAGATATATATGTGTGTTTGTTCGAGTCAAATGCTTGTATCGAGTCATAATGGATGTTTTGCGTAAATTTTTCCGATTCTAAAGATATAAATTTTCCAAAATTTTTCCGTAAAATCGCGAGCAGCTTTTGTCGATAACTGACGGCGTGTGAAGGAGTAAAACAACATATTACTTTTTCTCGTTTTCGAGCTAACTATAAAATTTTAGAATTTTCTGTGTCTTAATTTTCCGAAATTGTAAACATCCATTTCACAAGCATTATATCCTAGTTTAGTAGAGTCTTATATATATTATTACCACGATTTTACGAAGGTTTCGTTTGTTTTCTTCAAGTGTGCGGGTTTTATTTATAAAAAGAAGAAACAAAAGATTGGAAGGAGCTTTTCACGCATACATTTTTCTTGGAAAGGATTTAACCACTACTTCACACACGGATCCTACCGAGCTAATCGGGAGTATTAGTTTCTTCGCTTTTAATTACCTTCCATTATCATAACTTTGATACTTTCGGGGAACATTAGGGACAATGTTCAGTTTAAGTGTAGGGAGGGAAAACAAAATGGGAACTTTGAAACTATGCTTATCATTGACTATTTGCCTTGTCCAATTGTAATTGTGTAATAAACCATGAGAAAATGTCGGTTAGGGTAATTTTTGCACCAAATTTAAAACTTTTCATGGCATATAGGAGTGGGCCATTAGTCTTAACAAAAGCGTCTCACGGATAGGAAGTTGCATGACTAGCACAAAAACCCTTTACCACCCAAATTCCACCCAAAATGTGAGGATCGCCCTTAGATTAGTAGGAATTAAAGCATTCATCTTTAATGCTTAGAGTGTGAACCGGTAGTATAATAGATTCTAGAACTTGTTTTGTGATGCATTATGAGATCGCTAGTAAGACTACACTTGTGTAGTTAGGAATAACTAAATGATAAGAGGAATTAGGATAACCCTTGTTTGATACCGTAATATAATTACTTCTTCCACATCGGTTGAGTAATTCCCCACACCTTTGCGTTGTACTCATCTTTAGTACACGATACCCTAGTTAACCCCTCGAGCCTATCCTTTTCGCGGTTCTCGTGATGTTTCGGTTTTCGGAATATCAATGAAGAGCATTATTTACACCCCACCCCCAAATATACACCCAAATCACCTTAGCCTACCTTGTATGCACTCACTTTTAGTGCATTATTGTTATCACCCTAAAACCCCTTAGTTCAATTATCTTGTTGCTTGCATGAGTTGCTAAGTCGAGTCATATCCTTTGTACACAGTTTTGGGACGATTGGGACTCATGGGAAAAGTTAAAGTTTATGACATAACTGGAAGGGAACGTTAAATTCCCCTATTTGCGTAATAACGTAACCCAAGTGTTTTGATCTTTTCAATTCGGGTCAAATTAGTGTTAGAGTAATAAAAACTCAAGTGTAGGGATGTGCCTATAAATCTCTATCATTTTGATGTTACCGTAGAGGATGGTTGAGTAAAAGTGTATGAAAAAAAAAAAAAAAAAAAAAAACTCAAAAAAAAAAAAAAAAGAAAAAAAAAAGAAAAAATAGAGTGTTAAAAAAAAAAAAAAAAAAAACATACGGGCTACCATCCTACATCTATCTTTAAATTTATGTTTGTGTGTTTCATTATCTAGAGTTTAGAGTGTCGAGTCTTGGCTTAGCAACGCCATTCTTCGTATGCTTGTAACATAAGAGATTTTGACTTGCCACCACTAAATAGCCTATCCCACCAAACCCTTTGTTTCCCACCGTAAGCCTAACATTACAACCCTTTAAGAGCTCTTTGATAGTCTTTCCTAGGTGCTTACGCCAAAGCGATGGAGGTTTGATCTATTCTCAAGCCTATGGTAATCTATGTACTAGGACCGGTTAATGAGTGTTTATCTTCCATTTCCAACTTGTTTATTTCATATACACCCGAGAGATGTGAGTATCCAAACACCCCATGTGAGGTGCTAGTATGTAATTCCGTGCTTGTTATGACTTTTGGGCTTATATGTGTTGAGTAATGTTTTAAACCAATGCTTCATGACCCCTAACTTACAAATTAATTGGCTAAAAGCACATTTACTTGAGGACAAGCAAATACCAAGTGTAGGGATATTTGATAAGGTTTTAAAATGTACCTTTTGAGGGTCGTTTAAGCCCTTATTTGATCACTTTTGTATCCGTTATTACTTAATATCGCTCCTTTTCACTTTTAGGTCTCTTGAAGGCAAATTCTTTGGAATGGTACTTATTTGGACGAAAAGGCGCAGATATCTGAAGAAAATGGCCAAAGTCAAGAATCGAGACACTCAAGTCACGAATTACAAGGGACGGCGTCATCGCTTAACTACGACACCGTCGAGCACTTCGTGACGGCTTAGAAACCAAATTTCTTATTTTCAAGTGACGGTGTCGGGCTTTAAAAGAGTAGGTCGTCGCAACTCGCACGACCTAGATTTGATCCAGACGGCGTTAGAAGTCAAGAGGACGGCATCACAAGCACAAGGTGACGCCGTCGCAAGACTAACGTGGCCAAGACGAAACCCTAATGACGGCGACCGGACGCGCCACAATTCATAAGGTGACGCCGTCGCATATGTAATCTTATATATAGAATCCGAATTTTTCGCTTTAGAGTGTAGTCTTTTGGAGTAAAACCTAAACCGAACCAAGGTTGTCTTGTACAGATTTTAGGGTTTCAAACCCTATCTTACATCAAGATAAGTGTTTTACTTCATTAATTCAATTATGTCTTCAATTATTTGTCTGTATGCTTGCATGTTCTCCATGTCCGGCTAATTTACTTGTGTGTTTGCTTAGGGAATATGAAACTTGATTATTGAATATTGATTGGTTGTCTCTTATCTTAATTGTTAATGATCTAATAATGCGATAGGTCATTCGTTGTGTAATTAATGTTTGATTAATCTTTGTGAACCTTGGACTATAACACTTAGAGCAGTTGTAGGCTAAACTATGCAAAGAGTGCCTTAGAGTAAGAGTTTATAATTCCTAGAGGTTTTTGTAGACGAGACCCTTTGGTAAGTTCAAAGATTTAGGGACAAACGCATACCCTACGACCTTAGACACACAACGCAATTAAGAATAAGGACGTGACAATTCAACCATCAATAGGAAATAATTAAGGAGTAATAAAACCTAAGTAAACACATCTTTAAACTATCATACGAGCACACAATAATTAGACATAGACTACATACACCTTAGATTAGATAATTAGATAAGTAGAGTAATCGGTAGAAATACCAAACCCCAAATCCAAACCCCGAGATTTGTACCTTTCCATTTTCTAAAAAACATAAAAAGATAAAAAATAATCTTCCTCAACCCCAACCTTAGCGTAGTAACTTCTCACTAGCATTCCTATTCCCTTAGAGAACGATATCAATACCCGTGGCTTACCCTAATACTACACTACAACGATTAGGTTCACTGCCTAGGGTGTTATAAAACATGCTCGAAGAAAAGGAAGTTCCTTTGACCCCGAACGACGCGTGTAGCGTTATCAGAAGACGTCAAAGCTACTATTACATCAGCACCTACAACGTTTATATTATCAATCACTAACACTTAGGGGGAGATTGTTGGAATCACTCCTAAACTAGATTTCAAGTGTTAGTAATTAGTATGTAATAGTTAGCTTAATATGGCTTTTAAGTTAGTATTCATGCCAAGGCTTATGTAGAAAGCCCATGAGCCTTGGCCCAAGACCATAAAGGAAATGAAGGGAACTTGCATGTTGCCCTAGTTCCTTCCTATAAATAATGCTTGTAAACCCTCACTTGAGGGTTGGTTGTTCAATTCACTCATTTCCTACGCATAACTCTTCATTTATTCTTACGTGTTTGTGTGTGTTTTGTTCAACCGATCATCTTATCTTTCTTTCTTACTTATTGATGCTTGTGTTATGAATAAGGGAAACTAACAAGCTCTTCCGGAGATCACAACATCATCTTCCACCTCTCCATCACCACAACCACTCATGGGTTATCCCATTCTCTACCCACTTGAACCACATAGCCAAAGTTGTCCATGTTGTCATCACAATAGAAACCTCATCTTCAACCTTAGGGATAAAATGAGCTTTATGTTCTCCTACCTTGAACACCTCTTGAAACCACCACAAGGACCCATCATACCACCTCCTCCACCAACCAATAGTCCAACCAACTAAACATGTTTATGTTTAGTCTTCATGCATAAATGTCTAGGATCTCTTTTGTAATTGAAGCAAATCTTAGAGCCTCTCAAGTCACTAGAGATTTTATGTGCTTCATGTAGCTTTCATTTTCTTGTCTTTGTGTTATATTCACACATTATGTGTGACCACTTATTTTATCTATGAATGCATATTTCTTATTTTATGGTTAGATTGTCTTTTTCAATTTTAAGGCTACTTAGCCTCTTTGTTTATGGTTGGATATTTGTCTTAGTTGCTACATGTTAGATATTGTATTTGTGTCATCTAACTTTGTTTTGTAGCAACAACCATTGCTCGATTCCTTGGTGCCCTCCAAGCGAGGGGGAGTATACATCAAGGGGGAGCCTTAGTGGTCATTTCGACAATCTTTTTGCTTCGACAAAAAGGGGGAGAAGTGAGATATAAACTCAAATTAAAAACTTGTTAAAATTAATTTTTTTTGCCTAAACTGAGTTTATGTTTTGTCATCATCAAAAAGGGGGAGATTATTGATGCAAATAATGTCTAAAAAAGTTATTTGTATCTTTCGATATCTCTATGTTTTGATGATAACAAAATGTAAAAACACGTTACGTCAAAATTAACGTAAACAAGTTTTTAGTCGAAATATCCTGTTTCTACATATATCACTCTAGGTATGAACAAACAAATTTACAACTTAACAAATAATCAAAGAAGTGAATTTGTGTTTCAAGCTTCACATTTTTAATGTGACAAAACATTTTTTCAAAAACACATTTTACAAATTATTTTTGAATAATAAAAAAATATTTTAATTGGAAAAATAAGTTTAAAAATCCCAACCACTATTCCCCCACCCCCCCAAACAGCTCCTAACTTCCCCAAATAAACTTTCACCACTAAAAACAAAAATTATATCGTTTTTGTCTGGCACGGTACCGTACCACGGTACCACGAAATTTAGTGGTACCGTCGGGTATTTAACGGTACCGTGATACTGCAATGGTCAAATGTAACCACCGGTAAATTTCACCTTGTATTAACTAATATAATATTATAAGGAGTGAATACTTACCTATTTTCTACGTCTAATGTTTTTAAGATTAAACATTATCGCCACTCGATCACCACAACCAACTAGTGTGACGTAACTCACATTGCCAATAAACGTGCTCACGACACCAACATGCCTTATGTTATTTCAAGTAAACACCTTATATGTCAAGTATAAAACTTTTGGACTCTTATTTAACATTTTACATTATTTTGTTATCGACGATTATTTAATGTTCAAACAAAGCGTATGTCATTTACAAGAGTTTTCACGAAACTTTTCAGGTTATTAAATCTACTATTAACTTCTATTCAATATCACTTTAAACTTGTTTTAGTTTAAATAACGTTTAAACACTCCGATAGTCCACGACACAGTTGTACAATTGAGTTTATTAATAACTTTTAACATTTTTTTTATAAGCTTCGTCTTACCCAATATTAAGTTTCGCAACTTAAACTATTTGAAATTACTGGGATCAAACTATAACCAAATAACCGCTAGAGTTGAGATCAATATAGATCTCATATTTAGCATAGATCCAATAAATTAATCTTAGCCATCCATTTTGATCAAAATTAATAAAATAATTATTCTTCAAACTTTTTTTTAAAACAACATATCTTGCAAACGGTAAATCTTTAAACTACAAAAAATACACCATCACGACGAGAATTAAATTATCTTTCTATAGATATGCACTTCTATATTTTCGATTTTTTTTAATTTCGTCCGGAAAAATCATATATGATTTGTAAAATCATATATGATTTTCAAAATCGAATCACATGTGATTTTCACAAATCATATATGATTTTTACAAATCACATATGATTTGCAAAAATCATATATGATTTGTAAAAATCGAATCACATGTGATTTTCACAAATCATATATAATTTTTCTAGGCCAAAATTTTGAAAAAAAATCGTTAAAAATATATAGAAGTGTATATCTATAGGAAGATAATTTAATTCTCGTCGCGATGATATGACTTTTTCGCGTAACGATTAACGGTTTGCGAGATATTTAATTTAAAAAAAAAAGTGGAAGTTTGTTTTTTTGTTTTGATCAAAAACATGAATGGCTATGATTGGTTCATTGGATCTATGGTAAATTTGAGATCTATAATGAACCCCTCTCCTATATCACCAGTGACGCCCCACCTCAACTTCACCATCACCTCACCACCAATCAGTCACACGGTCACACCATCACAGCCACGCCATCACCATCACCTCGCCAACCATCATCAGGATCAAGGAGGATCAAGGGCCACGTTAGGCTCGCGACGAGGGTTTAATTGGTTCGAGATAACCACCTTAGCCACTCCCCCATCACCACATATCTCCTCGTCATCTTTTGTGGTATGCTGAGTTCACGAAACTCATCTTTCATACTTCTTTTGTTTAACCGATTTAAACAAATGAGTTATTTAGTTTTCGTGGAATCAAAATAAAAATAAAAAAATGTTTTTGATTAAGAATCGTGTGGTAAAGATAAAAAAAAGGTGTTTGTTGTTTGTTATTGATTCGGGTCAGGTCAAGAACCGTTTTGGTTCAGTTGACCTATTAGAGTCGCGGGCTGAAAACTACTCAAAGTGGTGTTTGGCGTCTCGGGTTCAAGAGAGACACAAAGGGGTGCTTGCTTTCTTTGTTAGAACTAGGGAAAAAACCCTCAAGGGTTGTTTGCTTTGGTCCTTGGGTCGCGACAGCAACACCCAAGAGGGTGGTTTGCTTGTCTTGGTTGTGATTGTATTGTTTGGGCGCGTCCGGATTCACGACAAGAACACCACAAGGGTGATGTTACGCTGTCGATTAACAACAACAATAACAAAAAGAAATTGAGTATTTGCTTTTATTTGTTTTGTTTGCGTCTTCAGTTAACTAGAGTGTGCCTGGTTTGTTTATTCCGACCCATACCTCAGCCCCATTAGGGTGCGTTTGGGTTTAGTTTGGTTAGCCACACCGCAGCCCCGACAGGGTGCGGGTTAGGGATGCTTATCTCGTCTAGCTAAAGAACCCCCAAGGGTGTTTGTTGTTCCTGCTTTCAGGTCAAAAGAAAACCACCGATAGGGTGATTGTTTGTTGTCGGTTTAATAGGGAAGCCTACGAGGGGTATTTGTTTTGCTGGTCTCGGACCACCACATCCTGCCAAGGGTGTGCTTGGTTTGGCTTGTTCGACCCATCATCGAGAGCCACACAAGGGTGTGCTAGTTCTGATTTGGTTCACACACCCGAAGTTGTGTTTGTTGTTGTTGATGTTTCACTTCAGGTTAGCCATAGAACCCAAAATGGGTACATGAATATTAGTCTCGGCTCACAAGAGAAAACACCCTAAAGGTGTGTGTTAGGTCCCGGTTTCAGTCGTAGTTTTCCTGTTATTGAGTCCTATATGGTTTAATGATACATGTTATAGTTTATAACTTTATGTCGTCGTTGTTTATTTGTTTGGTCTCGGTCTTAATCACCACCTGATAGGGGTGTATTTGCTTGTTTCTCGGTTCACTAACACAACCCGAAGGGTGTGTTTGGTTTGTTTATTCGGTCCAACACCGAAACTCGTAAGAGTGCAATTGGTTGTTTAACTCCGTGTTTTACAATCGTTGGTTTTTAAAGCTTTGACATATTGGTATGTTTCGGAAAATATTAGGATTATTAGGCTACTTATTGGTCATTATTAGACTTGATGGACATTATTATGTTGGACAATTCATGTACTCAGATTTTATTGTACAAACTACATTGGACAATTTTGGACATGTTAAACTCATGACGGACTTAATATATATGACATAACGGACTTGGACTACTATTTTAGACTACTCTTTAACGGATTATCGTTGGGCTATTTATATTAGACAACACTTTAACGAAATTACTATTGGGCCGTAAAGCCCAATAACTATTCACACTTTCGATCCGTTAAGTTATTTAAACTTATTTAACCATGATTACTTATTGTTAAAATGTGTTTTGAATAACGAAAAGTATTATTTGAAATGTTGTATAAACAGATGAATTATACTGAAGTTTTATAGAAACTTTTATAATATGAATTATTACTTTAAAACTCATATTATTATAAAACACAAATGTTGTATATGAACTAGTTAGGATTATAAAGTAAATATTCAGAAATTAACCATCTACTTATCTTTTGCTTATTTGATTACTTGATCCTTACCTGCTTATTCCTTTTGCTCATGTGTTATATGTTTTATACATTGGCGTGCGTTTGTCTTGAGTCTATGATTTATACCACCACTCGAATGATGATACTAAACATTTTACAAACATTGATACAAAACTTCCACGAAAACTAAAACGTTTATCCTTTTGAAATTCATACACATCGATTATTTCGCGTATCATATTATGAGACAAGCTCATACTATTAGGTTGTGCCAATGACGTACCCTTGTGTCGGTACTCTTGTATCATTGTGCGTTGCTACCTTGTGGTACTACCGTGTTACATTTATCGATGCCAGTCGTGTTAGTTGTGATTCTTGTATTTCTTCGGACTAAGGTGAGTTTCACAGCCCCATTTGACTGTTTTACTCGTTTTGGGGTGAAAAGCATGCTATGATTACTTAAAACTAAATTGGTTGTGCATTCATGAAATTATGGATTTACTGAACTGATTCAATCTACTGAGTTATGCTCTGCTATCTTGCAAACTGGTATGTATGCTTATGTTTGGCGCCTATGTACGACTGTAAAAGTCCCTGTTACTACACTACTTATTAACTCACTCCCATCGACGGACGAGCCGTTGATATCTATGGATAACGCTATTTAGGGGTAGAGCCATCCCCTCACTCTACTAACCGGAGTGCATAGTATCACCTTCTCATGCTAGGTTAGAGCATGTTGCACGTAGGGCAAGTTACGGGTGAATCGGCTTAAGTAGTGGAACCCTTAAAGCCATGAACGCGGCTGCATACATAATGGACCCTTTGAAACTTTGACAACCAATTGATTTTCCTGTTTTGGAAACTACTTGTGTATTAAAACCTGTGAACTCACCAACCTTTGTGTTGACACATTAGCATGTATTTTCAGGATTGGAGGCGGTAGCTAAACCTTGGAGGCGCTTGGGCATTGGCATGGCATGATCATAAAAGACTCTGATATAAAACTAGGGACCACTTAATTTCTTCTTATGGGCCTACATTCCGCATTATTTTTGAAAGATGTAACTATAAATCTTTATGAAATATATATATATATATATATATATATATATATATATATATATATATATATATATATATATATATATATATATATATATATATATATATATATATTTTAAAGTTAAACCGTTGTTCTATACATTGTGTTGTGGTACCAATCGAGTAATACTTCGGTAACACTACTTCAGCTACAAACCATTTCTTTTGGGGTGTTACATCAAAAATTTTCTCCCTATAAATAGCAGCCCACTTCACAGTTTTTGGGCATCCTTTTTCACACAAAACTTTTTGAGTTTAATTCCCTTAACACACTCACACTCCTTTGATCATTTAGATAGTTTTCTTTTGTTTAAGAGTGATCCTTTCTTCCAACCAAGTGATTATATTCATTCCTTTTTCTAGTGCAAGAGAAGAACACATTGTATCAAGAATATACTAAATGTTGTAGTCATAGTAGTGTGCACTTGTAACACTTGTTACATACTTATTGTATCTTGATATACATCAAGTAGTCTTGAGTCTTGTTTAGATAACTTGTGTGGATCATTGTGATCTTGTTGAGATCTTGGAGATCTCTTGTAGTTTGTAAGTTAGTGTGTTGATCAAGTGGATCAAGTCTAGATCGTGGTGATCTAGTAGGTTGTGTGATTAGCAAGGATCGGGTAGATCGTGAGTGAGATTGGTACTAGCTAGATTAGTACTCGACATTTAGATTAGTGTCGGAAATTGTGATAAGCGACGTTGTAGGGTTTTCTCCATCTCAAGGGAGTTTGTTGCCATAGTGCTTAGAACTCTTGAGTTGGGTACTCGGTGTAACACCCTCAATTTCGTGATGCGCAACGAATTCTAACTGGGAGTTACTTCATGGCACAACAGTTATAACAATAGAAAACGAACTCTAATGGAGTTGTTTTAAAACATTTATCATTCGATTTATATAAATATCAGAGTTTACAAAGATGAGGTCCCAAATGGTTCCAAGTTTACAAAATACATTAAATGGGTTTTCGAATGATAATAAAATTTATAGCCTTCTTGAGTATCCATGCTCCTCCGTGCCAACCTCGTTTATTATGGACCTGAGATACATGCTTAAAACAGTCAACACAAAGGTTGGTGAATTCATAGAGATTATAATTAAGTATTTGAACACAATTATTCGTAGTGTGAGGTAATTAGTCTCACATTCATAGTTTAGAAAAGAAAACAGATATTGCTGCACTAAGCTCATGATATCGAAAACATTAACAGCTTGTCAATAGAAATTGAGATAATAGTTTGCCAGGTCTTTGTCAAACAGTGGCCCTAATAGGTAATTTGCCAATAAACCTATGGTTCTTCAAATAGAGTGCGTTTGTTTCTCGGACTTGGTCAAAAAAGCGGATTCTTCAATCCCGATAGATCTATCCACATTATTCGCTCACCGCAAGTGATTAATGGTTCATGATAATAGGGACTTAAGTTTGGCAATAGTGGTACTTAGTGCAAATAATACATTTAGGTATAACATACGCTTTCAAAGCAATGTGTTCGGTTTAAAAATAGCATGTATCCCCAAGGGTTTGTAAAATAATTAAGTAATAGAAAGTGGGGCTATGAACTCACCGTGAGTTTGATGATGATTAGTACTCTAATGAATATGATGGATAAGCAGGGAAAGCTCTATGTGCAAACCTAAAATAGGATGTTGCGACTTAAGTTTGGAATAATGTCCAAGAAAACATAAACGATCCTATATATGTCATTATATTGATCATGATGTAGTACTTAGTGGTTTAGTGTATGTTGGTTGAAATGGTTTATAAAACAATTATAGTTTATATATCTCGTACTACCATTCGGGCCATCATAATTCAGAGGTCATGTAGTAAACATTCAAGGAGTTAGGACACTTTAAATCGTAGAATCCAAAGAACTCTTGATACATTTTACCCAAATGAAACCCCTCACATGAAGCTCCCTAGTATTTTAGCATTTAGAAGATAAAACATATGTTTTGCTTATATATCATAAGTGTCGAAAATGTTCATATGGTTTGCAAAACACAAGTTACAAAGTTTTTTGGTTATGATTAGGAAATCATAATGGTTATCACAAGTACCGTCATAATGTATGTCACAAGTGTTTAAAGAAAAGTTTACAAGTTTCTAAATTGTAAAGTTGGTTATTACAAGTATAGTTTAACATGTGAAAGCAGTATCCCGAAGGTTGATTAAGCTTAGGAAAACTAATTTGAATGAAGTTTGTTAATTTAGTATGTAATTAGCCTTGATAACAACATGGTTTCTATATCTTTAACTTGTGGAAAATCAAACTTTGACCCTAAAAACTGTTTTACAATTTGAGGCAGAAAAATGCTATCGTTTGGTCTTTTTAGGCCGGGTTTCCTCGCCGTAGACTTGAAACATCGTTCCGAAAAACTTTCGTGTTTTAACTTTTTGATGAAACGTACCAGAAGGCCTTAAAAAAATAGGCAGGCCCTTAACAGTTTCAATTTGGTAGTTTCGGCGTTTTGGTTTTGCTAACTTCTTTTGTCAGATCTTTTGACTCGTGTACTCGCTTTGGGTGATTCAAATTGCTATAATTTCCTTGTAAAATCCTTTTAACAGTAGGTAAGTTTCTAATATCATGGTTATACTATTTTGGTCGATTTCACAACATGTGTCACTAGTTTTCTTGTTTACCAATTTTAAGTTATCATATAGTTCTCATAACTTGTTTTAAATATTTTCGTACATCATGATCAAGTATAATGAGCATATATAGCATAGATTAAGAATATTAAACATGATGTTAAGCACAAGAGTGTGTTAGGGTTTCTTACAACTTTTGGCTTTCTAAAGAAAGTCAGTTAATAACAAGGATTAGGGCTTTGATTGAACTAGGATCTCTAGCTTTCAACTTCTTCAAGATCTTGACACCAACTTGTGACTACTTGAGAAGGCAATTGAAGTCTCTACTAGAACACTTCTTGTGGATGGAAGATCACCAAAGGATGGAAGAACAAGGACTTTGGATCAATCAAAGCTTAACAAGAGCTTTGGAATTGATATGGAGCTTGTGTTTCTTGAATAAAACTTGAATAAACTAGCAAAATAAAGTGTGTTTTGTGTGTGGTGATGGTATGAACGACCAAGAGGGAGGGGAGGGGTTTATATATGGTCTTGAGGAGGTTAGGAAGGTGTTAGGAACGTGTAAATGAGGAGGTGTAAGTTTAAGATATTTTTGGAAGCTTAGCTTAGAAGTTTACTTACATATGCATGTATCCTAAAGTCCAAGGCTTATCACTTAGGCACATGG
Organism: Chrysanthemum lavandulifolium; assembly: GCA_022545495.1. NCBI lineage: Eukaryota > Viridiplantae > Streptophyta > Magnoliopsida > Asterales > Asteraceae > Chrysanthemum > Chrysanthemum lavandulifolium. Next base: position 152,542,019 of record CM040244.1, read on the forward strand.
CATGGTGAATCACCTATATACACGCTCATATGATGGTTAGGGTGACTAGGTACTTATTTTGGTATTATCTTGTTTTACGGAGGTCGTTTAGTCCCGATAACCGCTAACAAGAATCGTAAAATCATAAAACTTAAAACCGGGTATCGTAAAAATATGAAACTTTTAGAAATGATTAAAATTATCATTATAATTCATAATAAAATATAAAATGAGTGGTAAGTTCCATCGAGTTGCTTAAACACTGTTTAAACTAGAAACACGGGTAAAAAACGCGTAAAACGTAGACCTGGAAAACGTAAAATTTCAAAACTTGTGGAATTGTCATAAAATGGTAGAAATTCATATTTCTATTGTTTATAGTGTTTTATGGACATATTGGGATGCCTGAATGACGTTTAAACCCTAAAGTAATTTTCAAACACGGTTTCGTGAAATCAGTTCTGATGGAATCAACGTACATCGTCAGGACGACTTGTCGAGTTTCATTTATCTTGTCATGAAAGTAAAATTTTTAAAAAAAATACGGGATTAATAGTGAAAGTGAATAATAACTTTTCAAAAAGAATAAAAAGTAACCTGAAAATGCGGGTTGTTACACTCGGGGAGTGGAGTAGGGCGAAGAAGAGCCTCGTGACCGAACCACTATAAATCTATTTGTCTCGGTTTGATCTTTCCATCTCTTACTCTTTACATTCGTTACTTATATTCAATTGTTGTAGTGTGTTTATTGTAGTCTTATTAAGTAGAATTCATATTGTTGTGGTTTGATTTCACAAAGGATTGAAATCGAAGTTTTTCACAAGTAAACTTTGATAACTAAATTAAAAAGCGGTGAAACTATTCAACCCCTTTCTAGTTTCCCACACACCGATCGCTTGTTCCATAGCTTTTAAGGATGTGGTCAGTTTGAGGCAAAGTTGTTTCAAGTTTTCCTTACATTGCTTGTCTTTTTGAACTTCCTTACTGAGAAGCCTGGTTACAAATCTGCCATTTTCGACTCTTCATTGCGGGTAGTAGCCATTTTGATGATAATAAAATGTTTTTTTTAGGCTTAGAAATTTTTTTATTGGTGGCGTTGAAGAACTATGGGTAGATTAAATATCAGTGAGGAGGAAATGAAGTTAAAAGGTTTTTAGGAATTTGGAACGGTGTTTGATCAAATTATGAGCAGAGAGATGATATAAAATAGTTGAATTAAGAGTTTGCATGATGTCCCTGCGAAGGGTGGCATCGGGAACATAACCAATGAGGTGGGTGTGTTAAATGGCGAGAACAATGAAATAACTAAAATACCCCGACTCGGAACAATAACTAACGAGACTTTCTATCTATCGTTAGGCCGAGAGACACAATTTGCAACAAAAAATAGGAGTGACATAATTTGCAGAAATAGAGCAGTGATGACAAAACTTGCGAATTCAGGAAGGATACTATTATTAGTAGCCCTATGGCCCACTTTATATCATCACTACCCCTCTTTGACTTTTCTATTAACGGTATAATACAACTTTTATCATTATGTTCCGTATTATTTGTTAGTTTAATAATTTTAACTTATTAAGTTTTATATTTTTTGTTCCGCACTTTCGTTTCACAGTTTTATACTAAAAACAAAAGTATAAAAATTAAAAACAATAAAAAAAGGGTGTCAAAATCAATTTTTGGGAATAACATGTCCCATTCAAAAAACCTCAGGGATATTTTTGGCTGTTTACTCTAAATTGTTTAAAACACTTTGCATAAAACAAGTGAAAAGTAATGTCATTGACTTTCTTTTAGGCATGAAGAAAATGATTATTTGATTTTAGTGAAGTAGTGATTCATAGCGAATCATAAAAGATAAGCCAGGGACTATTTTGCAATTGTCTATTTAAAGTTTTAATATTGAGTAAATGGAGCAAGTCAACCCAACCAATTAATTTCGAGGATTTAGGTACTACATGATTAGTCCAAAAAGAAAAAAAGAAATAATCAATTATTGATATCATCTTATTAAAACAAAACCACGATACCATAAACTGAACAAAACCCTTCACCCCAAAACGGATTGGACCTTTTGTATTGAAGTAATAAATGTGTATATAGTTTAGCACTCAATAACGTTTAACTTGTTTTAAAAAATAAAAATAAATTATTCTCCATGTGTATGTGCCAAACATAAATTGAGTTTCTTCTTATTTTTGTAAAAGTCAAGCATAAATTACTGAAACCGATTGCAATAGGAATAAATTTACCTCGTGACGCGTCTTTTCGTCAGGGCTCATTATATACAACGACAAATAGATCGTGGCGATGCTAGAAAAAAAATGAGAATGTGTATTTCATTTATTAAAATAAGTAGTAGGCATATATAAATTGAGAGGTGATTTTACATAATTTAGTTTTATTTGCACACATTACTATATAAGTAGTCAAAACATAATTTAAGTGTGCTACAACTATCTAAAGCATAAAATTACTTGTATCAATAAAAATGAATATGTACAAATCAATTTACAAATAAATTATAAACGGGGTTATGAAGTTGTGATTGATGGGCGACTGATAAATAAATAAGATAACTTGTCATTGAAGTAACTGCCAAAATTTTAGATAAACAAAAATTACAACTAACAATAAACACGTTTATCTTTTAACGCTATTTGAAGCGCAAATAGAAAATTCTCTTCACGAGACACGGGTTTGAGGTTAAATCTCATGTACTCATATCACACGGTTTGTGATGTTACCATTACACGACACGCCTAAGATGAAAGTGCAATAAATAGAGAAATGACAAGAATAAAAAGTCATTAATTAAAAACACATTCTTTCATTAAAATGAAAATTGACATAATGATGAAAAACAACTTGGACACCCAATCCGGCTGCTAGTAGTATTTGGTTGAATGAGTTTATATTTTTATGACAAAACCCAAAATTGAAAATTTCTTAACACCACACTATTGGTTGACAACCCTTTTACTAAAACAAACCACTTAAATCGACCCAGTCTCGTATTATTATTTTTTCCTTCCTATAATCAGACAAAAGTAGAATATCATCTCTCATTTGATTCAAAGGTAATGATCTTATTATTTCTTGTATTATTGTTTGATCATATGATCTGTTAAGTTGATGTTACCTTTTAAGATTTTTAGTTGCTTGTTTGTGTTGATCTATTGGATTCTCATATGGATTTAGTTTAGTGTTTGAATTTAGGGGTGGTTACTTGTTGTGCATAATGATTTATTGTCCCCACTGCATCTTATACTATATATTGTGTAATAAGAATCATGTTACTTGTTATGTCTTGCCTTTTGGATTTAGGAGTTAGTGGGACGTTCTGTAAATCTCATTATCGCGATTGTAATACTAGTTTTAGTATATGACAAATCTTATTTGGGGTCTGAGATTATGACTTTTCAAGGATTTACATGTTAAATGACCTTTAAAAATGAGATATTGCAGCTACTCCCAAACTGATTAAACAACCACTAAATAATCAAATAAGTTTCGTTAAGCCTAAACAACAAAAAGTGAGAATCTGTCACTTAAAAGGAAATAATCATAACTTTGAAAACTCATCCAAACACCCACTGTATGCTTTTGGATCAGTGGTTCTCTAATTTTTGTCATTGGGTCTCCATATGTTACATGCACTATAATGTTGTTACATAAGTTAAGGGAATAAATGAATTTTGATTTGGTGATTTAGGAAAGAAGTTAGTTGCAAAATGTTCTCATTGATGCTACAAAGAGATCGAAAGCATGGTTCATAAAGCTGATTTAGTGATCATAGGAGTGTGTGTTGGTGTGGCTGTTGGCCTTCTTTTAGCAGCAGCTGCATTCTTTGGCCTACGGTGGTATAGAAGGCGAGCTCATCTTAGAAAGTGCGCAAATGACCATGGTACATCAACTCTTCCTATACGCCAAAATGGTGTGGATGCAAGTAATATGTTGAGTGAATCATTTCCGAACTCTGTGTCTATCAAAGTATCTACTTATCCTATAAAAGCTGCCCCGCTCTCTAGATGGAACAAACATGGTAAAGATCAGTTGGCGTCAGCATCTGGCCTGCCAAAATATCACTATAAGTATGCTCTTTTCACATCTTTTTAATCTATCTTCATATAGTAATTTTATTTGTACTATTAGCCCCTCCTCCAAGCCAACGCAAAATAAAAACCAAGTTGTGGATATATACATGATAATATAAAAACCTATTAGTCGATTAGTCATTTGTTGAAGTTTCATCATAAGCAACCACCTTTTACATTTTACCGATAAATGAAACTAATCGACTCTTACGAGTCATGTGAGATCAACCTGAAAGGCTGAAAACGAGGTGACTTAGACCCTGACTCTTAAATGATTTGGCTCTTAGGGGCTTATATGTAGTATATTACACAAAATTGAAACTAGTGAAGTTTTCAGGCAATATTGAAAGAAAGAGCAACTTGTTATTCTAAAATTCTTCAATTAAGTACCAGATTTATTTTCTGTTTTCAGTTATCTAGAAATTCATTGGAATTGTTATTTGAGCCCATATAATTTTGCAGGGACATACAAAAAGCTACCAAAAACTTTACAACCATTTTGGGACAAGGTTCCTTTGGTCCAGTATATAAAGCGACAATGCCTGTTGGTGGAGTCGTTGCTGTGAAGGCTCTTGCTTCTGATTCTAAACAAGGGGAGAAAGAATTTCAAACTGAGGTAATCACCACTTAATTGGAACTTTTCTATGTCAAATAACCTATACGCCCTTGTATAGTTTTGGTTTGGGCACTTAATTATTGTTTCTTAGTTTCAATGTAAAATTGTGTGCATGGGTGGTGTCTGGCTTTCAAATCATGTCAGGTGTCTATTGCATGATGTATATACACTATTATGTTCACCTAATAGAAGTAGTCTAATGGCCAGTAATGCATTCATAATTTACAAAATTAGGTTAATTTAAACAATCACTCCCTTCGCCACTCAAAGAAATCCCAAGTTACGGTATTTGTGTGTCTGGTAGGTGAATTTTTGTAAGGTTACTCGACTGCACCATCTTTCAAAATATTTAATAAAGAGTCATTTTGTTAATATGCGTATAAGGGTGTGTGAAGATTCTCAAAGTTGCTAAGATACTTCCTAGATTATAAAATGTAAACCAAGCCGAGTTCTATATATCTTGGCTAGGTTCACCCTTCACCGAAAGGTTAAGACTTAGTGCGGCTTTATCACTTGGTTCTGGGCATGGCAAAAACTCGAGTTTTGGATATCTGCACAGAGTCTTTGTTACTTTTGGAAACTTGAGTTCATCTTGATTTGTATAGTCTCTTTATTTCTGGTTTTATGGTTCAATAGAAATCTACAAATAACACCTTTATAAAAGTTGCATCTAATAGTTTTCCCAATATGCTAAGGTTAGTAGGATCAGAGAAATTACACTAATAAGACGCTGGTATAGGCTTGGTAAGTTCAGCTCAGTTAGGCTTACTAAACGGTGAAGCCCGAGCCATACTAGGGAAATCAGGCTCAGGCTTGCAGAGTCAAGTGAGCCAGCTTGTCTTGGGTTGGGCTTGTCAAACACACGCTTCTTATCTAAGGAGGCGGAATTTATTAAATGATACTTACAATTTCTATACTAAAATTATTAAACAGTTAGATTATTCCCTTTGCATACGTGGGATATAATTTGGCATAGTCTTGTGTCAGGTATCTCTTCTGGGAAGGTTGCACCACAGAAACCTGGTGAATCTAGTTGGGTATTGCGTCGATAAAGGACAACGATGCTAATTTATGAATACATGAGCAACGGAAGCTTGGCCAGTTCTCTATATAGTACGTCAATAACCTTTTTTTTTTAATTCTTTCTTGTAATTCAATAGCGATCTACATTTTAGACACATCACACATGAGTTAAAATGCCCAAAGATTAAAAGAGATTGTATGTTCTGTTTTAAGGTCTACATCATCTATACGTTTCATATTAAATTTGGACCTTATCATGTTCAAAAATCACCTCTAGGTGAAGAAAAGCAACCATTGAATTGGGAAGAAAGACTTCAAATCGCCCTGGATATTTCACATGGTATAGAGTACCTTCACGATGGGGTTCGTTTTTATCTTTTTCATCTTTTGTGCTTTAAATGTTGAACGATTCAAACTTACGGGCTTATATTCATGGAGCAGGCAGTTCCACCTGTCATACATAGAGATTTGAAATCCGCGAATATATTGCTAGACCACTTAATGAGAGCCAAGGTGATATTTTTTTTCTAAATGATTGAATTTTTTTATCACTCTATTTAGCTGTTTGCTTCGAACGAGCTATTATTGTTACAAAAGCTACCCTTTGTTCGAATTAATGATTTGAACTCCAAATGCTAAAAAACCATTGTACACAATGTTTATGATTTTCGCGTTTTCTTTTTTTACTACAAAAATTGAAGTACAATGGTTTGGGAAGTTAATAGCTTAATTTATTTTGGCGCATATGACTTACAAAGACATACAATATATTGATGTAACAGGTTGCTGATTTTGGTCTATCGAAAGAAGAGGTTTATGATGGTAGAAACTCTGGCCTTAAAGGTACATACGGGTACATTGATCCTATGTATATATCCACAAACAAGTTCACGATGAAGAGCGACATCTACAGTTTTGGGATCATCCTATTTGAACTCATTACAGCCATTCACCCACAACAAAATCTTTTGGAATATGTCAATCTAGTAAGCTTATACTTTCTATTCCAAATCTTGTAAAAGTTTTAGTTGATGTGACAAAATGCGTAACGGGTTCAAAATGGGTTCAGGTCAAAACAAAACAGTCAAGTGTTAAGTCCACATCCATAAACAGATCTCACCTTTTTATTTTTGGAAAAATGTGATCATTTCAAAATAAATATTGTACCAAAATCAACCAATTTTGGCATATGTCAAAATGTTATAAGGTCAACAAAAGATGAATATATAGTACATGTCCTAAAACAGAATTTCTCCCCGCAATATTTTTGTTTAGTTTATTCAGTTTCTAAACTATTAATGCTATAACATTGACTTCACTAAAACTGTATTACTATAAAGATGTGTTTATCTTATCCATTTGTCTAGTTTTAGAGTATTTTGATATTTAAATGTAAACTCTCTTTATTAAAAGGCAGCAATGAGTTCAGACGGGATCGATGAAATTCTTGACAAGGCACTTGTTGGTGAGTGTGATCCTGAAGAAGTGAGGAGCATGGCACGGATAGCTCACAGATGCTTGCATAAGACGCCTAGAAAGCGGCCTTCAATAGCGGAGGTTTCACAGGCTATATCCAAGCTGAAACAGAGGCGGCTAGTTAGGAGGATAGTACAATGTCATTTGCGAGTGAAGAGTTCTCAGGGTCGTTGGGTGCATTGAATTACAGCAAAATCAGCTGAAGAAGATGACCAGCATAGCTGAATCGTGAAAGATTCTAATCTGATGTTTGAATGTAGAGCCTGTTGTTGCAGTAATTTTTGGTAGAAAAAATGATTAATATGTACACTTTTTACATAGAGAAATGAATGAATTACTTCTTGTCCGATTTATACTTTTGCTGGCACATGTTAGCTTTACTGATGCATAACGTTTTTAACACCAATGCACGCAAGCAATCTGTTCAATTACCATAACACCAATGCACACAAGCAATCTGTTCAATTACCATAACTAATATCCTAACATGGAAAATGATATATCTTCTTACATTTTGTTTCTACTTATCTAGTTATCTTCTAACAATATGAACGATCAGTTTGGGCCCGAACTAATCAACTTTATTAGAGAAAAGAATATAAAAAACGCTTGTTCACTAATCATAATATGTCAACCACTCATAAAAACCAAGACGCGTTTGGTAGAGAATTTTAAAGAAATGAAATGAGTAGACTAATTGGCCGATAAATGAAAAAAAAATTAAATACTAGTAACATTTTGTCATATGAGAGAGACAGTTCACGTTAGAAAACAATAGCACTATATGGTATGTTAATTAGTTTTCGTTTAATTTAGACCATGCTAAGCTGACCAGCGCTCAAATACTCGTTAAGTTCCTCCACCAAAATACTATATTTATGCCTCTTTTTCTTACTAGTTGTTGATATCTGATTAACTTGAATACTCTCCGTCTCAATTTAATTGTCGGAGAAATCACAGTTTAATAAAAGTGAGGCCACTTTAATTTTCAACCACAAAATGAATATTCTCTTAGATTCTCTAGTTTTTACTAAAAAGGAAAGTGACAATCTTTTGAGACATCCAAAATGAAAATATAGACAATTAAATTGAGACGGAGGGAGTAAGAGGAAGTACAGACTTGTTACACGTATTGAGATACTAGGGGTGCTTTATGAGGAAAACAACTTGTTTTCTACAAATGTTTTATGGAAAACAAGGAAAATAGAGATCGCGTTCAAATCAATGTTTTCCAACAAAATGTTTCAAACACAAACTCCTCTATTTTCTAACTTAACAAGGAAAATTAAAACAAATTTTATTGTTTCCTTGTTTCCTTTAGAACCCACAACCTTCCCTCCCTTCTTCCAAATAAAATACAAACACCAACTAAACGCTTTATATTTTAAGTTGCTTTGTGGAGATAAATTTCCTTCAAATTTTTACAAAACTGAGATAAAACACAAAATTTTTTCTCCAACTAAACGCACCCTAGATGTTGCATAATGAGACTGAGCTGTACGTTTTCATGCGCAGCTTATCTTATTATTTCAAGAAAACATACATGATAACAGGCCAATGGATATTTATGCCATGTACAAAACTACTGTAGCAACTATGGATGAAAACACACTGTAATTTACAACATATTAGCAAAACATTTTATGACTTCTATCAAACAAAACAAAAAAACTATTACAGAGACACCCAAAGAAAAAAATAATACCATCTTGGGTTTTGCTAGTTGTTACTATACTATCTATATATGTTAGGGGACTGCACTTCTATAAGGGGGGCAAAATTGTGAGCCTAAACCTAACCTTTTTTTTTTGTTCTTATTTTTCACCTTTAAAGTTCCTATCACACGCCTAGCTATTAAACCATATTCGCTTCATTTAATCAGTTTTGAGGCTCGTTGTTATTAATTGAGGCTTTCTTCGAGGCTTCTTGAAGCCACCATAATCCTTCTCATCAATTGCATAACCTTTTTGTCGGCTGCTTCAAGAAGTTTTCTCCGTTCTTCACTCTGGTCTTCATCAGAAACGACCTTGTTTGTCTTCAAATTCGTGGAACTTGCATTAGATCCAGCACCTTGTTTTTGTGAGCTTTGGCTAGGACTTGTTTTCGTTATCTCCGAAGTATCTTCTTGTCCCTGAGACAAACACAAAACATGTCTTAGTAATCTATCAAAGATATAGCGTGCAAACTCAGACACCAACTAGCGTTTACATGTACAGTGTGAGAGAAGTGAATAATGACTTACTTGGTTATTCAGTAACTTTTGTGGTCCTTCCTTTGCAGCATTCTTATCTGTTCATCAAAATAAAACAAATTAAAGGATGCTGTTAATCCCATATAATATTACACATTAAGCTTATAATAATCAATACCTAACACATCTTTTAACGTAAAAACAATATTAGTTTCTGGTTACTATAACACTTTCTCCGTGTCCAAAAAAGCTAGATATGTTCAAGGTCTAATTTTAAATTTGGAGCATCAAGATTTGTGGTTTTACATAAAATATGTTATGTATATACATTGAGTTATATAGAAGTGTGACAAATAAGAATAAATGGTTTCTAAGCCTATTTTCTTTAGTTGTAGCTAGTAAGAATAAATGATTGCCTTTTTTCAATTATTTCTAGGAGGATGGCGTTTTGCCATATGCTGATAATCAGCAGTGAAAACAAAACCTGCTTCCACATTCAACTTCTTGGCATGATCACCTGTGCTTGATCTTGAAACATCTTCTCTAGTCATTCCCATTTTCCTTCCACCGACGATTCTCATTTCATTTGATCCGCTACGGAGACCTAAAGTTCCAGCAACGACTTCCTGTTGAAACAATGAAGATTAACATCCTAAATAAGAGACATGTTAAAATATATATAGCACATAGCTATACATTAACCTCCTAAAGACATTGTGTGCTATAACACAAGATCAATGATGTGATAAGACTCAATAGATGGAACTATAGATAGCTTGCAACACTTCCTATTATAAGTGTAGAAGGCCGAGATTATATGAAGAAAATACGTACACATGTTGTTAATTAGTGTCTAGTGTCAAACACTCTTTTAAAGTATACGAACCCAGAACGGCATGATAGAATGATAAGTTTACTTTGTTAAAGATATGATTGGAACTCATGACCACTAGCTTCAAAGAGGTTTTCGGATGCTAGTTAGATCAAAGACAACTTTAAGTTGAGTAGAAGTTTACTATACAAGAAAACTACCTTGTTAAGAGATGCATCATTCTCTTGAGTCTCTTCGAGTGAACGTCCTTCCAGTAATCTCTTTTCTAGCAAAGAGACAAGTGAAAAAGAGTAGTTATAGTTGATGATCAGTGTACCAAAAAAAAGTGTGAAAGCTAGTAGAGTGATAGGTATCAAGGTATATATGAAGTACCTTGATGATGAACACCATGTACAGAAAGACTTTGGAGTGCAAATGAAGCAACAAGAGCTAGTATCAAGACTTGAAATCTTATGAACACCATGGCTAAAAGATTGTGAGGGCTTTTTCTTGTTATTATTGATATTTTAGTTTTCAAATTAAAACCTGTATTTAAGACTGTTGTTTTGATGTAAAAGAGAACAGAAGAGGTTATATTGAGAAGAGCCTGTGGGATTTTATAGACACTTTAAAAGGCTACAACTCCAGTCAAAACTAGGGTTCCAACATGGCCTTCAATAAAATATATGTTTTCTAGAAATGTGCACAACTTTGAGAGAATCAATATCTCAAAAGTTTAAAAAACATAGTGAAGGAAACTATATATGGTCAAAGAAATAAATCTTCTTTTCCCACTTGTTAAACGTATTTAATTAGAGTATATAATCTAATAGTTCTTACTATATTTATCAACTTGGGAGTGTGCATTAAATGTTTACATTTCTTAGTTTGAAAAACGTAGGAAATTAACTTTACGCCTATAACTAGTCAAATATGTTTGTCAAAATGTCAAAAGTATAAAAGAACACTTGGCATCCCTTTTAAGTGTGTTACCATTTATTTCTTTTGAACCGTAAGATTTTACTAAAACTTTTGGCAAGAAACTAGAAGAGAAAGAATTTAAATACAGATATGATGTTACATCTTACAAGAGTTGATTATCCACTCACATCCTGAACGTGAAAGTTTACTCCTAATCTAAGAGTGAGATAACGATTTTATCTCTTCATTTAAAATATCTTTCCTCAATATCTGACAAATAACTTGGAGTGTACGTTGTAAGTATTATCACATCAAAACGTTGCTTAAGTGATGTGGGAAGACTCGTGTTACTACTTACTAGTAATTACTACTATGTTAAGATTTAACAAGCTATATTAACTGTAAGCTTAACTAGAAATGACAAACCTATTAGAATTAATCAACTTCTTGTAATTCTATGAAGGGTTGTCATACTTTATATTGAGTCAAGCTTATATTATACACTTATTGTTAAATCGTAAACTTGATTCGGTTCGATAAAGATTAGACTGTCTATAAAGCCCAAGGCACATCGAAGAAGTTTTTAGAACTCCGTAGAATGGTCATAGAAAATATCTTTGTGAAATATCTAGAATAATACTAGAAATATTTAGTTAGAGTTATCTAGAACTAGGCATCTAGATAATGATGATGAGGATGTAACAAGAATTATATAGATTATGTAAGAATGTCCATGGAAATATCGAGTCTAGAAACTTTCACGAACTGGTATAAATATGTGTTATGGACATGCATATGTAAGCATCAAACAAAGTTCAAGCAATAAAGTTACATTGTACCTTTTCTTAAGAGTTTCTCTTTTCATCTAATACCAGCCTAAAAGGCCCTCATATTTCCAACAAATTGGTATCAGAGCTAGAAAATTAAGATGTTAAGTGTAATGAACTCTTTCCAGTTTCCTCGTCTTACTTTACAACTATGGTAGTTGGTGCATTCAGATGAAGGCATTACTCTGTTCACATGATGTGTTGGAGATAGTTAAGAAAAGTGTTGAGAAAGTTGACGATGAAAGTTCGTTGAGTGCCGCCCAAAGGGTGGAGTTGCAAAAGGCAATAAAGAATGATCAAAGTGCTCTTACACTCATCTATCAATGTTTTGATGATGTGATATTTGAGAAAGTTGCAAATGCAATCACTTCTACGAAAGCGTGGGAGATCCTTTAAAATGCTTTCAAATGAAATTTTTAAGGTGAAATTCAATAGAGGAATCTGAAATCATTTTGGATTATTTCACTCGTGTCTTAACCATTTCAAATGAAATAAAGAGAAATGGCGAAAGCTTGAGTAACACAAGAGTAATACTGAAATGAAACAAAAATCTTGAAATGGCGAAAAACTAATTTCTGAACTCTGAATAATTAATCTTTTAATCACTCCATTTCAAGATTAATTACTAAGCAACTTTTTATTAGCAATTAGTTTTTCAAAATTAGTTTTAAAAAAAACTTTTATTAAGATTTGAAATGGCGAAAACTTTTTATTCGTAGTTCGAAATTAGTTTTCGCCATTTCAAAATTTTTGTTTCATTTCAGAAATGACGTTTTATAATTTATAAAACTATATGCTTTTATGGAATTCGTGGTATGAGATGAAGACATATGAGTCATGGTTAAGTAGTGCAATTAACAATCGGTCATTGATACGGATAAATGGCTAATTTATCATTAAAACCCATGATTTCGAGGTTTTATTATCCAACAAAAAGCTACTATTGCACAAGCTAATAACTAATCAATGAATCATCTCTCAAATTCTTAAATTTTTTAGGTTACTTCAAGTGTTAAATGATGGCATGGCATATGCCATACACTCTACTTCATTCTCTACTTAGTCAACTTTTGGTCGAAAAGGAAGAAAAAAGGAGGAATCTTTCAAAAATTCGAGCGGCTATTTGCAGCATTCCGTCTCGCACAGCATCCCACAAAATAGATTAACGTCTGACATCAAACAACCAAAAATCAGATGCGAGTTTAGACAAACAAAAAACACTTGTTTTCGGTTATGATTATTGGTTTTTTAGAAATTTTAGTAGAAGTAAAACATATTTCAGTCTTATCCCTGATACGGAAGGCAGTACAGACTACAAAGCGGCTTACGAAGACAAAAAACAAGAACACGTTAAAGATGGCAAGCACACGCCATTCAGTTTTCATATACTCTGCTACACCAGCCCTGAAAAGTCGGTACAAGATGACCAAAACTAGAATTAATTGCAAATACTACTAACAAAGAATAAAAAAGACATTGGGAAAATATAGCTTAGTTGCAGGAATCACAGTTGTAGAACTTAATAGCTTTCGAATTCTTGTAGAGTTTGCAGTCTTTATTAGAACATACTGGATGGAAGCTTAAGTCATAGTAAGAGGCACTCACAGCAGGATAACCACACCTAAACACCATTTTGCAGTGTGTAAGGAAAGCATAAAAACGGGCTTCAATGATTCACAAATTTACTGAGAAAAGATTAAAGAAACACACTGAGATGGTGGTCTGCAACAACCAGCTTCAATGGGACTTAATTTTGCCGATTTATATTGTTTGAGACTCTGCAGAAAACTAGTTAACTTCATATTCTTGAGACGAATTTACCAATTAGGACTGAAAGGGTGAACCAGGGAGGGATTAAATGTACAGACCTTGTATCTTTTTGATAGGTCACTACAATCGTTGGCTTTAACAAGACAACTTTGAAGGTGCTTCCAATGATGGGTGTTGTTCAACTGTTGCAAAAATCAACAAACGACTTATCTTAGCAGACTAAAATACAACATTTCATGCTAGGATCTAGACTTGCGATGGATGCTTACTTCTTTCAGAAACCAAGTACTATAATCTTGAAGATGATACACCTTGAACCTGATCATATAAAGATGATTTAAGTCAAACGTTAATAAACGAGCGGACAAAACTGTACTTTATAGCTTACCTCAAACCCCGGTCCCATTGTTAGTTACAATAAACCTACAAAAGGAAACAAAATTCAAATATTTGGTATATACAACGGATATGGATTACATCTAGAATGTTACTTTTTCATATATACTTACGCCATCACGGTAAACACAAGGATTCCTAATAAAATCAAGCAAAGCATGATCAAATATTGCAAGATACATAAACTTTTAGTACCAATGACAATTGAGAAGTAACAAGCTAACAATAAACAAAGCGCATCCGTAAACAACAAAAGATATAAAAATACCATCCATAATAATATAGAGTTATTCTTTAGCGCGCCCAAAAACCCGATAATTGATCTGAAACTCAAAGAACACTAATATCAGTACATTGACCTCATTTGGTCTCAGAGTCAAATTATTCCATCAAGAGCAACTCATTAACACAAAATTATAAAGCATAGATTTAAAGATTATTGATTACAAAAAAGGAGCTTCTTATACAAAATAATAAAAAGATTTTAAATGAGCTACAATAGTTCTTTATGGCGATAGAGTAGAGTCACCTTTCTTCTTAGAGTTCAATGAATCTGATTTGTCCACATTCCGAAGAGAGCTGCAGACCATTAGAACAATTAACAACCGTAAATAATTTCAAAAGTCAAAGTCGAACATACAATTCAAAAAGTCAAAGTACAGCAGAAACCATAAACAAATCTCAGTGCTCCATCACCATCTTTGTAACCCAACGTCTCTAAGTCCCCGTGTATAAAAGTTAAACCCCTTCGTTAGCAGGCTTCACCGACTTGCGTTAGAGGCATAAGGAGCCACTTTTTGGTATGCTAACTAATACATGAGATGGCTCCTGCTCATAAGAACGTACAACAAAAAGAACATTTGTTTAGCACTAGTTATTTTGAAAACATGAGATAGTATGAGTTTGTGTGCTAAAAACATAATACCAATCCAGACACTCACTAGTAGTGTTTTTAGTGTACAAATTGTCACCGTACACCGAAACTTTTAGTATGGTAGTGTACACCTAGTCAAAAACTAAGATCGCCCATTTTGGCAATCGATTGACGGTTTGTTTTGTTTACAATTCAAATCAATAAAACCAATGACCTTAGTTTCGTTGTTCACATGTTACTTGATTTTGTGGTTCTGGAGCATTTGTTCATGAAGACTTGTTGAACGACTTTCATGAAATGTTACCCCATCTGAGCTCCGCAGCAGCAATGGAAGTGGGTCAATGGTTCAAAAGTCAACAAAGTGTATTATGAATGGACAAAGCTCCTAAATTATATCAGAGCATTCGATAAATTATATTAATAATAAAATAATTTAATCTTCAGAATGATCTTTACGGACCGAGTATGTATAAAAACTTGGACATGACTAGCGAGAATAACCTTGGATTAAAAATAACCTTGGGGTCTATTTCTTTTCTTCTGAAAATGCTTATTTGTGTACGGTTCTGCAGTTATCAGCTTCGCCCGGGCTACCGGAGATCTACAAACACTTTGAGACGTTGATCTTAAACTTATGGCTTTGACTCATACATTGCAGGCTTCAACGTTACATTCGAGAAGATGGATCTCGGTTTGTGGGAGTATTTTGTAATGTGTGTGTTATTCTAATCATCCAAGAAGGTAAAGTAGATCTAGTCGCTTAAAGTATGATAAATCTCTTAATTATTTTAATAATTCGCTAGATTAATGGTGATAAAAAGAGGTTAAAAATAATTTAAAAGTATTTTAAAATATTAATTTTGAAAAGTGTCGATAAAAAGTATTAAAAGTACAAAAGTAAAAGTAAAAAGTTCTTAAAATAATTCGACTTAAGTTCTTAAGATTGTGAATCTTGCTAAAAGAATAAAATAATATTTTAGGAAGTTTGACTTTTTTTTAGAAAAGGACAAAATAGAAGGTCGCTCGAATCTTAAAAAGTCGCTGGGTCTAGGTCGCTCAAAAGACATTGCTGGTAAAAGGCAGAACCAATCATTGGGTTCACAAAATTTCGTGTGTCACTTGGCTCTTTGATATTAAAAGTAAAAAAGTCGCAAGTCGCTCAGTCTATTTAAGGAAATACCCAAAATCGTGTCTAGAAAGTGTTGTCACCTCGATCAACCGGACGAATTCGAATTACCTCATATAAATAAGTGTTAAAGACATGCATTTTAAGTACCAAACAAAGTTCAAGCAATAAAATTACATTATAAACTTCTTTCTTAAGTATTTCTCCTTATGTTTCCAACACTTATATCAAAAGACAGTTAATTTCACCTAAGCTAAGTTAGACATTATAAATCCAAGATTATTATATGTTAATTTAAAATAGGCCAATTGCAAATATAAGTGATATTGTTCAAGTCTAATTTGGTAATATTTTTATTTTTCATTAACTATGATTTACGCCCTATTGGCCGATTAATCAATAGGGTCCGAACGAGCATATAACGTCACATATGTTTAAACCGGATAAAAGTCAATCCCGTTTGGATCGCCCGCATGGCCAATTGGCCATTCAGGATTATTTGAAGCAAGCAAAATTCTAACTTGTGACTTCTTACATTTTAATTAGTCTTAAGTTTTACCAAACCATGAATGGTTTAGTTTAGTTATATTTGTGTTTCCTCTTTATTTCAGTTTTCATGTAGGTCTTTATAAGCTGCAAACTAATACAAGTATGTACTTAGGTCAATTTACAATGATACTTTATTTTTACACAACAGATTTTTTGGTTCATTGAAGCACTATCCAACCCAGTGAGCGACAACACTGATTAGTTATTTGTGAAATAAGAGCTCAGTGGTCTAAATTTTGGCTCGTGCTCACTTCAGTTGGTGCCTCACTAAGCCAGAAGAGTTGTTGGAGCTATTCCTTATGGAGTAGACAATGATAATACCAAAAAGCACCCAAAATTAAGATATTCTCACTAATTTACATCTTTTTTTGGAAAGCAACTATTATTAACCAATGTGTAACCAACAAGTAGTAAATAATCAAGCATTTAAGTATGAGTGTGACAAATTAAGAACACATGGAAAGCACAAATTTTTTAATAGAAAATAGGGTCAATGAAGCAATGGTCGTTAGAGTCAGAGATTCGACTTATTTATCAATCTTTGAATCAACTCCTTTGGATACTTGTTTACTGCCTAACTGTTGTTTTGTTTAAGTTTTGAAAATAAACAATATTTATATAGTTTCTGACAATATTTGAATTTACATTTCTGGTATTTCGATGCATGTCTTGGTAATGTTTTATTAATTTCGTAACTTATATATTTAGTTGCAGGTACGACTAGTTTTACTCGATACAGTCAAAAGAAAAGTGGTATTGACCACCTGTTGCCTTCTTTAATGATATTTGTATAAGCTCTTAATTCACTTTAATTTGTGCTTGCTTTATTGGCTATCTTTCCAGCAATAGTATTTACTGCTTACATGTTTTCAGTGGCGTAACTTGTTCAGTTATTTTAGAGGGGCCGAATTTATTTTGGGGGCCGAATCGGAGATTTGTTTGTAACATCAACTAAATTATCCCTAAAACCTATAATATATACACTGACGCCATTAATTTTGAGAGACCGGACCTCCCCCCAAAGAGTTCCGCCTGTGCATGTCTTGCACTAAAGACCACATGTGGAATATAATGTTTGAACGGACTCGATGAACAGCTGGAAGTACTGTCCATCCGCTTTAGATAATGTGACAAATTTTTTTACATTAGTCATCTCCTCAATTTGAAACCTATCAGAAATTCCGAGCTATTTGTTTTAAGTTTAGTCAAAGTTATATGACCTCTATTACAATGCTTCTAAATGGAATTAGGAACTAAAAAAAAGTATTTCTTTTGGGAGAGTGCATGTGTATGTGTAAATGGGCGTATCTTTCAAGTCAAAGCAAGTGGGGATGTTTAGGCAGCCTTGGACGACAAGCAGCATAACCATGCACCACCCACCTTGATAAATGTGTGTAAAGAAACCTGTGAATATTCATCAAACTACGTAAAACACATGAGAGGCTTGATGATCTCTATGCAAATATTTTTATATGTTCATTTTGTTGGTGTGTAGCTCCCTTAATAGCAGTTATATAATCAATTCAAAGATAAACAAACAACAAGTCAACGAGAACAAATACCACTTAGGTGGTTCTGGGATATCACTTGGAATCGTGTGATCACTTTCCAAAGTAAACTATTCGACCCTAATGCCTCGGTTACACGAATATCTACTGGGATAAGACCAAATGCGATTATGGAATTAGGCACAATTCTATAACCCTTGGCTTAATAAGTGTTTATGGTTTTTGTGTCTTTCATGCATAATCGATCTCCTATTTATAGGAGTATACTCAAGCTCATCAAATGGAATTATTAATCGCCCATTAATAGCCTCATAATTATCCCCATTATAGCCGTTAGTGGTTACATGACCAATTAAACGTGGTCATTAAGCGCTGAAACCGCCACTGAATAGGTCAAAGCGCTAAGCAAGCGATTTCATCAAGATTATAGCGCTATCGCTGGAAACACCGATTTAGTGGAAACCACAAGTTTCGTGGAAACATCGCTATCGATTGGAAACATTGCTTATCGGTGGAAACCACAAGCAATACTTTCCAAGCAAGATTTCTTCCATGCAAGATTTCTACTAGCACTACCAATACAAACCACTATAAAAGTCGGGTGTTCATGGACCCATGGGTGTACACCTGCACCTCCTAACCCATTACAGGTGTGAACTAATCCCACAAGTGCACTAAATTTTCCAACAATCCTCCCAAATTTAGTTCACTTCCTTTGCATGAAAATAAACATCAAGCAAAACATGTGCATAAACGAAAATGTCCCGAGGATTGAATTTCCATCTTAGTAAATTACACGTTCAAATATTCGAGAATCATGGTGTTCTAAGAATTGAACCCTTCAACCCATTTGAATACCCAAGATAAAATACACACAAGTTTTCAAACACTTAAAAGCTCCCGACACTATACAAGCCATGTGTCCATATCCAATTCATAAATGTTGTAAAAGCTAAAGTCCAAAGCTTCACAAGCGGCAAAACTTCAACATTTACATAGGTGGTTCCTCTTTATTCATGCTCCCGACAAGCACTTTTTCAAAGAAAATTAACCATTAAGTAAAGACTTCATCCTCCTTTCAAAGAGGTTCGAGCACAACCTTGGGATGTAAATAAAACATGTGCTCCATCCATCGAATGTTCGACTTTCCACATTGAACTCGGCCCCAAGTTTCCTCGGGAGGAGTCAGGTGTCCTAGCATTCGATGACTAAGTTGGACTTAAACCCATCCCTTTAGCGACTTTATAACCAAGTCTCTAGCCGCACCACCGTCAGTGATCGCCTAAGTTATGTTGAGATCTAACAAACTCTATAGATACCAATTCATTCATGATAAGCTCACGAATCATGCTATGTCCGACACCCAAGTGTCTAGACTTACCATTGTACATCCGGCTATAAGCCTTAGCCAATGTAGTCGTACTATCACACCGGATAGAAATAGGTGTTATAGGTTTAGGCCACATGGAATCTCAAGAAGCAAGTTTTTCAACCATTCACTTCTTTACCAAAGAGTCGCTAAAGCCACAAATTCGATTCCATTGTTGAACTCGTGATGCAAGTTTGCTTCTTGGATGCCCAAGAAATTGCACCTCCACCAAGTAGGAATACCCACCACCGGTAGACGAATTATCTTTAGTGTTATCGATCCAACTTGCATCGGTGTATCCTTCCAACACCGATGGGTAACCAAGATATAAGAGACTATAATCCATAGTTCTCTTCAAATACTTCAGCATCTCTACGAATCGCTTGCCGATGATGAGCACTAGGATTACTAGTATACCGTCAATTTTCCCACCGCAAAACCAATATCGTGTCTTGTACAAGTCATGGCATACATCAGGCGTACCAATTACCCTAGAATACTCAAGTTGAGATACGACTTGCTATTATTAGGCATCGCTTCTCACAAGTATCCATAGGAGTACTCATCGAGTACAATCAAAGTAATTAAATTTCCTCAACACCTTCTCAATATAATGAGACCGAGATATAGAAATTCTTTACTTTCATGTTTAATCCTTATACCAAGGATAACATCGCCTCCCCATGTCCTTCATGGAGAACCTTGATGACAAAAATTCCTTTGTCAAGTCAACCCGATTTTGGTCATGCCAAAGATCAACATGTCATAAACATATAGACAAATGATGACTCCTTTACCGATTCATCAAATTTGCTATATACACATTTGTCGACTTGGTTAAGAACATAACCACTAGACAAAACCACTTCATCAAATTTTTGATGCCATTGTTAGGTGCCCGCTTAAGTCCATAGAGACTTAATCGGTTTACACCTTGTTTTCATTGCCGCATGATGAAGCCCCGAGGTTGGTTCATGTAAACCTCCTCATCCAATTCACTATTCAAGAAAGTCGTCTTCACATCCATCGATGAATAACCGACGTGAATAGATGCCAAAGCAATCGCCAGCCTTATGGTATCGATACGAGCCACGTGGGCATAAGTATCAAAATAGTCTATCCCGACTTTTGTTTAAAGCCCGAATGACTAGTCTAGCCTTGAACTTTTCAATAGTTCCATCTACCTTCATTTTCCTTTTGAAAATCCATTTGCAACCCAAAGGTTTGCAACCGGTGGTAGATCAACCAACACCAAGTGTTGTTGCCCATGATGGAATCCATCTCATCATTGATTGCTTCTTCCGTAAAGCAATATCCCGGGACTTCATTGCTTCTTCAAATGTCTTGGGATCATCCTCAACAATGAAGCAATAGGAGTATTGGTTAGAGACCTCATCCCTAGTTCCTTCAACCAAGTATAGTTGAAACTCATGTCCAAATGACTTTGAGTCCCGACCCTTTTGCTCTTCCCGAGCACAGTTCGAGTTGTTGAACCACAACCTCATCGGGGACCACCGATGGTTCATCATCGGGACCCTAATACACCAAAGTCATGAGTTCCATTAGGAATCCTCCGATTTGGTCTAGGGACCGATGAGAATCTATTCTTATCAAAGTCTCGCATCCCTTGATTCAATTATTGAGTTAATCGAAACATATTCATTAGGTTCAATAACATAGAACCTAAAAGCCTTGAATGCTCAGATATCCAACAAAGATGCAATCAATGCCTCTTTCACCCAAAGTCTTTAGCTTTGGATCGTGGAGTCTTACAATTTCTACAATCCCAAACCTTGAGATAATTCAGTTTGGGTTTCCTTTTAGTCCGTAGTTCATAAGGGGTAAACTTGTTCCTTTTGTTGGGAACCCTATTTAATAAATAGTGTTGTTAACATAGCTTCACCCCGTAACCCTTGACTCAATTCCGAATAGGACAACATGGAATTAACCATCTCCTTCAAGACCATGTTTTTCCTTTCGAAATGCCATTTTGCTAAGGAGTATAAGGGCGGTCGTTTCATGGATTATACCAACAGATCGAAAGTACGGTATCCATGTACTCACCTCCCATATCGGTCCTTAATCTTTTGATCAAAGACCCAAGTTGTAATTCAACTTCGCTTTTAAACACTTTGAATTTATCTAATGCTTCATCCTTGTATTCATTAGGTTCAATAACATAGAACCTAAAAGCCTTGAATGCTCGCATATCCAACAAAGATGCAATCAATGCTCTTTTTCACCCAAAGTCTTTAGCTTTGGATCGTGAGTCTTACAACAAATTTCTACAATCCCAAACCTTGAGATAATTCAGGTTGGGTTTCCTTTTAGTCCGAGTTCATAAGGGTAAACTTGTTCCTTTGTTGGGAACCCTATTTAATAAATAGCAAGTTGTTAACATAGCTTCACCCTGAACCCTTGACTCGATCCTGAATAGGACAACATGGAATTAACCATCTCTTCAAAGACCGTTTTTCCTTTCGTAAATGCCATTTTGCTAAGGAGTATAAGGGCGATCGTTTCATGGATTATACCAATGATCGAAAGTAATCGAGTATCCATGTACTCACCTCCCATATCAGTCCTTAATCTTTTGATCAAAGACCCAAGTTGTAATTCAACTTCGCTTTTAAACACTTTGAATTTATCTAATGCTTCATCCTTGGTATGTAACAAAAGACATAACAAAATCTAGAAGCATCATCAATAAATGTCACAAAGTACTTCTTATTCCCCAATAAATGAGTGGCATGCAAATCACACAAGTCATCGTATAAGCTCCAAGACCTTAGTCTCACGACTAACACCACGAAAAGGTTTCTTGGTTATCTTGGTCAACATGCAAGTTTTACACTTTTCGTTGTCCATGTCAAATGTTGGGATTAAACCATCCCTAGACATATCTTGCATTCTTTTATAATGTACATGGCCAAGTCTTGCATGCCATAGGATAGAGTCAACGGTCAATGGTGGTCACAAAAGTTTGAATTAACATGTCAAGAGAAATATTAAGCCCGAACATTTGATTGCATAACTAACCAAAACCAATAAAAACACCATGCTTAGAAAGCACAAATTTATCGACTCAATAACTTGTTTATATCCATGATTATTCAAAAACTACTTGAAACCAAGTTTTCCTTATATCGTGAACATGAATAACATTAAACAAAGTTACAATCTTTCCGAACTAAACCTAAGGTCTACACAACCACGACCATGCACCAAGGTCGTTGACTCTTTCCCATGTGAAGAATAGAACCATCATTCAAATGACTCATAAGTCATGAACCGCTTATCTTTGCACACATGAACTGTTGCACCGTAGTCAACCCACCACGCAACATCATCATCCCGCATAATGAGATTCAGACATATGTAACATAATAAATCTAAAAGACTTATTAACCATATTCGACCTTTCGGTGAGTTGGAAGAACCACCACCCTTGAACCATTAGTGCTCGATCCATTGGCTTTACCACCAACTTTAACACCCTTGCGGCCACTTTTAATGTGACCAGCTTTGCCACATTTCCAACACGTAGGTGTTGCCTTTTGTTAGGATCCGCCTGTGTTGTCATGATATTTGTGTTTGCCTTTGTTGTCATTGTACCGTGGAGTTGTTATGCTCCACCATATTGACAACAGATGGTCCAAAGAAGATTGCTACCTTTGGCTTGTCATTATCCCGCACCTGAGAGATTCCTCAATGCGCAGATGACCGCCCAACTCAACCGAGTTAATTTCTCTTTCTTATGTTTCAAGGTATGCTTGAAATCTTTCCAAGAAGGAGGAAGTTTATCAAAACACAAGAGACTTGAATAGCCTCATCCATGTGCATATTGTGTTGTGTAAACCTTCCAAGTATTCCAAGATGTTCATTGTATTGTTCCATGACCGGTCTTGAATCACCATTTTGTAATTTGTGAAATTACTAACAAGAAACTTCTTACTTGATGCATCCTCACCATATATTTGGCATCCAAGGAATCCACAGCTCTTTGGAAGATTCAAAGTTCGATAAATATCAAACAGAATCGACATACCATTGAGAATAAGACCTCTGCATGTGTAGTCATCATTCTCCCATTTGCTCCTCCTCCGGATATGCTCCACAAGAGCATCATCCCCATCATCGTGAATAGGTGTAGTTAGCACATACACTACACTCATGCTTGACGAAGAAGAAGTGCATCTTCTTCGCCACCTCTAAAGTCCACCCTTCAAACTTATCAAGCTTGGCAAAGTTTGAAGCCATATGTTTCATTGAAGCAAAGACCATTGATTATCACAAAATAGTTTACTTTGATTGTTGGTGGTGTTTTCCCGCATCGTGGTTAGATAATCAATTCAGCAGAAAACAAACAACAAGTCAGCAGAAACAAATACCACTAGGTGGTTACCGGATATCACTTGGAATCGTGTGATCACTTTCCAAAGTAAAGTATTCGACCCTAATGCCTGGGTTACACGAATATCTACTTGGGATAAGACCAAATGCAGTTATGGAATTAGGCACAATTCTATAACCCTTGCGCTAATAAGTGTTTATGGTTTTTTGTGTGTCTTTCATGCATAATCAGATCTCCTATTTATAGGAGTATACTCCAAGCTCATCAAATGGATATATTAATCGGCCCATTAATAGCCTCATAATTATCCCCATTATAGCCGTTAGTGGTTACATGACCAATTAAACGTGGTCATTAGCGCTTGAAACCGCCACTGAATAGGTCAAAGCCGTTACAAGCAAGACTTTCATCAAGATTTCATAGCGCTATCGGTGGATACACCGATTCAAAGGAAACCATAAGCTTCGTGGAAACATCGCTTATCGATGGAAACCACAAGCGATTTCTTCTGGCAAGACTTTCCATAAGCGATTTTCTACTAGCACTACCAATACAAACCACTATAAGAGTCGGGGTGTTCATGGACCTTATGGGTGTACACTGCACTCCTAACTCATTACAAGGTGTGAACTAATCCCACAAGTGCACTAAATTTTCCAACAATCCTCCCAAATTTAGTTCACTTCCTTTGCATGAAAAATAAACATCAAGCAAAACATGTGCATAAACGAAAATGTCCCGAGGATTGAATTTCCATCTTAGTAAATTACACGCTCAAATATTCGAGAATCGGGTGTTCTAAGAATTGAACCCTTCAACCCATTTGAATACCGAAGATAAAATACACACAAGTTTTCAAACACTTAAAAGCTCCCGACACTATACAAGCCATGTGTCCATATCCAAATTCATAAATGTTGTAAAAGCTAAAAGTCCAAAGCTTCCTCAAGCGGCAAAACTTCAACATTTGCATAGGTGGTTCCTCTTTATTCATGCTCCCGCCAAGCACTTTTTCAAAGAAAATTAACCATTAAGAAGTAAAGACTTCATCCTCCTTTCAAGCAGTTCTCGAGCACAACCTTGGGATGTAAATAAACATGTGCTCCAGTCCTTCGAATGTTCGCTTTCCACATTGAACTCGGCTCCCAAGTTTCCTCGTGAGGAGTCAGTGTCCTAGCATTCATGACTAAGTTGACTTAAACCCATCCCTTTAGCGACTTTATAACCAAGTCTCTAGCCGCACCTTCGTCAAGTGATCGGCTAAGTTATGTTGAGATCTAACAAACTCTATAGATACCACCCCATTCATGATAAGCTCACGAATCTTGCTATGTCGACACCCAAGTGTCTAGACTTACCATTGTACATCCGGCTATAAGCCTTAGCCAATGTAGCCGCACTATCACAACGGATAGAAATAGGTGCTATAGGTTTAGCCACAATGGAATCTCAAGAAGCAAGTTTTTCAACCATTCAACTTCTTTACCAAGAGTCGCTAAAGCCACAAATTCGATTCCATTGTTGAACTCGTGATGCAAGTTTGCTTCTTGGATGCCCAAGAAATTGCACTCCACCAAGTAGGAATACCCACCACCGGTAGACGAATTGTCTTCGCAGTTATCGATCCAACTTGCATCGGTGTATCCTTCCAACACCGATGGGTTACCAAAGATATAAGAGACTATAATCCATAGTTCTCTTCAAATACTTCAAGACCCTCCGAATCGCTTGCGTTGATGAGCACTAGGATTACTAGTATACCGCTCAATTTTCCCACCGCAAAACCAATATCGTGTCTTGTACAAGTCATGGCATACATCAGCACCAATTACCCTAGAATACTCAAGTTGAGATACAACTTGCTATTATTAGGCATCGACTTCTCACAAGTATCCATAGGAGTACTCACGGAGTACAATCAAAGTAATTGAATTTCCTCAACACCTTCTCAATATAATGAGACCGAGATATAGAAATTCTTTTACTTTCATGTTTAATCCTTATACCAAGGATAACATCGCCTCCCCATGTCCTTCATGGAGAACCTTGATGACAAAATTCCTTTGTCAAGTCAACTGATTTTGGTCGGTGCAAAGATCAACATGTCATAAACATACGACAAATGATGACTCCTATACCGATTCATCAAATTTGCTATATACACATTTGTCGACTTGGTTAAGAACATAACCACTAGACAAAACCACTTCATCAAATTTTTGATGCCATTGTTAGGTGCCGCTAAGTCCATAGAGACTTAATCAGTTTACACACCTTGTTTTCATTGCCGAGCATGATGAAGCCCCGAGGTTGGTTCATGTAAACCTCCTCATCCAATTCACCATTCAAGAAAGTCTCTTCACATCCATCCGATGAATAACCGTATTGAATAGATGCCAAAGCAATCAGCAGTCTTATGGTATTGATACGAGCCACATGGGCATGAGTATCAAAATAGTCTATCCCTTACTTTTGTTTAAAGCCCCAATGACTAGTCTAGCCTTGAACTTTTCAATAGTTCCATCTACCTTCATTTTCCTTTTGAAAATCCATTTGCAACCCAAAGGTTTGCAACACGGTGGTAGATCAACCAACACCTAAGTGTTGTTGCCCATGATGGAATCCATCTCATCATTGATTGCTTCTTTCCGTAAAGCAATATCCTCGGGACTTCATTGCTTCTTCAAATGTCTTGGGATCATCCTCAACAATGAAGCAATAGGAGTATTGGTTAGAGACCTCATCCCTAGTTCCTTCAACTAGTATAGTTGAAACTCGTGTCCAAATGACTTTGGAGTCCCGACCCTTTTCTCTTCCCGAGCACAAGTTCGTGTTGTTGAACCACAACCTCATCGGGGACCACCGATGGTTCATCATCGTGAACTCGATACACCAAAGGTCATGAGTTCCATTAGGAATCATCCGATTTGGTCTAGGGACTAATGATAATCTATTCTCATCAAAGTTCGCATCCCTTGATTCAATTATTGAGTTAATCGAAACATATTCATTAGGTTCAATAACATAGAACCTAAAAGCCTTGAATGCTCTCAGATATCCAACAAAGATGCAATCAATGCCTCTTTCACCCAAAGTCTTTAGCTTTGGATCGTGGAGTCTTACAACAAATTTCTACAACCCCAAACTTTGAGATAATTCAGTTGGGTTTCCTTTTAGTCCAGAGTTCATAAGGGGTAACCTTGTTCCTTTTGTTGGGAACCCTATTTAATAAATAGCAAGTCATAACATAGCTTCACCCCGTAACCCTTGACTCGATCCGAATAGGACAACATGGAATTAACCATCTCCTTCAAGACCTGCTTTTCCTTTCGTAAATGCCATTTTGCCGAGGAGTATAAGGGCGCCGTTTCATGGATTATACCAACAGATGAAAACACCGGTATCCATGTACTCACCTCCCTATCGGCCCTTAATCTTTGATCAAAGACCCAAGTTGTAATTCAACTTCGCTTTAAACACTTTGAATTTATCTAATGCTTCATCCTTGGTATGTAATAGAAAGACATAACAAAATCTAGAAGCATCATCAATAAATGTCACAGTACTTATTCCCCAATGAAGGAGTGGCATGCAAATCACATGTGTCATCGTGTATAAGCTCTAAGACCTTAGTCTCACGACTAACACCACGAAAAGGTTTCTTGGTTATCTTGGTCAACATGCAAGTTTTACACTTTTCGTGTCCATGTCAAATGCTGGGATTAAACCATCCCTAGACATATCTTGCATTCTTTTATAATGTACATGGCCAAGTCTTGCATGCCATAGGGTAGAGTAAGTCGTCATGGTGGTCACAAAAGTCAATTAACATCACAAGAGAAATATTAAGCTCGAACATTTGATTGCATAAATAACCAAAACCAATAAAACACCATGCTTAGAAAGCACAAATTTATCGACTCAATAACTTTTATATCCATGATTATTCAAAACACTACTTGAAACCAAGTTTTTCCTTATATCGTGAACATGAATAACATTAAACAAAGTTACAATCTTTCCGAACTAAGCCTAAGGTCTACACAACCACGACCATGCACCAAGGTCGTTGACTCATTTCCATGTGAAGAATAGAACCATCATTCAGTGACTCATAAGTCTTGAACCAGCCTTCTATCTTTGCATACATGAACTGCTGCACCGTAGTCAACCCACCATGCAATATCATCATCCCGATCATAATGAGATTCGATACATATGTAACATAATAACCGAAAAGACTTATTAACCATATTCGACCTTTCAAAGTGAGTTGGAAGAACCACCACCCTTGAACCATTAGTGCCCGATCCATTGGCTTTACCACCAACTTTAACACCCTTGCAGTCCCTTTTAATGTGACCGGTTTGCCACATTTCCAACACGTAGGTGTTGCCTTTTGTTAGGATCTGCCTTGTGTTGTCATGATATTTGTGTTTGCCTTTGTTGTCATTGTACCGTGGAGTTGTTATGCTCCACCATATTGACAACAGATGGTCCAAAGAAGATTGCTACCCTTTGGCTTGTCATTATCCCGCACCTTGAGAGATTCCTCAATGCGCGATGACCGCCTAACTCAACCGTAGTTAATTCTCTTTCTTATGTTTCAAGGTATGCTTGAAATCTTTCCAAGAAGGAGGAAGTTTATCAATAACACAAGAGACTTGAATAGCCTTATCCATGTGCATATTGTGTTGTGTAAACCTTCCAAGTATTCCAAGAAGTTCATTGTATTGTTCCATGACTGGTCTTGAATCATTCATTTTGTAATTTGTGAAATTACTAACAAGAAACTTCTTACTTGATGCATCCTCAGCCATATATTTTGCATCCAAGGAATCCCACAGTTCTTTGGAAGATTCAAAGTTCTGATAAATATCAAACAGAGAATCAGACATACCATTGAGAATAAGACCTCTGCATATGTAGTCATCATTCTCCCATTTGCTCCTCCTCCCATCCGCCTCACAAGAGCATCATCCCATCATCGTGAATATGTGTAGTTAGCACATACACCACACTCATGCTTGACAACAAGAAATGCATCTTCTTCCGCCACCTCCTAAAGTCCACAAACTTATCAAGCTTGGCAAAGCTTGGCAAAGTTTGAAGCCATATGTTTCATTGCGTAGCAGACCATTGATTATCACAAAATAGTTTACTTTGATTGTTGGTGGTGTTTTCCCGCAACATGGTTAGTGTGACAACTCGTAATTTCAGTCATTTTACCAACTTTGAAAATTTCACTATTCATCTCGAATTTACTATTCACCGTTACTATTCAAAATTTTACTATTCACCGCTTTGAGTCAAAGTAATATTCGATAACGATTTCAAAATTACTATTCACGTAACACTATTCATTCCTGAGAAAATTTCTATTCATGCTTCACTATTTCATCGCTTATCGAAACTAGGTTTATGAGTATCAAATTCAGCGTAACCTTAATGGTTTAGTCGCGAATTCATGAGCAATCATCAAGGACATTTCATAGACTATGTTTAGTCTACATATCATTATCATCATAGTTACATGCATGGTTTTGCATTTTCATTAAACGCTTATTTTCCTATTAAATAAATGCTATCGCATAAACATTTATTTTGAATATTGATCCGACACTTCGAAAATAATCCTAATATATTTTTATACTCATTTTATGACTATAAAAGTATATTATTAGCTTATCTCGATGTTTTCAATTTATTTGGTATATAAATTGTTACGTATAAATATTTACGACGGTTTTCGTAAATTCAACTCAATAATTATTTATTAACTCAATTTTATAGAAATGTATTTTATAATTTTATGACTTGATATATTTTATTTTGTTAGTTAAAATCGATTTCTAGCTAACTCTATACATAATAAATAAATATCTAATAAAAATCTTTCAAGGTTATCAAACCAAATTGGATACTTCACTTTCATTCATTTATTCAAAAAAAAAACAATATGTTCTCTTTTTTTTTTTGAGATGCACGACCACTACATCAAACATGAAGGAATCACCATTTTTTTTCTTCCAAGATCAAGCATCATTATGGTTCTATTAGTAATATATCTTAAGGTTTTGAAATATAAACCTCTAGGTTGATTATGTATTTGCAATAAAATCCTTCATCGCCCAAGTAAGCTTTTCATATATTTTACTAATCTTTCTTGATCATTCATGAGTTATTTTTATGATCCTATTAGAAAACATGCAAGTTATATGAGTATCTATACCACTTTAATTGTTTTTAGTACTTACAATTTATATATATCATCCTATAATTACTCCTTGAAACATATCACTTTTGGTGATGTCTAGGAACCCATGACACCCTAAAAAGGTGTATGGTAGGATTAGAATAGCTTCAGAGTTATTTTGAATTGATTAGAATAGGTTTTGCGCGAGAAAAACTCATTTCGACAAGTTTTATAAAGGGTCTGTCCATATTTTTGAAATCTGGAAAATCCGACAGTTTGTAAAATATTTTGGGCTAGATATTTAGAAAATACACTTCAAAACGAAAACGTGGCCGCTTGAACGGATTAAAACGGAGCTATAACGAAGAAGTTATGAATTTTTCAAGTTGACGACGAAAACTAATTGTTTCAGAAAATTCAGCATGCTGTCTCGACTTTTTACGAGTCAAAAATGAGTCTTAAGCGTTATAAATTGTGTCGACTTATCAAAAATATATTAGTATACTTTGATACGGCTAAGGACATATAAACGTGAAAACGGATTGTAACGATTAAATTATACACGCTTACACAAAGTTGCGTGACTTTATTATATAAGAAAACTATTATATTTCTATTAGACAAGTATTACGGCAACAAGTGACCATGTTGAAGGTCGTTTTAACATTGATGTAGTACTTTTATAACATGATATCTTCTAGTAAAAGTAAGTTCGCCAAGCATATTTTCCAAAATGTCCCACCATTTGTCAAGCGGAGTTGTAATGAATAAAATACGGTCACTTAAACTTTGCTTAAAACCACTCTTAAACAATGTTTTGACACAAGTACCATACTTTACCTATATTTCTCCGTGATCGAGACCTCTAGGATGAAAACTTAAATGCTAAAACTTTGAGATAATGATACAAGCTTCCCAAAACCGTTGAGTTCGTTTCCTAACGCCGACGCACCATTTTACGACTAGCTTTTCAAGGCTATTTAGTCACTTTTATGAAAATTTCAACGACATTATTTTACTTACGAAAAGTTATAATTTCATAATAAATCACTAAATGATTATCGAGATATCATTTCAACGTAAATACTTGTAAAGTATTTTATAACATGACGAGATGTCATAAACATATATTTCGACGATAAATGATTTTCAAAGGTACAAGTGGTATAGATTACATGTGGATTTGCATGCACGACATTGTTTCATGTTTTACATTAGAACATATCATTCATAATAGGTCACGGTCGAGGTTGCGCCTCATTTCAGAGATTGCCATTACATCATCATTATCATTGCAACAGTGAGTTTTCATAGCCCGATTTATTCAAGTTTTACTTTATTTCAAACCTACGGGGAGAATACATTGCACATCATTTTTATTACGATACCAAGTATATCAAATTCATTTACATTGCTTAAGTTACCTCATGCCAATTGAATGTCCCCATTATATAACATGAACCGTTAATTCCGAAAGAGCGAAAGTAGTGGATAGATCTATCGAGGTGACTCTCCATCCGGGTTGGTGGATTCCAACCGTTAAACGGATGCATTTCATTTAATAACATTATTTGAGTTGTTTGGCAAACACTCTGTTGGGGCGAACATCATGATCGCCTAGTTTCGATGTCATGGACTTATAGCAATTGTAACATTTTATGTGACATTATTGTCATACATGGCTTATACTTATGGTAGTCGATTAAACATTTTACATGAACTCTATGAACTCACTCAACCATTGTGTTGACACTTTTAGCAATGTATTTCAGGTTAATAAGACATTCCTTCATGGCATGCATGTGGACATATCATAGAGTCAGCGTGACGACGCTGGCCTCACATGGGATTTATACACTTTAAAAACATCGTTTGACTTGTACCAAACTTATTTTCCGCATATAGTAACTTTCATTTGGGACCTATCTTTGTAACTCAATGTTTTTAATATATCAAACGATGTTCTTTTCAAACGACACTTTAGGTCGCTCAATATAACTAATGATTGTGATGCTATGACAATCAATCCTCTGAATTCCATTCTACCGCAAAAATGTAATTGGGGTGATGATTGGTATCGAGCTTCAAGTTATAGAGAACTAGGTTGCATCATTGACCCTAGACTATAACTACATCATCATAGCATGTCATCATTTCATCATAAGTGCATAGTCACTATACATGCAGCTTTTATACCACATTTTACGAGTTAGTTACTTTCATTTCAAAATCGATTGTCACATTAATGCCTTGAGATACCCATCCCATCACTTTGACATGGAGAATGCCCTGTCATTCCCTATCACACTTTTAACATCAGTTGACTCAACACCGATAACATCAGATAATGAGACTGAACCCTTTTAGGAGGACAAAGTTGCACCTACACCATCACGATCACTATTGATTCATTTGAGGATCGTGATGCTTTTTATCATTCTGTCGGGACAGAGCATACCATTTGGTAGGACTTACAAGCTTAGTCCTAATGAACCTATTTTCTTAACTCACCACAAGGATTTCCATTATCATCATTGCCATCATTTTCATCATCATTGTCATCTAGAGTACCATCCGTGCCATCACATCTCATAGACACTACTCATACATCTGACTTGCAGCTTGGGAAGCGTGCATAATTTGACACACCATTACCATCTACCACTAAGACTACGTAAACTACACTATCTTATAGATTTGAGGATCGTGAGAGTTTCAAAGTTGTTGTTGCTAGATGCGACCTACTACTCCCTACACTTGAGGCATGATTAGATCACCGACAGGAACCGATAACAAGTACCTTTCTAGCTAATGTAATCTTTATCATTTATTCTCTTCACGATAATCACAACCTTTGTTTATTTCATTCCTTATTCCAATTGCCCAAAGTTTCAAACATTTCGCGATGATACCTCACTATCTTACTAGGGTTAGCCAACTTTATTCTTGACAATTAAGAGACTATTACCACTCTATGAAGTTCTCCCATGTATCCTACAAACCATTCCACAAATTTTATTTCAAGTTATTCGCTACTATTTCATGAAATTATTTCACTTAATTTTATTTTGAGTCGTTTTATCATCATCTTAGAAACGTTGTTTCACAAAGTTTTAAAACAAGTTGTTTTGTTATCACCCAATCAATTGGTTTTCAGTCATTTTATCAACTATTTAACACCATCATGCGGAACGATTTTCATGTTACTTTGAAAATTATTGAGCCATTATTTTACAAAACAAAACGTTGAATACCATTTAAAACTTTGAGAAACATAATAATCGTGGAAAACTAGAAGGGGTTGAATAGTTTTACCAATTAAAACTTCCTTTAATCTATTTAGATTGACTTATATCAATCTATTTGGTTGTGTGTGTTGGATGTTGATAAGCAAGCATATAGAAGATATGTAATGAAAGAAAGAGTAAGAAGCACAAACCACAACGCAAGTATTTATAGTGGTTCGGCCACAAGGTCACCTTCCTTGCCCTACTCCACCCCCGAGTCACCTACTCGAGAGTTCGTAATCACTACACCAAGCTCCTTATGGCGGAGAAGCCTTCACAACGCCGCCTACTCTTTTTCTGTGACTAGGCTAACCACCGGGTTCTTTCACACCAAGGTGAACCACTCTACACAACGCAGCCTACCCTTTATAAGGTACTAGGCTAAGTACCTAGTTCTTTCACACCTTAGGTGAACTACTCCTACACAACGTCCGCCTACCCTTTATAAGGTACTACCTAGTTCTTTCACACCTTAGGTGAACTACACCTTCACAACGTCGCTTACCCTTTATTAGGTACTAGGCTAAGCACCTAGTTCCATTGCAATGGAGGAACTACTACCACACTACACCAACGACTAATCCCAAAGGAGATCTACCCTTTACAACATCATCAAGGATATCAATATCCTTGGATCCTATACTAGTCTATCTTGTACATCGAAACACACCATATCGATTGTACATCTAAGGCACCTTTCACTAATGCCTTTGACTAGATCTACAAGACACCTTTCACTAATGTCTTGTGTCTTCACTTCTAAGCACCTTTCACTAGTGCTTCCTTGTTTTGACTTTTAAGCACCTTTCACTAATGCTTCTGTCTTTGACTTCTAAGCACCTACCACAAGTGCTTATCCTATGGACGATAGATACCCTTCACTAATATCTTCATCTTGACACTTGAGACATCTTTCACTAATGTCTTCAACACTACACTTCTTTGAAGAAAGAAAGGAATCATCAACAAGAGGACTTCATGAGCCTTGATGATGAGGAAGCATAGCAACTCATGGACTTGAGCTTGCTCGACTTCAAAGGTGGTGATCTTGCCCTTAAGAGGAACCTAAAAGATCACACAAAACAAAACTACAAACATAGATCTCTTGGATCTAAGGTTAGTAGATCTAACCTGTGGAGAAAGTGTGTTAGAAAGAGGATTGAAAGGGTAAGTAATAATGAAGAAATGGCTCACTATTTATAGGCAAATTTCCTCACTGCTCCCACGGATCCCACGGATCCTTCCACTTGGGATCCGCCAGCACAAAGCTAGGGATCCGTGGAACGCTTCTCTTTACCCATGGGTATTTTTGGTTATGGGTCATGGGTCATGGGTCATGGGTTATGGGTTGATCCATGGTTTTTTCTAGATACAATGTACCTTAAGGATACATTGAACTTGTATAAGTGGTATATATAAAACCATGGGTTATGGGTCAAAACCATTTGCTAGTTTTTATCTATTTAGTATATACTTGTTTTTACCCATTTTAGTATATACTTGTTTTTACCCATTTTAGTATACTTAGCTTAAGTATGTGTTAACTCAATATGTAAACACTAGTTGTTGTACATATATATCTAGATTATAAAATCACTTATACTTGTTAAGCCAATATGTAAACACTAGTTGTTGTACATATATATCTAGATCATAAAATCACTTATACTTGTTTTAGTGTTTTATGTGAAAATGTGAATATGTTAGAAAACTATTAGTTCAAACCATTTACGTATTTTATTTGTTTCAATATGATTTTACTTTTGTTATCGACAAAACATTAGAAGATCGTAAAATATAAATAAACGTTTTACGGCTTATTTGTATTAACAATCTCCCCTTTTGTTGATGACAAAACATAAAATTATTTTAAGGAAAAGCTAAAATTGTAAACGCGTTTAATTTAGTAGTTTTACTTTTTCTCCCCTTTGTCGAAACAAAAGTGTTTGAAGAAAAGCAACACATTGTTTTTAAAAATGTGAAAAAAATATAAAGAGCAAGTAACGGGAATAGATCTCGCCTTACTCCCCTTGACGAGTCCATCCCTCATGTAAAGCGCCAAGAAAGTAATTCTAATCTAGATCATTTGCAACTAAGTTTGCAAAGGATTCGCCTAAAAAGAAAACGAAAAGCTCCCCACAGATGATTGCAACTTTGCAATGGGAAGTTATGAAAAATAAATCTAGTATTGCAAGTAATTTGCAATGTATTGCTTTGACATAAAGCTCCCCTAGCTTTAGGATGTCAAAGTCTTCTATGTGAATTAAGATACTACAATACAAAGGTTAGAAAGGCATAATTCACAATTTCCTCGCAAATGTGATGCAAGTTAGTAGGAGAGAAAGAAAAAAAAAGAAAAAGGTTTCTGTCTTCACGGATCCTCCGGTTCCCTCCTAGTAGGGATCCGTCTAGGCTATTCCGAGGATCCGTATCACCGATCAAATTCAACAAGGGTGAAATAACAAATAATGTTATCACATAAATGAGATATGAAAACAAAGTAATCATATGCTCAACGAAATAACAAGTAGCATGTAATTCCATTTAATAAAACAAGAGTTATGATATACATGACTCAAAAATAAGAAAATAGACAATACATAACTAGGAATTTCTTAGACCAACTAACACTTGAAGCTTAGACACCACTATAATCTTCTAGCTCGAGTTATGTTTAGGTTTAATCTCGCCGAAACGCTCGAGGAGATGATAGAACATGAAACGTGGTCTTCTGCATTTCATGTATCAAATGTCAACATGTTGACAATGATAGCAATCTTTGTCATGGCTAGGTAGTGGTGGTGGATGAAATGAAGTGGCTTGATTCAAAGGATCAATTGAAGTGGTTTGAGGAGCCCCGAATGATGGAGGGATTGGTGGAGGTCGATTTAGGAATGGTTCGATCAAGAATGATGATGGTGGTAAAGATGTGTCAACTTCCATAAGGTCGGGTGGTCGACTTTGATGATTTCTTATAATCCAAATGGGATTATATGATGGAAACGCGAAAAGGAAGCCGGAGCAAGTGTTGACTCAAAGACCTTGATTTTGAATCATTGTTCCTCTAATGAGGAGAATGTTGTCGGTGAAGCGGATGAGACGGCCTAGGTGGCAAGTCCTCTAAATTGTAGAGGTGAGATGATGATTGTGGGGATGTAAAGAGATAGCTCTAGGAACCAAAGGTGATTGTTTAGTGGAGATTATATTGTTTGGCCTAGGAGGTATGGTTGTGTTTGGTATAGGTAGTTTTGTGGGTACTATCCTTTTAGGAATTGGTTTGATTGGATGATGAAGGTTTGTTGATTCAATCAAGATGATTCGGTTGAAGAGATTTCGTGTACAACACGAGCCCTTTTGATGGGTGGTTCTTTGGTGGATAGGTTGTTACTTGGGGTTTTTCTCATGATGATGATTTGAAGAGATTGCAAAGGCTGAAAGTTAGAATGAGAGTGATGACTATGGAGGTCCCAACAAGGTGGTTTATAAACCAAAGATTTGGAAAGCGCATTTAAGCTCTAAGCCACTAAGATTCATTGGAATGTGATGATTAGCATGCACAAGAGTCAACTACAGAGGTTGTCTGTTTCTAGGAGCTCATTTAAGATGAGATGGGTGTTTGAGTTGAAATGATTTGTTTTAGTAAGATTTGTCATGATCGTCATCCTGATCCCACTGCTCCTTCTCGTAGGATCCGCCTAGGCTAGTTCTAGGATCCGTTCTCGCAGCTATGAAAGAGTGGAAATGATGTTTCTAAGATCCTAGACCTACATCACCTTGAGTGTTTCAGCCTCCCAAGTGTTTTAAATGAAGGGGTGCTTAAGTGTTCAAGGCAATGAGTGGTGTAGCGAATGATTGTTATTTATGGAAGGATTTGGAACTTTCAACAAGTACCAATGGATGAGCAAGGATGACATTAAAGATGTCAATTAAAGTTAAATGAAACTAAATGATCCTAGAGATCGTGATGTGTCTTAGGATTATGTTTTGGAAAATATCCTAATGGTTATGAGATGGGAAAACTAGGATTTGATCAACTTTGATCAATTTTGAGCGTAGATTGATTAATGATCAATATTGTCATAATCAAGGACTTCTAACCTAGTTGTGAGAGATCATATAAGAAGAATAAA
Organism: Chrysanthemum lavandulifolium; assembly: GCA_022545495.1. NCBI lineage: Eukaryota > Viridiplantae > Streptophyta > Magnoliopsida > Asterales > Asteraceae > Chrysanthemum > Chrysanthemum lavandulifolium. Next base: position 152,579,522 of record CM040244.1, read on the forward strand.
GTGTGAGTTTGGGAGCGGAAGAGTGATGGATTGAAATGGTAGATCTAACAAAGCCTTAGAATGTGATCTATGTGAGTTGGAAAGAGTAGAAAGGTCAACCTATCTTGATAAAGTATTAATCAATCTTAAGACACTATGTTTAGCTTAGTGAGGTGTTCTAAGGATGTGTTTGACATATAATGCTTGCAATTGCATTTTCTGCTTTGTCGATCCCACGGTTCCCCTGTAAGTGGATCCGCTTAGTACAACATTTGGGATTCGCCTATCCGCTGTATGTAACCTTTACAAAAGGTATGCAATGATCTTCGACAATGCATTATATTCCAAGTTTTGTTTAAGTGAGTTCTAAAACTAGGAAATCAAATGTAAGATGTTTTATTTCATGGAAGAGATAGGATTACGAGTAGAATTGATCCTATTTGACTATTCTAGGTTCCTTGAGTGTCTTCACCAGAGGATCATTATGCGATTGATGGGTATTGGTGGAATCATGAATGAAGAAAGTCTTCATGAGAGATATGTTTAGCGGTTCCATCATCTTGTTCACAAGCACGCATAACGGACTTTGAAATTGAGGATGGAAGTGCATAACATTGTGATAGAGGCGGTCAAGAACATTCCATAAGTGGATGAGTTTATTCTTCGAGCCTTGAAGATTTGCACCGCTTCTAAGAAGTAGGCGAGATTGTATGGTTGTTGTGTTAGCAAACAAGACAACATGTGAGCACAACAAGCGTGAAGAATATCTCGATTTCTAAGACTCCAAACATTTTCACGTAGAATGAGAGCAACAGTTTATACTCTTCTCGACATCCCGTAATGGATAATGTTTGATTGGAGTAATATGGTCGAGGTTTGCATATCATGCGCGTTAAATCTTCCTGAGAGGGTATGTGGAACAATATGGACTATTTTCTTCACGAAAGTTGAAGAGAGAATCAAGAGACCAATCTTCTGTGAAGGCACATTGTCCATGGTTCGAATTTGAGGATGAAGCAAGATGCCCAAGGGTTAGCTTTAATTTTGGTTTTTGATATAAAACCAAAGAGATAGAGAAAGATCCTCACATGAACGAGTTCGACTTGACGGAAGAATTCCATTATGAACCTTGGACATATCTTCTCGCTGATTTCAAGACATTCTAGTCCTATGGCTCTCAAGGAGGTATTGATACCTTCTTCAATCAGAGAGGTGTTCACACGCCCTTCATGGAAGTGACGGCTGAGATTATTGAACCCACTGACATGATTGCCAGTGTGTTAGGCTCAAGGGAAATGTTCGGGTGTAGACGCTAGTGAGTGAAAAATCAAACTCGATTCATGCGCCATAGTTGAACCTATAGTATGACGGGTTAATAAGTGAAGACGCTTATGGTCAACCTATAATAATCTAACGTTTTTACTAGATATTCTATTAACAATGGTTTTTTTTTTATTAGTATTTAGCTAACTCATGGTTTTGAAACTCTAGTGGATTATTACTTTTAGAAAGATAGTGGTTTTAATCTGCATGAAAACTGCTTTTCCAAGAGGACGGATCCCACTGCCTTTTCAAAAGGGATCCCGCTAGTGTAACTTCCGGATCCGTGGATCAGAGTAATGTAACCGCTTAATAAAAACATAGGTTTTACTTGCTATTGTACCACAAAGTATGTTTTATCCTACATTTTCTTTTAGCATGATACATGACATCTAATGTATCACTAAAGAATATAACACATATAGATCAAAAGAAATGAAACACACATAATAACACAAACATCCTAGATAAAATAGATTATCAATAATATTGCATTTCAATGCTAAGGATGATACAAGGATCGGGTAAATGACCCCAATATAGATTAACAACACAAAGTAAATGTCTCCGTATGAACTTCATCATGTGGGAACACAAGCGATGAGTGTTAGTATATGAGCACGAGTGCGATGTAAACCATGTTGATGACGGATCTTCTTGGTTTAGGAAGAGATGGAATGAGGAGGAAGATGAAGTTTTGAATGAGAGGAATTTTGAAATTGGAAAATTTGAAAAGTGAGGATTGAAAAGTGGGCCGAAAGTGGGTTTATTAATAGGAAGGAGGAATTTTGAAATTGTGTTTTGTTTTATTAGAAGAAATAAAGCATAAGCTCTATATACTATGACTATAGACGAGAAAATAACACGTATGTGAGAAACAAAGCTTCCTAACGAGCTTACATGTAAATCATGTGTAAACACAAAATCTACTCAAATAAAAGCCTAGCAAATAGCACTTATATACTAAACAAATATCATTTAGATATAAGTAAAAGTCATACCCTCGAATGCACTTAGAATGTCTTTACAAATGACAAATGTCACTTAGACGATTCTCGCCTTTGTTTCTAAGATACCTTCTTATGAAGGTATTCTTGTTACCAAGCAACCCTAAAGCTTGGTGGGTATGAGCTTTGACTAATCAACATCACAAAGAAGATTAGTGCAATTTAAGTGAAAAGAAAAAGAAAAAATGTTGTTATTAAATCAACATCCAAACATATCGCTTTTGAAAAACATGATGTTTGTTTTATGAAAAAACCTTATTTGTAGTTTTCAATTAACTATGGATCGATCAAGTTTTTAAAGTACAATATACTTCAAGAAACTTGGTAACGAAGCTCGATACCAATTGTGGAAAACTGAAGGGGTTGAATAGTTTTACCAATTAAAACTTCCTTTAATCTATTTAGATTGACTTATATCAATCTATTTGGTTGTGTGTGTTGGATGTTGATAAGCAAGCATAGAAGATATGTAATGAAAGAAAAGAGGAAGCACAAAACCACAACCCAAGTATTTATAGTGGTTCGCCACAAGGTCACCTTCCTTGCCCTACTCCACCCCCGAGTCACCCACCAGAGTTCAGAATCACTACACCAAGCTCCTTATGGCGGAGAAGCCTTCACAACGCCGCCTACTCTTTCCTCGGTGACTAGGCTAACCACTGTGTTCTTTCACACCAAGGTGAACCACTCCTACACAACGTCACTTACCCTTTATAAGGTACTAGGCTAAGTACCTAGTTCTTTCACACCTTAGGTGAACTACTCCTACACAACGTCCGCTTACCCTTTATAAGGTACTAGGCTAAGTACCTAGTTCTTTCACACCTTAGGTGAACTACACCTTCACAACGTTGCTTACCCTTTATTAGGTACTAGGTTAGCACCTAGTTCCATTGCAATGGAGAACTACTACCACACTACACCAACGACTAATCCCAAAGGAGATCTACCCTTTATTAACATCATCAAGGATATCAATATCCTGGATCCTATACTAGTCTATCTTGTACATCGAAACACACCATATCGATTGTACACATCTAAGGCACCTTTCACTAATGCCTTTGAATAGATCTACAAGACACCTTTCACTAATGTCTTGTGTCTTCACTTCTAAGCACCTTCACTAGTGCTTCCTTGTTTTGACTTTTAAGCACCTTTCTAATGCTTCTTTGTCTTTGACTCTAAGCACCTACCACAAGTGCTTATCCCATGGACTATAGATACCCTTCACTAATATCTTCATCTTGACACTTGAGACATCTTTCACTAATGTCTTCAACACTACACTTCTTCAAGAAAGAAAGGAATCATCAACAAGAGGACTTCAAGAGCCTTGATGATGAGGAAGCATAGCAACTCATGGACTCGAGCTTGCTCGACTTCAAAGGTGGTGATCTTGCCCTAAGAGGAACCTAAAGATCACACAAAACAAAATACAAACATAGATCTCTTGGATCTAAGGTTAGTGAGATCTAACCTGTGGAGAAAGTGTGTTAGAAAGAGGATTGAAAGGGTAAGTAATAATGAAGAAATGGTCACTATTTATAGGCAATTTCTCACCGCTCCCGGATTGGATAGATCTATCGAGGGTGACTCCTCCATCCGGTTGGCGGATTCCAACCAGTTAAACGGATGCATTTCATTTAATAACATTATTCGAGTTGTTTCGCAAACACTACTGAAGCGTAACATCATGATCGGCCTAGTTTTGTGTCATGGACTTATAGCAATTGTAACATTTTTGTGACATTATTGTCATACATGGCCTATACTTGTGGTAGTCGATTAAACATTTTACATGAACTCTATGAACTCACTCAACCATTGTGTTGACACTTTTAGCAATGTATTTTCGTGTTACTAAGACATTCCTTCATGGTACGATGTGGATATATCATAGAGTCAAGTGACGACGCATCTCACATGGGATTTATACACTTTAAAAACATCGCTTGACTTGTACCAAACTTATTTTCCGTATATAGTAACTTTCTATTTGGGACCTATCTTTGTAACTCGAATGTTTTTAATATATCAAACGATGTTCTTTTCAAACGACACTTTTAGGTCGCTCAATATAACTCATGATTGTGATGCTATGACAAATAATCCCTGTGAATTCCATTCCAAAAAAATGTAATTGGGGTGTGATGGTTAGATAATCAATTCAGCAGAAACAAACAACAAGTCACAGAAACAAATACCACTAGCGGTTACCGGATATCACTTGAATCGTATGATCACTTTCCAAAGTAAACTATTCGACCCTAATGCCTGGGTTATTACCTAATATCTACTGGGATAAGACCAAATGCGCTTATGGACTTAGGCACACCCTATAACTCTTTGCGCTAATAAGTGTTTATGGTTTTCGTGGTCTTTCATGCATAATCGATCTCCTATTTATAGAGTATACCCAAGCTCATCAAATGGAATTATTAATCGCCCATTAATAGCCTTCATAATTATACCCACTATAGCTATTAGTGGTTACATGACCAATTAAACGTGGTCATTAAGCAGCTGAAACCGCCATTTGAATAGGTCAAGTCTGCTAAGTTAAAGATTTCATCAAGATTTCATAGCGCTATCATGGATATAATCGATTCGAGCGAAACCACAAGCTTCGATGGAAAACACAAGCTTCGTGGAACATCGCTATCAAAATGGAAACACGCTATCAATGGAAACCAAGCAAGATTTTCCACAAGCGAGATTTCTCCATGTTAGACTTTCTACTAGACTACCAATACAAACCACTATAAGAGTCGGTGTTCATGGGCCTATGGGTGTACTGTATTCTGCATTCTAACCAAATTACAAGGTGAACTAATCCAATGAAGTCTGCACTAAATTTTTCAACACATTTAAAAATTATAACTACATTTTTGTCTTTTGAGCAAAATGCGTGTACGCATGGCATGGATGAACTGGACGAAAAAGCCTTAAAGGTGGGTGGTATATATGAAAAGAGACTAGGGATCGATCATCGGTAAGAATAACAGTCAAACCAAGGGCTATTTGATCCAATTTAAAGGCAAGCTGATATTAGATCATCGATCCAATCTAAACAAAATGGTATTACATTCATATTTACACGAAGAGTTCATAAGTGCTAGAGAATTTTACTTCGTCGTTGAGAGTATCCTTGGATTACTCAAGCATAACCAATGTCTTAATCTTATGGAGATGTTGTAGTAGAGTTTGTTTCAACAAAAAGACTAGGAAAAAAGATATGATATACCCCTGATGGAAGATGTCACGAAAGACGGAAAACCTCTAAAAGGATACTATGATGAAGAGGTAAAATGATATCTTACTTATGGAAACAAACGTATAAACAAATGAGTTTTCTCTGTTCATATTACAAAGGAAAGGCAAGTCTCTCATTTAGATGTAGTAATCTAACTAGGATATTCATGTCAGCGTTTTACCAAATTATTGCTTTAAAGTTTAGTTTATTACTAGATGAGTGTAGTCACTTTCACCACTTCGACGATGCAAATATTTGTAAATAGCGTTGAATATTTTGCAATCAACGTTAATCCTCGTCCATTTTCTCGTGATTGAATTTTTAGTACGATAGTCATCGGTAGTCTGATCATTGAACATCTCCATAACGTCGTTTCAAAAAAACAAATTCGGAACAGTTATTTTCCATATCTAGAGCTTGCGAAATTTCTATCCAAACTTGAACAAGCAACGTTTCTTCTGACTTGTTCCAATTTCGATTTTGAGACATTCGCTTTTTTTTTTTTTTTTTTTTTTTTTCCTTGAGCTACAAAGATAGAAAGTTTGAATTGATGCAGATGTGAAAAAATGGTGGTTATAGTTTGTTATTTAAAGGGGTGGTTTTCAAATTCAAATTCAAAAATTAGATTCAAAATTTAAATTCAAATTCAAAATTCAAATTCAAATTCAAATAGGAGCGGGATTATTTAAAATTCAAATTCAAATTTAACGGTATACTTTTGAGCGGTGTTATTTAAATTCAAAATAAAAATTCAAATTCAAAATCAGATTCAAATAGAAGCGGGATTATTTAAAATTCAAATTCAAATTTTAAATTCAAACGGTATAGTTTTGAGCGGGATCATATGTGCCTATATATACAAGTATACAACTCTACCAAACACAGTTACACACACAACTCACACAACTCACACACAAAAAATGTCTCGCAAGATTTTTCTCAAGAATTCCAAGTCCACAACAAAGTTCTGGAAACAAGCTTTCCAACTCCACCATAGTTTCTTGAACTAGCTTTCCAACTTCGAAGAAGTTGAAGTTTACTCAACACCACGAAAACGTCTTCCGATTTTCCAACCAAAAACGTATTTTAAACACTCCACCGTGAACAATCCAATTGTTCCAACTCCACCGTCAACACTCCACAGGTGGATCTTGAAAACAACTCATTCGGGTTAAGTGAGACTTCCTTCGTCAACTTGAGCAGACGAAGAAACTATAGGAGATTATGGAACAAGACGCGAGGTCGCTGCGTCGTGAACAAGAAGCAAGGGAAACTCATGATCTTCAAGATAACTACTTTTTGACATAATGGAGACTCGGCTCGTTAATGGCGAGTTTTATTCCTCTTCAAGCCTCGAGGTTGGGAATCGATGATTCGCTTTATTAAGTTTTAGTAGTTTATTTTCATCAATGTCGTTGTAGTTTTAATGTTTAAGCGTATTATGTATTTCTTGTTTTCGCTTAAATGTTCAATGTAATTTATGTTTTCATCGGTTTGCATTCTTTTCCTCCATGAACCTTTCAATCTTTATAAAAAACACTTCACCTTCAAATTTATCCTCCACAAATAAAAAAAAAAAAAAAAAAAAAAAGAGTGCAACTCAACTGCTCGTCATGCAGACTGCGAAATCCCGACGGCGAGGACGGCGATGGGCATGATGGTGGCGGCATGAAACGCACGATCCTCCCACACCCAACGCTCAAGGATCATCTAATTTACATGGTTCTAAGTTTTCTTACGTGAAGCAAAATAAACATGAACTTTGCTTTAGTAGCTAAAGATTCTACCGATCAATTCTAATAAAACCGTATTACGAAATCTCACCAGATTAGCCAATTACCTTAAGTCTAGTGCTATAGGGCATGTTTGTTTAATAATTTGATTAATTTATATTTTAGAAAAGATTACTTAATGCTAACCCTGCCACTTAATATTTTTAACCATCTTTTCAATTAAGTCACATAAATATTTTTCACATGACTTATTGAACTTTGTTATATATATTAAGAGTCTAATTAAAGAACCATTTAAGAAGAGTGAAAAATTGCAAAGAAGAGGAAACATTCCAGAGGGTTTGAGAATCACTCAATTGAGATACAAAAGTTTTATATATACCTGTTAAATATTTGATAAAGTTACAAAATTTAAGGCTACCCGCAATAATACCTCAACCGATTGGTGGAGTCGGTTGCAGGGAGTTGTCCTTGTTGTGGTGTTGGAGGTTGGAGTAGGCCAGAGGTGAAGTGAGTCGAGGTCCCAGTCGATTGGGACAATTGGTCACATGTTTGTGTGTGTTATAATAATTAAAATATATTTTTGTGAGGTATGTTTGTTATAATGTAGGTCGCTTTACTGTGTTTAAAAGATCGTCTATAGATCACAAGAGAAAGAAAGCTGACGTGTCAGAAAAAATGACGGTCGCTAAAAATTGTTACCTAAGATTAATCAGGTTCCTCCTTGGAGCTTTCATCCCTAACATGTTTTCATTACCGAAGCACCAAAGGGTCCAAATTGTTGATCGAATACGGCATCAAACATGGAAGACAACAGATGTGGCGGTCTGGCAGATTGCTTTGGTCCACGAGAGTAGTGGCATCAGTGATCTTCGCTATAAGGGTGACAACAAGATTCCACTAGTTGTTTTATGACATTTATCCGGGGACGGATCTAGCATGTAAATTAGAGGCGGTCTGCTCAGCGGCTAAATAAAACGTTGATATTTTAGTGTAATTTTATTTAATTTTGACCTTTATCGAAAGTGATGCAACAAAACTTCAAGTTGCTTCTTTACTCACATACTAAAATCCAACATTTAAAGTTCTTATAAATCTTTCGTATACAAGTAAAATACTGATTTATCATTCGTTTATAGTTTTTCTTTCGCGTTTGTTCTTATCGTAAAAAAAAAATTTGCCCCCCACATCCTATTTTTCTGGGTCCGTCACTGCATTTATCCAAGTATCCTTCGCTTAATGGCAGTGGACTATATAGGTGTCTTTCCGTATCCAAGTCAAGATAACGAACCGTGTCTAGGTCAACACCAACGTTGCCTAAATTTATTCGAGTTGGGAGCCAGCAGTCCATTGGCAACTAGCTCTCAAGCTCAAGATTTTGGCCTTAATGGGTAGAAGCTTGCTACATCCTGAGTGAGGAAGACCCGAGGCACTGGCGTTTGAGTTGATATAGCTACTTACATTAAGTTATATATAACGTCATTCTCCTAACAAGTTTATGTTAATGTAGTTTGATACAGATTTTACGTTATATACAAACGTGATACGCACGGTTCACCATTTCCAAATACTGATTATGTGATTCACGACTTTTAGAGCTTTGACAAAGAAATCGTGATCGATGTCTAACTTCTCAGTCTCATTGCCACCTTAATGTAGCGTTTAACTTAGGTTACCATTGTGTTATGTGCAGGGACGGAACCAGGACCAAATATGAGCAGCGTGCGTAAATTTTTGGAACCATAATATAAAATCTACATTTCGATGGATCGAATGGCTTTAAGATGCGTTTAGGAAAAGTTAACTCTTTTTCCTAACCTCTCGACTGACCTCCTGAAGACGATTCCATCACCAATCCCATTCTATATCGGCTCCCTTCAAACACCTCTATATCAAATCATCATAATGTCCTTGCTTCATTTATCTGACCATGCAAAATTGTAAATCTCGGAAATTTATCGCATATGGTCATACAGCCTGCATTAGCCATCTACTTACGCCCAAAATTATATGCTATAACATGTATGGAATACGCAATGTACAATTTCTATCTATTTTATAGTCGATAGATTTTTACGCTTAAGAGTTTCTATCTTTTCGTTAGTTGCTATTCAATAATTTCTTTATGGCTTTAGACAAAAAAGTTGATAACCAGTTTAACAACCCATGGTGGTTTGTTATATATTGTATTAATTTTCTGCACGTATTTTTGTCCACACGTAATAATACAGAATTGACGAATAGTTATTTATTTTCTTCTTGTTATACAGTTTAATTTTCACTTACATATTACTAGTTATAAGTCTCGTGCACGCACATGATTTAGATATGAATCAAATTAAAATTTTAATTTAGTATACGGATATATAAGAATTTACCCGTGAAAATTGTTATATAAGTGCAACTAATATTTATGCACAAGTTTTTTTTTATTATTATTTATTAATATCTATTTAATATTTTGTGAAAATTCTATGGATGAAAGATTTAACTTTTTTTTTAACTAACATATATGTTGAGGTCGAGGTTGTTGTTTAATTTTAACTTTTGATATCACGTCAGATAAAATGTGTGAATTTAGTAGCATATAAACGTGTTGATGAAGTTATAATATACTTCGTAAAGATTTTAAAATGTTTTTCGGATATCCGTTTAAACTTTAATTAAAATTATAAGTCGTTGTTATAAGACGATCGCGATATTTATTTTCATGTCACCGTAACCCGTGCATACCATTTAATACTTATATTTTTATTAATAATAATTTAGCCGTATTTAATATTCAAACATGTGTACTCATAGATTAAACTTTTAAAATAAAATAACATAAGTCCTTACTTAACATATATAATAAAAAAATATTTTAATAAATGAACCCTAAAATATTTAGAATGTACTAAAACTAATTCTTATATTTACAACATTTTGTAGTTTTATTTGGATGAAAGTCTAAAACTAATATTAGTAATCATGTAATTTTAAACAAAGTTTATATTATAAAGTTTAGAGAGTATAAAGTGTATCACGGTTATTTGTTTATTTTGTAAAATTATTAAAAAACATGAAAATTTATAAATTTACACTTAATTTTATATAATTTATTTATCATTTAACCACTAAAGTTTTATTAGTTATCTCCTCCTTTTTAAGTTTTGTTTTCACAAACCTGACACCTATATTTTATATGTTTTTTCTCAACTAAATTCTTCACCAAATTTATTAAAGTTTGATTAAAATCAATTTAATTTCGACTTTTATCGATTATCTCCATCACCGATTTTGTCTATGTGGCAAAATCGAGCAATTCATATTTGTCCAATTTTTTTTCAATAAAATGACTTTCAAAATCAATCAAATAATGTAATTCCTTTATTATATATAAGATTAGTTTATAAATTTGAGGTCTAAACCATGGGCCTAATATCACTCTTAGACATGAGGGCTCAGGCCCAAAACCTTGTTGGAAACTGTTTTAAAGTCAATAAGTTTTTGCGCTTTCTTAACGAAGATTTTTTAGTCATGCGATAAAAGTCGTTTCTGGAATGAATTATGAAGGTATACTGAGTTACTGACACATGTCATTGTCATTTAGACTTATAAATCACAACAAAAAGACAGATAACTCATTGTAAAGTAAATATTTTACTCTATATATGAACTTAATAGTAGGCCTAAAAAGAGGTTTAAACTGAGATGTCATCATTTAATTAGTGACATTAAAAGTGAGTCCCTTTTATATCACAAATCAGAAAATGACACCTCAGTTTAAGTTTTTTTTGCCTCTTTATCATTTCTCTTACTCTTTTGACACATAACAAAATAGTTTTTACTCTTTTGATTTTGAGAAAATAATCAAAATTTCTCATTCTATTGATCATAAAAGTAACAGTCTCCTTATCATAACTTTTAAACTAAACCTGTATTTTTATTCATCAGAGTATTTACATACATTCTCATATACACATCATTATTTATATATTTTTTTAAATCTTGCTTTAATAGCCTTGTATATCATACATAAAAACTTGTGTTGAAAAAAATATGTAAATATTAATGTACATGAAATGTATGTAAATTCTCATATTCATTAGGGTGATGAGGGTCATTGGCATAGGACATCGGTACCGCATATTGGCATTCGGCATACACCACCCCCATGAGGAAATCGGCAAGCGGCATCGGCATCGGCATAATTTTTCGGCATATGTATGCCGACTCTTGTAGCCGTTGACCGTTGGGCTTTTTATTTTATTTTTTTAAAAAAATCAACTTTTTTTCTATATAAACAACACAACCAACCCATATTTTACAACAAACAACATATATTTTTACAACAAACCAACTTTCACCAACACTAAAACCTACAACTTATCCACATCAAAAATTTCGACGACGATGTAATTCGGCGTTGTTATTCAAGAATTCCCACCCCGAATTTATCCTCATCGCCGTCTAATTCTAGTGGCTTCGATTTTTTACAAATGTTGCCGCTGAATATGAAGATACCGATTCATCTTCCTCGGCACCCAAAAAAATCATTTTCCGTAATCGTGAGCAGGCGAACACGGAACTCTTTAGAAAATACTTTGCAGAGTTACCGACTTATGATGACGCTACTTTCCATTTGATATCGTATGTCAAAGGCATTATTTTTAAAAATTGTTGACAATATCTCAAACGAATTTGATTGGTTTAAGGAAGGGGTTGACGCGAAAGGACAAAGAAGTTACACAACAATTCAGAAGTGCACGTATGCGTTACGGCAACTCGCATACGGTAATGTCGCGGACAATTATGAAGAAGGTTTAGCTATGTCTGTTAGGACTTCTCGTGAATGTCTAGAGTATTTTGCAATGCCATAATTAAATTATATGGTGAGGAATTTCTCGTTCCCGACCAGCCACGATATCGCTCGTTTGTATGAGGCGCACGCAGTAAACATCATTTTCGCATGATCGGTAGCATTGATTGTACACATTAGGTTTGGAGAAATTGCCCATTTGCTTTACGAGGCCAATACCATGGGGTGATCACCAATATCCGACAATCATCCTCAAGCGGTGGCGTCCACAAGATTTATGGTTTTGCATGCGTATTTTGGTGTTGCGAGTTGAACAATGATATCAATGTTATCATGCAATCACCATTGTTTACTCCGAAATGCATGGTAGTGCTCCCGATTGTAGCTTCACGGTCAATGGTCGACACTACAAAAGAGGATACTATTTAGCGGATGGTATTTACCCCCTTGGTCATGTGTTGTTAAAGCATACACATATCCGAGCGACCATAATGAAAAAGTTCTGAAAAAACTTCAAGAGTCCGCGAGAAAGGACGTTGAACGTGCTTTTGGGGTTCTCAAGGCCAAATTTGCTATCCTCGCATCTACCAAGACGCACGAAGAAAGCAAAAGATTATAAACACGATGTATGCTTGTGTTATTTTACATAACATGATACTCAAAGACAACAGTCACGCGATATCACCGATTTACATTAGGATCCTCCGACCGTTCCTAATGCCGACCCTAATTTCAACAGGGATCTACGTGACGAACAAACGCATTATACATTACGTCGTGATCTTACGGACCACATCGCAAGCCTAAATATGGACGTTAGTTTCGATGATGAGTAGTATTGTTGTTTTTTTAAATTTGTTGTTTATGTTATGTAATTTTAGTTTTTTATTTAATGAAATAATAGTTTTATTAAAAAATATATAATAAAAATAAAAAAAAAATGCAAAAAATTGGCAAAAAAAATCAATTTGACATCCACCCTCATTAGTTATTGAAAATTGGCATGGAAATGATGGAGGTGATATAGCACTCTCCTATTGGTTGAGAGGGATACCAATTTTTTACATGGATGAAAATTTGGCATCAGCCCCGTCATCCTTATAAGCTTCTAGGTAATTCTATGCTTTTGGTTATTGACATTTATATCGCTATCAAAATTTTAGCATTCAATTGGCTAAATTGAAACAGTTTCTAGACAAGCAAAACGATGCATTTATAGTGACTACTCAGTATATAATGCTACTTGGATTTTAGTAACACGTGTGCGGTCTACACTTCTTATTACGGCTTTCATGAATTTCCATACGTAACTTACATGAATTCGAACATGATGTTACCGTTCATCATTAGTATAATAATACATCGTTTCTGTACTAGAGTTCTGGTGTCAGCAATTATGCACCTCAAATAATCTCAAAAATCAAAGCATGACAAATTGATTTAGAATACTAACAACTTCTATTTGTTGAAAAAACAAGAATACTAACAACTTGTATTTGTTGAAAGTCACTTTTTCTTTCTTCATTTGTTTCTGTCGATGCGGCCCTTCATTTTCTAAACAATATTTATACTTTTGAGATTTGACCCATATAACCTTTAGATGCGGAATTTTCCAAGAAATATGGACTTAATGCTAGGAATAATCCTTCAATTGGCCGGGCCCAGGAAAATAGAGAATGTATGGTGTTGTATATATGTGCGTCTAATAAATATTGATAGAAGACTTATATGTCGAGCTCTACCACATTAACAAAAGTATTGGGCACCACCAAGTCAGATTCATAAAATTTTGTTTAAAGGACACATTTAAATATTTTTAGAAGCTACATTATAAATTAGTTCGTAGAGGGTAAATTCTGATATATATATATATATATATATATATATATATATATATATATATATATATATATATATATATATATATATATATATATATATATATATATATATATATATATTCGAAAATTTACATTACAATTACAAATAATCGCTTTCAGTAAAAGGCACACGACCTCATGCGACCCCTTATCTCCGCCCCTGGGTACCACAGAACATGAACAAAATTAAAACTACGAGCAGGAGGAGTAGGTTTGGGATGACCGTAGCTACGTGTATGATAAAGGAAACTAGGAGATATCGTGATTTGTTTTTATCTTTCTTAAGTAGAATGCTGCATCATTCAACTCTTAGTAATTACATACTATCTAAATACACAAATATGTGAACTCAAAGTTTTAATTTTGAAATGAGATAAAAGAAATGGAAAGAATACAAAATAAATTGTTCTCGAGTAAAAAAAGAAAAGGAGAGGAAAATAAGATAAATTTATCTCCAAAACTTTCTTCCCAATAATAAAATCATTTGAAAGAAATGTATGTTAGAAAAATTATAACAAATACAATTACTTAAATGCCCTAACAAAAAGTATAAAATAACAAAGGATGTGACTGTAAAATCGTTTTTTTATTTTCTTTTCCCTCTCAAATTGGGAACACGATATACAAAACTATATTTCATTCATCTCCTCTTCCTTTTTACTTATTTTTACTCTTCTTTATTTTCTTTCATTTAAATACTCAATAACAGAAATCTTGCAAAAGAATTTGGTGTGCTTGTTAAGAGAAATTGTCTTTATAAATACTAAAAGTTAAAAACACGTATAAATTTAGAACAAGGTATCACCTGAGAAGTTCAATATTTAATTCAGTACATAAACTTCATTGCCAATAACATATTCAAACATAATACTATCTAAAAACATATAATTTATTTGGAAAAATATGTTGCGTATCTTTATCTTTCACCCATATAAAATTAAAATGGTTTTATTATAAAGGTTAATAAGTTACCTAAATGTTGACTCGTAAAATTAGTATAGAAGTCAGAGTGGCCGATTACGTGTTTTTTATATGTGTGAGCGAAAGTGATGTGATGTTGAGATTTCAATCTTAATCAAGACCAAGCTAGTTAGAAGATTTGTTTGAAGATTTAAAATCATTTGAGGACAAAAGATTATTTACATATCAAGGGATCAATCTCGATGATTTAATGGATGAGATTAATCTCAACAATTTAAAAAACCCACTTTCATCATCTTTTTTCAAATACTAAACCGTTAATCGTTAAGTGAAAAAGAAAATATCATTCTGACGAAGATTTAATTATCTTCATAGATAATCGACTTTGATATATTTTAATAAATTTTTCTTTTTCGTATTTTCATGTTTTTTTTATGTTTTTCGCTTTTTACGTTCTCGAAATTGCATTAAAAATGATATATGATTAAACACTAATTAATATCACACGCGATATTAGTTTTATATTATATATGATATTGGTGTTATATCATATATGATATGTAATATCACATGCGATATTAGTGTAATATCACATATGATATCATATCATATCACATGTGATATCGCATATCATATATGATTTAACACTAATATCACATGATATTCAAATTAGTGTTAATCATATACGATTTTCTTCACGCAAATTTCAAGAACGTAAAATGCAAAAAAAAAACGTGAAAAAAGGAATTTTATCTTTTTGAAAGTATATCAAAGTCTTGGTTATAGAAAAGATAATTAAACGCCTTCACGACGGTGTAAATATTTTCACTTAACAATTAACGGTTTAAGAGATATTTAAATTATAAAAATATGTGAAATAATAAAACGATTTAATCCAATAATCGATTTCTTTTTATATGGATGGTGGAGATGAGTCCCTCGTTATGTAAGAAAAATTTTGTATGTAAAATAACTCTCCTTTTATTTGAAAATAGGTTTAATGTTACATGAACTATACACCAACTATATACGTCCACCAAAAAGAAAAACTTTAGTCGTATGACGATAAAAGATTAAAGCCATATTAAGTAATTAAGATGTACAAAACTTGTCTTAAACCAAACACTAACCCTTTGGATGACAAAGTCTTGAATATGAAAGCCCGACAGTAAGAATATGAAACCTATAAAATTTGATATCTGAACCGAGTTTTGTAAACTTTTTTTATATAAAGTTAATGGTAAACAGTAGTATAGAAAACATCATGTTGTGAATGAATCATCCAAAGAAAATACAAGAGAAGCATTTGAAACTGCTTCCTTAAACAAGTGTACTTTCAAAATATACTTGAATGAAACTATCAGCTAAAATACACTTGTTGTGAATAAAATTATCCAAAGTACTCATTCCACAATCAACTAGCCTCAAAGTTGTAATATGTTGGGATTGAACTTTGATCTCGACAAGAAACTTAGAGCCCTCTACAACTACTACTCCTTCAATATGTTTGTTATCACCATGCATGTAAACTCTCATACCCTTTTGGTTTGGAAGAAGATCCTCTCAAGTAACTTGAGTTAAGTTGGACAATCACCAATCATTGATCAAGATTCAATGGTCCAAATCAAAAGTTGTGTATAAATTACTAGCCATTAGATTTTAATCAATGGCTAGTAATTGTCCAAGTTGTGTATAACAAATTGAGAAGATCTTCATCCCATTGGTTTACCGCAAAGGCAGGGTACAACCCCCTTGTATTTGTGTTGTGTGTATGTACGCTTTTTGGGAAAACGAATGGGAAAAAACTGAATTAAAGAGTAAAACTTACTCCTTCGTCCCAAAATTTAAGTCTGTTTGTATTTTTGAATCAAACTTTGACTTTAAATATTTTTGTCGATGAAAATTATGCCAATGAAAAATACATTTAAAACACAATTCATTCATATATTTTGCATCAAGTATTATATAATACAAACAAAAATATTTAAAGTTAAAGTTGGATTCAAAAAGTATAAATAGAATTAAGTTTTGGAACGGAGGTAGTATGTTGTAGTCTTGTAGAGGTTTTGGTGGAAGTGAACAAAATTAAATCTATGTAACGCTAATGTTGTGATATTGAATGATCGAGAATGACCGGCAAAACCATCAACTCTTTTACAAGTCGTGTAATATAAAATTAATATAAAATATAAAGATAATGGTTATGTACACTCGTATCCAAAACAAACAAGACAACTAAACAAAATTCAATGATTGGAGCTGTTGAAGGGTCAAATCTTAACACCTAAATTGGATCTTTTAAACAACAGATGGGTTCATAGTCATCTCCGTCCCCCACCAAGGTATGGAAACATTATGTCATTTTGTTTATTCTAATGGAATTCATGTTTTTTCAATGATATTCTTCTACGTTAATTACATATACTAATGCTTTTCTACATTTAAATTGTTGCATTGTTTGATGTTTGTGTGTCTACACATATTGTAGGATTTGAGCGGATCTATTAAAAAGAGGAATTTCTGAAGTCTAAAAAGTTCACTTATAACTCGACACCGTCCACCAAACTTCCTCCTCCTTTTTATTTTACTAATTTCGTCTAGGGTATATTAATTATTTATTGGTTTTTTTAATTTCACCTCAATTTCAAATGAAATAACTTTCAAACGATAAACTTTTACAAACCGATTTCACCATAATTTTAAAATTTGATTCTCTTTAATTTGGTATAAATCTTGATATATAAATCGAATTTTTTTTTTAAGATTTCAGTGGGTTATGATTTTCCGAAATTTTAAGATATTCAACCTCTTTTATCTAATTTAAAGGTTGATTTACGCAAAATTTAAAACACGAAAGTTGTAGATTTTAGTTCACTCTTTACACAAGTTTTTGAATCACTCAAACCGATATGAAATAAGTGAGATATCGCGCGTTAAAATTGGCGTTTTAGTCATATTTGTTGCACACAACGTGTTTGATAAAATGTCTATTTAGATTTTTAGTGTTAAAATTGCGTTAAATGCTCTAAATTTTGTACCACAACGCATCATTAATCATTTTATTAATGTAAGATTCAAAAAGTGATGTTTTTAGTCGTTAATATAAAATAAAAATGCGCGTTTGTTCATCGCTTAATCTTGGTTCATCAATCGATGAACTGATGAATCAATCAAAATCGATGACCCAAACCAAACGATGAACTAAAATAAAAGTGATGAACCAAATCAAACATAGTTCATCGCTTTATTTTGGTTCATCAATCATAGCTCGACTTAACATGTTGGTGTTTGTTTTGTTTTGTTCATCGCTTTATTTTGGTTCATCAATCAGCCCGCTTTTAGTTTGGTTCATCGCTTTTGGTTTGGTTCATGAATCATAGTTTTAGTTTTGGTTTGGTTCATCGCTTTTGGTTTTGGTTCATGAATCATAGTTTCTTTTGGTTTGGTTCGCCGGTTTGGTTTGGTTCATCGCTTTTGGTTTTGGTTCATTAGTTTTTGGTTTAGTTCATCGATTTGGTTTGGTTCATCGATCAAGTTCGATTTTGCTTTGGTTCATCGCTATTGGTTTGGTTCATCAGCTTTGGTTTAGTTCATCAATCATAGTTTCGCTTTTGGTTTGGTTCATCGCTTATTCGTTTGGTTCATCGCCTTTAGTTAGGTTCATCGCTTTTGCTTTTATGCTTTTTTTAACAGCTGATTTGGTTCATCGCTTCATCACTTTGGTTCATCGCTTTAATAGTTAAAACATTAACTATTAAAAACGCCACTTTGAATCTTACATTGAAAAATGATTAATGATGCGTTGTGGGACAAAAATTAGTGCATTAAGCTCAACTTTAACACTAAAAATCTAAGTGACATTTCATCAAACACCTCAGATGCAACAAACGCGAGTAAAACACCATCTTTAACGCTGCGATATCTTACCCATATGACATCGAATTTGAGTGATTTAAATTTCGGGTAAGAGTGAACAAAAATCTATAACTTTCATGTTTTAAGTTTTTCAAGATTCGACATTTATGAGCGTAAAAATAGGTAGAAACGCCAAAAAAAATCGAAAATCGAAACCATTCGATATGTAAAAAAAAAGTTTGAAATATTTATCAAGATTTATACCAAATTAAAGAGAATCAATTTTAAAAATTATGGTGAAATCGGTTTTAAGTAAAAGTTTGTGCTTTGAAAGTTATTTGCGTTTGAAATTTGGGGTAATATGAAAAACAAGAATGACAAAAATACTCTCTAACCAAATTTAATAAGAAAAGCGGTGGGTGGAGGAGACACATTAATCAATGATAGAACTTTAATTTTTTTTTTTTTTTCACTTTGAGGGATCTCAACCTCTAGGATTTATTTTGAACTTTTCATTTAGCCTTAGACTTTTAACAATTCTAAACGGTAATAAATCAATAAATATATCCTCTCTGTATTTCATGTTTTTATTTTAAAATGTTATTATAAAATTTTGATGTTTAAGTGGGTATATATATATATATATGTAATATCTCATAAAATAAATATACACTTCATGTTTTAATCACAAAATTAAACTATGGTACATGAGTAGAGATGTCGTTTGATTGGTACATAATGTCATTAGTAGACATTTTTAAATTTTTGTATATCGATACTACATATTTATATCTATACTACATTAAAAAGAAAGATGATCAATTGGTTAAATGTTGGAAAAGTGAAATAGTGGAATTGTGGAAAAGTGAAATTCTTGTATGGTACTTTTACATGGAAAGTATTCAATTTGTTTTCAATGTATTTCCAATTCTTCTAATTTCCAAGCTGAAAAATATTAATTAAATGTACGAATTGCATCCACACAAGTCTCATATAATAATATCCTCTCAACTCCCACCACCACCAAACTTCTCCTCCACCGGACCTCACCCCCGCCGGACATCACCTCCGCCGGACCTCACCTCCACGAAACCAAACACCACCGCCGAAACACACCCTCCTTCGAACCCACACGTCCACAGCGTCACCATCGAGGTATTTTGAAGGGTTTATTAGTAGATCTAAAGTTTTGATGTTTTTCTTAGGTGAGTTTGTGTAGATCTAAGTTTTTTCCGTAATAGATCTAAAAAAATTGCCTTTTTTTTATGTAACAGCCACATGCCGCCGCCGCCTTTATTCGGTTGAATCAGTAGTCATTGCTCACTTCATGCTTTCTTGAAGGGTTTTGAAGGTTTTGATGTATTTTGAAGGTTTTATTATAAGATCTAACGTTTTGAAGTTTTTCTCAAGCGTATTTGTGTAGATCTGAGTTTTTTCATAATAGATCTAATAAAAATTGCGACTTTTTTGTTGTAGCTGCCACAAGCCACCGCCGCTGCTATGCCGCCGACTCCTCGAAACAATAGCCGCCGCCACCGATGACTGTCCGGAGATCTCGCTGCCGTTGTTGATATCTCATCACAAACATTGTTTTCGTCGCCGCTGAAGCATTTGTGGTCGCCGGAATATGTACGGTTTATTTGAGAGTTGTTGATATTTGTGATAAAACTTGTTATATAAATTTTGTTATAATGTTGTTGTTATTATTTGCTATAATGTTTATTATTTACATTTTGTTATAAAGTTTATTGTGTATATAACTGTTTATGGTTCATATTTTTTTATAGAGTTTATATTGTAAAGTTTGTTATAAAGTTTATTGTTTTTGAAGTTTGTTATAAAGTTTATGGTGTAAAGTTTGTTACAAAGGATAGGGTTTATAGATAGATAGGTTATCCAATTTTTTAATTTTATTAGTTTAAGTTATCAAACAATATTTTTGCAAGCAAACGGGGTATTGAACTACGTATTTGACATTCTGGGTTATTGAATCAGTAAAAGCGATATTTATGTTACTTAATTTACTTAAAAAATGCATTCGGGTTACTTTGGTTACGCTGAAAATATAGAGGTTGAATGCTTCTTTAAATGCAATGAAAGTTTCGTAACTTAGGCGAATAAAGTTAAAAATTTGGGTAACCTATCAGTCTATAAACCCTAAAGGATATTGTGTAGGTTGTGTTATCAATTTTATTGTGTATATTTTGTTATAAATTTTATGGTATAAATTTTGTTATAAAATTTATTGTGTAAATATGAAAGTTTTGTCATTTTGAATTCTGTAATGTTTTAAAAAATCTAAATGTCTTGAAAACTTGCAATTATTTTAGAATTTAGAAAGTTTTGAAAATTTTAAATGTTTTACAAGTATTAAAAGTTTTGAACTATTTTTAATTTTTTGAAATTTTTGTAATTTTGAAAATATTTGAAATTCAAAATATTTTGAAAATTTTAGAACTTTTTATTTATAATATTTTGATTTTTTTTTTTATTTCAAAACTTTTTGAATTTAAAAATAAAATTAATTTCAAAAACTTAAATCTGAATATTTCAAAATTGTTTGAAACTTGAAAAAAATCGAACTTTTTGAATTTTTTAAGTTTTGATATTTTGAAATTTAAGATCTTTAACAAATATGATAAAAAGGAAGTTTCATTTTTTAATATTTTTTTAACTTGGAAAGGGATCTTATGACGATAATTTGGTAGCTGATATCTATTGCACTTAGGTTTTATTTTATATTGTACATATAAACAAGAATCACTGATAATCGGTTAACATAAATTAATACATAAACACCAATTATCTCAAGCATAATATACGCAAACAAATGTTATCTCTAAATACATAAAAACATACACACAAACGAATATTGATGAAGGTTATCGATGAAGGTTGTATAACAGGTATTTCAGTTAGCACTTCACCAAACGGAAAATGTGGTTTTTCAACAAGTCAAGAATTTAAAAAGTGAAAAGTGGAAAATGTGGTTTGAACTTTGAATAACTTTGGAAAGTCAGACTTGATTTCTATTATTTTGCATGGTAACTTTGGAAAGTATTTATTGTTTGCAAAAAAAATTGTCATACCATATACTCTCATACCATTCGTGAATGTCAAATCATGTTAAGAATTTTTGTTAGAGTTGAATTATCGGATGTTACAACCGTTTGCAATTACATTTTGATCTTCTCACGTTATATTTTGAACGTTATACGAAACACTTACCACAATATCGCATATCGTTAATTATCTGTCGCTAGAAACCGATGCCGCTAGGCACGGGTATCGCCTAGTAATAGAAAAAGAGTCAAAGGTGAATTGTTAAATTGTTGAAAAGTTGAAATTGGTCAATGGAGAGATACTCTTATTAAAATACTTCATTACTTAAAAATACAATAATTTATTCACATTGTACAACTAATTAAAAGCACATCTATCAAATTCAAATCAACCAATTAAAACATCTCTTACTAAAAAGTACAATAAAATTTTCGTAATGTACAATTTAAAGAAGGTATTACATAATTTAATATGTAAAATAATTAAACAAAATAATTAAACAAACTAATTAATTGTAATTTTTAATGAGAGACAAAGTAATTGTAATTTTTGTTGTTTATTTTGCTTTGCACGCATTATCTTTGTTATTTGTATAATGTTATTTAAAAATGTTGTATTAAGACCACTTAAGGACTATCATATATGAATCGCCTTTAAAAGTTAATATATATTGTATAAATTTCTTCATTCAAAGATATAAATAATGTTATGTAAGTTTATTAGAATCATAAAAATTAAACAATATTGTTATCTTTAGCGATAATTAATTGTACACCAAACAAATAAACTTTGAACAACGATTAAATACCTATGCAAATTGATAGCACAAAATAATCTTATTATGGTGATATCAAATTTGTAAGTTACTAAGTTTAAAACCACACACCAAATGATAAAAGCTACACATGTAAATATATATATATATATATATATATATATATATATATATATATATATATATATATATATATATATATATATATATATATATATATATATATATATATATATATATATATATATATATATTACGGCCTGTTACAAACAAAAGCAAAGAAGACTTCAGTCACACACGTTGGCTTATACCTCTAAACTACAATATAATATCGCTAACTATATAATACCGGCTTTTGAATGCTTGAATCTATTATTACTAATATATTAATAACTTAAAATAATCCTATCGAAAATATAATCACACACTTAGATCGACTCCACATAATTTTTTTAAAATGTATATTTCTGTTGTTATGCAACCACGCATCGATATATAGTTATTCGAAAATGATTCTAATCTGACAAATACAGCTTTGTTGAAAGAAACTTACGGTCGTTTGATTTTAGAAACCTGCCTTCATCATTAGCTAAAGATATTTCGTCTAGTTTTTAAAATGAACACTTAATTTGAGACATTTGAACTATAATATAATCAAACAAATACATATTTTTCAAAATATGTAACATACTATCTCAAACAATTATTTTTTTTGATTATGCAATTACTCAAATGGTGGCCGTTCAAGTTTAGAAAGGATCGTGGTCATTGCAAAAATCACTAGTGTGGCATTTATTTATTTATTTATTTTTTCTCTCGTGATGTAGAATCAAGTTTTTACCCAAGACTCATATAATCAAAATGCACGCAAATTCTAAGTACTTATCAACCAAAACACTATAAACATACTTTTTTGTATATAATCCACGAAAAATCTCACACTTCTTATTAACATCTTAAACCACCACTCAAAAACATTGCTACTCGTGAAAAAATGTCAAAAAGCTATTTACCATACCATCTTGTATTTAAGGGTGTTTGTTTTAGCTTTTTCAAATAACTTATTAGTTTATTTAGCCTTGCACAAATACTTGGATTAACTTAAAAGCTCGAGCTTAGGATATTATATAGGGAGTTTTAACAAGCCAATTATTTGTATCTTACCAACTTGCATGCTTATATGATGAGTGTTATAGCAAAAGACAATTTTACTTTTATTATGAACTTTAAAGTAGTTTCGGTTACACTTATATATACTTCTTGGTCATATACCATCATAAGCTAATGCAAAAACTTAGTTTATCGCCTTACTCTAATAAGCTAATGAAAAGAATCAGTATGAGCTTATAAGATTATTTTCCAAAGCACTCGCTATCATGAAGACAAGTGCTCGCTAACGATGCAACATTACTTTTCCTTCTCAACAATATTTTGATCACTTTAACTTCACTATGATTTCATCATCATCACAATAATTTGTTTCACAGATACATCTCTGTCACATATGTACCAATGAAAAAACTTAAAAACATAAAACATAATCAACTTCCTAACACCCGACCACAACCACTGCCAACACCATTCGACGACCGTCATGGAACCACTTTCAAAATTGACTTCTGTCACAATTCTCAATTTCCGGTCATTTCTCAAACTCAATATTCATCATTTCATACCGGTTCGTGCATGGTTTTCGTTTTACATTAAACGTTTATTTTCTTATTAAATAAACGCTTATCGCAGAAAGATTATTTTCAATATTGATCCGACACTTCCAAAATATTCTTAATATATTTTGTACTCATTTAAGACTATAAAAATAATATTATGAGTTTACCCAATGTTTTAAATTTATTTTGTATATAAATTGTTATATTTATATAATTACGACGGTTTTCGTAAATACTACACGATAATTATTATTTCACTCAATTTTAGTAAGAAATATATTTTTATAATTTTTATGACTTCAAAATATTTTATCTTGACCCGTTAAAATTTATTTTTAGCTAATGCTACCCAAAAGGCTTAAATAAATACACAAGTTACTAATAATTCCTAATTAACTACACATTACTCAACATTTAAAACACTTGATTATGATTAAATGCATCTACTCTTTTTGTTTTAAGAATGTCGACCACCCCATGGGTGACTCACTTAATTTACAAAATATCTTCTAAGTATATTGTATTATACTTCTAAATATCTCAAAAACATACAACACATTCACTTCATTTTGTAAAGCAAAGATCAAACTCATTTTCTTTCCTCTCTTCTCTCTAGAACCGCCAACCTAAGGACCAAGAAGGAGATCAAATATTTTTCTCTAATCAAGTTTTAATTACACTAGTATCACTCTTGTTAAGGTTTTGTAATATAAACCATGGTGATTAGGAAAAACCCTTTGTTATCATAAACCTCATCAAGTTACTTGTAAGCTTTTCATTTTCATAATTATATTTCATATTCATTCTCATATTCATTTCATCATTATTGAGAAAACATGCAAGTCTTATGATGTTTGTACCACTTTTACTTTGATTTTATAGTTATATATATATTTGTCTTCCTATAATTATTCCTTGTAGTATATCACTTTTGATGATGTCTAGGAAACCATGACACCCTAAGAAGGTGTATGGTAGGATTAGAATAACCGGAGTTGTTTTGAATGGGTTAGAATAGGTTTGGCCGAGAAAACTCATTTTGACAAATTTTAAAAGGGTTTGTCCTTATTTTCAACCTGGAATTTTCGACGGTGGATAAAAATTTTGGCCTAGATATTTAGAAAATATACTTTAAAACGAAACCGTGGCCGCTTGAACGGATTAAAGCGAGCTATAATGAAGAAGTTATGAATTTTTCAAGTTAGCGGCGAAAACTATAATTTCTCGAAATTTCAAAGATGTTATGTCAAATTTATACGAGTCAAAAATGAAGCTTAGGCCTTGTGAATTATTTCGACTTATCAAAAATATATTAGTATACTTTGATACGGTCGAGGACATATAAACGTAGAAACGGACTTGTAACGATCAAATTATACACTTTTTCACAAAGTTGTCAGAACTTTATTATATAAGAAAAACTACTAAATTTCTAATAGACAAGTATTACGGCAAAACAAGTGACCATGTTGAAGGTCGTTTTAACATTGATGTAGAACTTTTATAAAGTGATGTCTTCTAGTAAAAGTAAGTTCGCCAAGTATATTTTCCAAAATGTCCAACCGCTTGTCTAGCTGGAGTTGTAATGAATTAGATCGATCACTCAAACTTGGCCGAAACCACTTTAATCAATATTTTGGATACAACTACCATACTTAACCTATATTTTTCTCCATGATCGAGACCTCTACGATAAAAACTTAAATACTAAAACTTTGAGATAATGATACAAGCTTCCCAAAACCGTTGAGTTCGCTTTCCTAACACTCGACGCAATGCACCATTTTACGACTAGCTTTTCGAGGCCATTTAGTCACTTTCATGAGAATTTCAACGACAATATTTTACTGACTAAAAGTTATAATTTCTTAATAAATCACCGAATGATTATCGAGGATATCATTTCGACGTAAATCTTGGTAAAGTATTTTGTAATTTGACAAGAGGTCATAAACATATATTTCGACGATAAACATTATTTTCAAATGTACAAGTGGTATGGATATCATATGAGTTTGCATACGCACATTGTTTCATGACTTATATTAGAGCATATCATTCATTATAGGTCGCGGTTAGGCATTGCTATGCCTCATTTCTCGTGCATCCACTTTGTCATCATAACTATTACAACAGTGAGTTCGTAGCCCCACTTTTACTCGCTTAATTGTTTTATAAACTCTTCTGGGAGATACATGCTCAACTACTTGCTTTTACTTTACATTTATATGATCTTAAATACCTTTTGTTTCACTCTATGTGCTGTAAGTAGATTATGCCCGAACTAAATTGATCACTATCTTTGAACGCTATTAGTTGAAACACTTTCCTTGATTTTGAACCCTTCGACATGTATATTTGAGCTCTTTAAATTGATTCAACCCTTTAACATATAAGTGAACACTTTGGACTTGATATGAACCTTTTGACATATAATTAATCACTTTTAACTCGATTTAATTCCTTTGACATATGATTAATCTATTTTAACTTGAATTAATTCTTTTGACATATAGTTAAACTCTTTTAACTTGTACAAGGACCCTTTTGATATATTTTAAACTTGTTTGACGTGATTTTGAACGCTCGACTATCTTGAACCTTTGATATATTTTAAACTTGTTTGACGTGATTTTGAACGCTCGACTATCTTGAACCTTTTGATATTATTCGAGCTCTTTGACCGCTTTTGAACTTTTGAACTCGACTTGAATCTTTGAACTTAATTACGAACTTTTGAACGGAACTATTGAACTTAAATACAAACTTATGACTTGTTTGAACTTATTGTACCGTGACGTGTTATGACCTTGACCTAAAGTCTCCCATGTTCGAGCATCACTATAAAGTCTCCATTGTTCGAGCATCACTATAAAGCCTCCCGGTCCGGAGCGTAATGTCTCCCATGGAACTGAGCATTTTCAATCTAAGTCTCCCATGTTCGGAGTAAAGGCAAATTCTCCCATGTTGGAGTGTTCTTAATTGTATATAATAGTTGTATGATGTAATTGTTCAGACATTCGCATTGTTAGTCTCCTATTAGTAGGTAGTATGGATAAGCTTATTGAGGTCGCCAACCTCTCGTCCACTATGTTACGGACGATATTATTTATTCTAGGAGCTTTGCACGGCATACATTATTATATCGTGGTGCTATATTGTGAACTATTATGACATCGTCTGTTGGACTATTAGACACACTATATTTTTGTGCAATGGGTTGTGAAACACAGTGTTGCAAGTTTTGTATGGGCGGAACTTGAACCGAGTGGATTTACAATGCCTTTGCTTTGAGAACTCATTTGACCTCGTGTGCTTGAACATAAACTAGACATACTACTTTTGGCAAGTGGATTGTGAACACACAGTTGCAAGTTTTGTATGGGCGAACTTGAACCGAGTGGATTTACAATGCCTTTGCTTTATGGACTATTCTAAATGACCAAAACTTTGCCTTTGTTGCATGAACGCTCTTTAAAGGCTTTATAATTCAACCAAACTCTATGAACTCACTCAACCATTGTGTTGACACTTTTAGCATGTTTTATCTCATGTATCTAAGGCATTCACTTCATGGCATGCATGTAGAGTCGCGGTGTCGACGCTGCCTCACCTATATTTTATGCACTTAACTATCATTTGATTGTAAATAAACTCGCTTTTGATATATTGGAAATCTTTGGGACCTAATCTTTGTAAACTCGATTATTTTAATGAATCAAACGATATTTTCAAAACGATACTTTAGGTCGCTCGATATAATTGTAACTTTGATGCTATGACGCCCTCCCCAAGGTATTCCATTCCAGTCAGAAACAGTAATTGGGGTGTGACAACTTCCATGTGCTTCACGAAAATCCCCGTAAACCCCAATAGGTCCACCTCTGAATAACCTAGGTGTACTTTTAAATAGACTTGAAGATTTTTGATTGGGTTACTAACATAAGCTAATGTAAATACTTGACCTTATTGACTTATTTTCATAAGTTAATATAAAGACTTGGCATGTGTTTGGCAAATTTAGCGGTGGCTGTTAGTTGTAGCGATAAACTGCATGTTTTTATTTTGTAAAAGTGTTTAGTAACAAATTATAATGATAACTACACATATAAAGTGTAAAACAAGCACACAATCTTGAGAATAGAACAAGCACACCATCCTAAAAGTTAAATGCTTCTTTCATAGTCTTTCACTAGAATTGTCTAGAAAAAAATTCACAAACTAGAAACTTCTTGCTAAACTAACACTTTAAAGAAAACATTTTACCAAACACATAACTTTAAACTTAATTATATATAAAAAATATTGTTTTTTTTTTTAATTTTAAAAATTTAAAATGAGTAATGTATTATGTCCAAAATACTTTTTCATCTTAGGGCCTGTTTGCGTGCTATTTTATGGAGGAATTACTTTTGTTACAAAATAATCTCCTATAAACCAAGTAGCTTGCTTTGGATGCATTAGCTACATGCTTTTATTTCAAACAAATAGCTCCAAATGAAAAGTCGATTCATGAAGCTTTTAAATGTCTATGAGTTATTAAAACTTTAAATTACTAATATACCCTCCAAACATTTATTTACAAGTATAGATTTGTCCTTTTATGTCATTTTACATCTTATAATTACATTTAACAACTAATTTACCAAACACTTTTATTGAAAAAAAGATACAACTTGTAGCTCATGTTAATAATTTCATATACATTATACCATACTTTTACAACTATAATTTTACAAAGATACAATACCTTACAACTAATTTTGCCAAACATACCCTTAATGGTTTTAATTTTCAAATATTTGTAGAATATTCTACGAAAATAGTTAACTTTTTTTTTTCTTTTTTTTTTTCTTTTTTAATGGTTTGCTTGCTAGAACCATTCACGGTTGAAAAATATTCATCTCATTTTCAGTTTCATTAAATGTTTGTTTTTTCAGTTTCATAATAGTTATAATACCCGTGCACGCACGGGGTTTGACAAAAAAAATTATTTTGTATTAATCTTGAATATTTTGTATTTAAAGGTAATTACATATAATTATATACTTACGCATCTAGTTTTCCATTATATATTAATATCCATTAGAATTTGTTAAAATAAAATTTTGTAAAATTTCTCTTAGATAACTCAAGATTTAACTATATTTTGCGCATATATATGTTGATGTTGCTATTTAAATTTCACTATCGATATTATATTTATACACAAGACGCGAGTTTAGAACACATAATTAAGCGTCGATGAAGTTAAAATATATTCCTTAAAGTTTAAAAAAATGTTTTTCTACATATCCTTATATAAATAATTAAGAATTACATGATTCGTTGTTATAACTTATAAGACAATCACGATATTTTGTTTTCATATTACAAAGAACCCGTACTTACAATTTGATAATTATATTTTCGTTTCAAAAATTTAGTAGATTTAATATTCAAATTGTGTCCACATAATCATACTTTTAAAATAAAATAAATGAGTCCTTCATCGAACTTATATAAGAAAAGAAATATTTTGATATTTATAACCCTATGCATATTTATATGTTGTAATTTTAAAACAACATATATATTGTATTTTTAATATATAAAGTATAGGGGTATAAAGTATAAAGGTGAATTTGTTTAATTTCTAAAGTTATTATAAAACATGAAAACTTATAATATTACACTTGACCTTATATAATTTTTAAAAATTCAACCAATAAAGATTTATTAATTACCTCATATTTTTTTAAGTTTTTGTTTTTACAAATATTGTTATAAGTATAATCACGTCTATTTATTTTTTTTATTAAAGTAACCCGTGCTTACAATTTGATAATTATATTCTAGTTTTCAAGAATTTAGTATTTAAAATGTAAACTCGTGTCCACATAAGTTAAACTTTTAAAAATGAAATAAGTGAGTCCTTATTGAACGAAAAAGTAAAAATTGATACTTATAATATTATAAATTTATATGTTGTTATTTTAAAACAACATATACATTGTATTTTAAGATATAAAGTATAAAGGGTATAAAGTATAAGGAGTATTTGTTTATAATCTAAAGTTATTAAAAAACATGGAGGCTTATAATATTACACTTAACTCTATATAATTTTTAAAAATTCAACCACTAAAGTTTTATTAATTACCTCCTTTTTTAAGTTTTTGTTTTCACAATTTAACACCTATATTTTTATGTGTTTTTCTATCAACCACAATTTTTCACCAAATTTATTAAAGTCAATTAAAATTAATTTAATTTTGACTTTTATTAACCAATCACATCACATGATTTTGCTTACGTGGCGAAATCGAGCTCTCCTATTGGCTCAATTGTTTTTCAATAAGAATGAATTCTCTCCGATGACCGATGACACGCACCAAGTTGCCACATCATTACCAAGTTAAAAAAACAAAACAAAAAAGTGTGTGTAAATATCGGTTGAAAAAACAACCGATTTTTTTTGGGTTGCCTCGACCGATCCTCGACCCACACCCACATTGGTCATTTCAAAGTTATTTTGTCGAGAAAGCTAATGTGGCACCCGTTGACTGGTCACGATCGTGTCTAGCTTTAAAGGTTGACCAAAATCAATTTAATTTTGACTTTATTAACCAATCACATCTCACGATTTTGCTGCACGCAGTGCCCGAATAGGCTCACGTATTTCTAACCGTATAACATGCGATCCGACTCACATATTCGAACATTCCTACCATAAAATTCCTATATAGGCACTAAACACATCTTTGGTACATTAAAATACATTCATGTATTATCTAAATCAAGAACTCAACTTAATTATACATTCATACTCGAAGCGTAGAAAATCCTTCCACGACAATCATATGTTGATACTTAATTCTCTAAAAAATGTACTCAAAAATTGCATTACACTTTAGTATGTGTGATAAGATCATAAAACTGCAAAAATCACTAACATGTTGCATTATAGTGAGGATAACAACAAAGTTAGTCATAACATCAAATAAGAAAACTTCAGATTAGAACAAAAGGGGTGTTTGGTATGCTTATTAAATGTGCTTATTGGCTTATTCAATTACCATAACACAATAAGTTTATGATAAAGTTATAAGTTTTTTGAAAGCTTAGTAAAAACCCGAACTCACAACTAATTCTATCATAGCTTAGTGTGTTTATAGTAAAACACAAATATTAAGCGTAGAACTTTCAATTAAACATTAAAAATAATAATAATAATAATAAAAAATAAATAAATAAAAAATTACTTAAAGTTGGTGTGTATAACAAAAAGTTAAACCATAAAAAATTACTAAAAACTATCACCAGATAAGGAATAAGCCAAAGCTCATTGAAGTTTTTTTGATTCTATTCGGTAAAAAGAGGTTAACACATAAATCATAAGATAAGAGTGGTTGTATCTCACATCCGCGATTACAACTCAATAACATTATCGCAAAGATAAGAACGTAATAACCGATTAAAACTATATATTCTTGGTTAATAATTCTCAAGTACATACTTTTATTTCTTTACAACCGCCAACTATTACGCTTTTTTTTTTTTTTTTTTTATGATGAAACATCACGTCAATGAATAAAGTTAGTTATCACCCACGTTTTTTTTTTTTTTTTTTTTAGGTGATTGTTATGAAATAAAATTGTGATGCGTGCATTTTTTTATAATTTAAGGAAAACACCTTCTAAATTAACCAATATATGACTATCTAACCCGTGTGTTTGTTTGTTTGTTTTAATAATTAGCTTTGTAAAACGCTTTTAACCCGGCTGCATATGTTGAGGTTGAGGTTGAGGTTGATGTTGTTGTTTAACTTAACTATCGATATCATGTTGTACAAAATGTGCGAGTTTATTAGCACATAATGGCGTTGATGAAGTTAAAATATGCTCCGTAAAGTTTTTAAAATGTTTTATGGATATCCATATATAAATTTTAAATAATAATTCACGAGTCGTTGTTATATGTAGAATCACGATATTTATTTTCATATCACAAGAATCGTGCTTACCATTTGATATTTATATTCCCTGCTACTAATATTATAAAGTATAGGGGTATAAAGTGTAATGAGTTATTTGTTTTTTTTCTAAAGTTATTAAAAACATTAAACTTGTAATTTTACACTTAGCTCTATATAATTTATTTAAAATTTAACCACTAAAGTTTTATTAATTACTCCTCTTTTTAAGTTTATGTTTTCATAAATTTGACACCTATATTTTTATGCATTTTTTTTAACTAAATTTCTCCACCAAAATTATTAAGTTTGACCAAAACCAATTTAATTTTGACTTTCTAATGACCATCATATTGCTCGATTTTGCCCTACGTGGCAAATTCGAGCTCTCCTATTGGTTTAATTTTTTTTTCAATAAGAAGGGTTTTGCAAAAACACTCCGAAATAATGCAATTCTTTTATTATATAAAAGATAATGCTTTTATATGTGCTTTCATACATTTTAAAAATTATTATTTTAGTTAAATTGACATATGTTACTCGAAATACTTAACAAAAATATCATAACCAAATTATCTTCTGTTATAAAATATCAGCGCTATGCACTGATTGTGCCTAACACCCAAAATAAACACACCCTTTTATTAAAGAATGTGATTTGCACACTCAATTGGAACAATCAACTGTACAAACACTTAAATCACACTATGAACCTTGTACAAGTATCCAATGCACACAATGGAGTATCCCAATAAAAAATTTGAGTATGCAGAGATTGTGCCAAACACCCAAAATAAACACACAATTTTATTAAGGTAGGTGATTTGCACACTTAACTTTATGATTGAAACACTCAACTAGCAAGCAGTTAAATCATACTATAAACTTTGTACAAATATCCAATGCAAGTAAGTATTAAAGTATAGCGATCAAAAGTTTGAATGTGTAAATAAATCTTCTTTTATTAAAGGGCAAATCGCATAAAAAGGTACTCATCTTATGTCCAATTTCAATTAAAGGTACTATTCTTTTTTTCCTCAATTTAAGGTGACCGACTTTTTTTGACCGATTTAGGTTTTTTCTAACTTCCGTTAACCATTTCGTTAGTAAATTACATGTTTGGTCCTCGAGTTTGTATAGGCATTTCATGTTTGGTCTATTTTCGTCCGCTTTCATACGCTTGCATCGTTTTCGTCCGCTTTATACGCCGCCGCTTTTACACGCTCGCTCGCTTTTGCACGCCGTCTGCTTTTTACGTTTTCGTCCGCTTTGCACGCTTCCGCCTCGCTTTTTCACGTTTACGCCTGCTTTTACGTTTTCCGCTTTTACGTTTAATCGCCCTGCTTTACACGCCATCCGTTTTGCACGCTTCTTCCGCTTTACACGCCGTCCGCTTTTGCACGTTTGGTCCGTTTTTGCACGCTATTCGGCTTTTCACGCTTCCGTCCATTTTACCGTCCATTTTGCACGTTTTCGTCCGCTTTTACATGTTTCGTCCTTTACATGTTTCGTCCATTTTGCATTTCGTTTTGTTTTACGTTTTGCATGTTTTGCACGTTTTTGCGGTTTTACACGCTTTTTTTTTTTACGTTTTTTGTTTTATACGCTTTAGTCCGCTTTTGCATGTGTAGAGACGAAACGCCAAAACAGAAAAAAAAATAAAAAAAAAAATAAATAAACGCGTAAAACGTAAAAAACGTTTTCGTCATCCGCTTTTGTCTATTTAAACGGAAACGTAAAACGAACAAAACATGCAAAACGGACGAAAACATTTAAAACATGTAAAACGAATAAACGTGCAAAACGGACTAAAATGCCAGAAACGGACGAAAACGCAAAACGGACAAAACATGTAAACAAACTAAACGTAAAACGACGAAAACGCAAAAAACGATGTAAACGAGCAAAACAGATTTAAAACGTGCAAAACGGACGAAACGTAAACCGGACTAAACGCGCAAAACGAAAAACGCGAAAACGATAAACTACTTAAAATGACCAAACACGAAACGCCTATACAAACCCAAGGACCAAACATGTAATTTACTAACCAAATAGCTTAACTAAGTTAAAACCTAAATCACAAAAAAAGACCTTAAATCGGTAAAAAAAGAATAATACTTTAATCAAATTGTATATAAGATAAGACTTTTTATGCGATGTGACGTTTATTAATCTAGTATAGCAATCACACGACCAACGGATCAAGTAGCACAATCTCACTGTCACAAGACTTGACTTTAATCAACACGTGCTGTCCTACTTCTTTAACGCCGCATTTCTCTCTCACACACTAAAAAAACAAAAAACACACACACACTCATTCCGAAAATCACTAAAAAAATATATACTTTCCCTCCTCAACTCTCCCACTAAAAATATCATATCATTTCATTCCCATATATACAATCTTAAAAAAAACAAACAAACCATCATTTGAGAAAACAAAGATTTGAAAAGATGGGTGCCATGACATCCTCAGTGGCTGCTAAGTTTGCCTTTTTTCCACCAAGCCCGCCATCGTATAAGGTGGTGGTGACTGATGAGAAGAAGATGAGGTTGAGTGATGTTACTGAAAGAGAAAACGTTGATGTTTTGAAAGTGAAGACAAAAAAAGGGACAGAGATTGTGTTGATGTATGTTAAGAATCCTGTCGCCAAAATGACTATTTTGTATTCTCATGGGAATGCTGCTGATCTTGGTCAGATGTATGACTTGTTTTGTCAACTTAGTGTTCATCTTAAAGTTAATCTAATGGGGTATGTTTTTAATGTTTTTGTTTTTAAGTTTCTGGTTGTTTAGGATTTTGCTTGTTGAATGTGATTGTATGCTTATTACTATGTTTTAATTGTCGGCGGTCTCTCTGGAAGCAAATCCTTTACCTTTAGTTAGGGGCGTGACTGTCTACATCCTATCTCCCCTTAACCGGCTCTGGCGGGATTGGGTATTGTTGTTGTGTTTGAGTATTTGTTGTTCGGAATTGGTTAAACCAATCAAATGATCACTTCTGTTTTGTTACAACTGAGTATCCGATTCTAGTAATTTGAAACAGCTCAAACTATTCCAGGCACTCCTTTATACGCAAAATAATTGTTACACACAAATTAAGTTGTGTCGAGTAAAGAGCAAACTCTTTTTCTAAAATGATTATTGATTTAACAGCTAGTAATGTTTACAGAGTGGGGATAAGATCAACTTGAGCTCTTCTAAATATGATATAAAAGAGTTAGCACCAATTTAGGTTTGATTTGAACTAGAATAAGCGCAGTATGATTAAATAGTGCAATCTTAGAGGTGAACAAAGGAGATAAACACCTTTGTGGTGCATCCCTCACTCGTAAGTGGTAACCTGAACTTCTAGGAGAGAGAACTGTTTAAAGGTATAGGCTTCTGGGCGTTGCAGAGGTATATGACTCATACTTAGGGTACTCATCGAGCCAAATAGTTGAGAGTGAGTATGATCGAGTGAGTCCCATATATTCGTCCTTGCAAATGCTTCAAGGATGTTTTTTTAGTGACGAGAATTAAATGGGAGCTGAGTGCTTGGGAAAGCTCGTCAGAACTTTATCAGGAACATTCCTTATGTAACGACCTTTCTTCAAAAAACAGACGAGTTTAGAGGCATACATAGCTGAATAAAAGCTATCCGGAAATTATGGTGTTGTATCTGAGTATGGGCTTTTCATGTCTTGAATTAAGCCCTTTGGCTTTAATTGCTATATCTTAGTATGGGCTTCTCCCATATATGTTACAGATTGTACTTCTGGATATGTGGTTACACTATCAATCACACATACTGAATAGTTTTCTGTTTTCTTATCAAGGAAAAAGTCAATCAGGTATCTCCATACAAAGTTGATAGCATATACAGTATCTGAGCCTGAGATGCCTAAGTGGGAACATAGGGGGTTCAGATGACCTGATATTTGACTGCTAAAGACTGGATTAAGTGGACGTCGGTACATGTAATTATACTTATAGATAGATTATTGACGACATTAAGTTTGAGTTATTTAATTATGGCCATTCGATCAGCTTTCCTATGAATCGTACCCTTTTAAACTCCACCTATATAAATGGGATTTGATGATCGTTCCCTACGTACTATGAATCGTTCCCTGCGTACCTAAAGGGGCAGAGGAGCATTACATAGCATCCATAACGCGTACATTTTTTTTGTACCAAAATACAGAGGGATGCTGCGTTATTGTATTTTTTGTTACCAACTTAGTCTCAGTTAGCATCTTTTAAGCTTATTTCCCAGTAAAATCTGGATAGAAGATTTTGGGGGTGTAAAAGATGCGCATCCAGTCATTAGGTTGGGTAAAAGAAAATGTAAGCTTATCATGTTATGATTACTGTATACAGATTTTGGAACTTAAATAACAAGTTGCACCAGGAAATTTGATTATTGAAATAAATTTGAGTTACTTACATATCCGTACTTTTATTATACAGCTTATCTGAGTATCTAATCATCTGATTATTGAAGTAGCAAAAAATCACTTTCAAAGCACCTGTCTAAAACATCCCCTTGTCAAGTATCAAATATCCTTTTCCCTTCGTCTTCATAATGGACCCCTTCCTTATAAACATGAAACCCAATTTAACTTGTGTAAAAAGTAATGAGCTGTACAATTTGGGCAGGTACGACTACTCTGGATATGGACAATCTTCCGGGAAGGTACGATAATCTGAAATAAGTCAAACATGTGCCAGGTTTTATATGTTTTTGCTAAAATCAATGCATTTGATTATCTTTATAGCCAAGTGAACAGAATACATATGCTGATATAGAAGCCGCATATAGATGCCTTGAAGAAACATATGGTGTAAAAGAAGAAGACGAATTTTATATGGTCAATCTGTTGGTAGTGGACCTACTTTAGAGTTGGCATCACGCTTATCAAGATTAAGAGCGGTTATCCTTCACAGTCCCATCATGTCTGGCCTAAGAGTCATGTATCCCGTCAAACATACATTCTGGTTTGATATATATAAGGTTGTTATTGACAAAAGTTACAATTAGAAGTGTTTTACTGGTCTATTGGCACTAACTAGTTTTTGGTACCCGTGATGCAGAATATTGATAAGATACCGCTGGTCAGGTGTCCCGCTCTTGTTATTCATGTATGTATATCCCGACATATGCTACAACAGTTATCTTGTCATGTGATTGAAAGAGTACTTATTATTGTTTTCATATTATAGGGAACGGCGGATGATGTTGTAGATTATTCCCATGGCAAGCAGCTTTATGAGCATTGTGTAGATAAGTATGAACCGTTATGGATCAAAGGTGGGAACCACTGCGATTTGGAGATATACCCCGAGTACATTAGGCACTTAAAGAAGTTCATATCGGCTGTTGAAAAGTCGGCTCGTTATAAAAACTTGACAGGATCAACAGATACGACACCTCGAACTAGTACAAACTCTACAGACAAATCGAGACCTAGCACGGACCAGCTTCGGCCAAGCACAAGCACGGAAAGGTCGAGATCTAGCCTTGACAAACGAGAAAAGTCAAGATCTAGCGTTGACAAACGAGAAAAGTCAAAGAAGAATCTGGAAAATGTTGAAAAGTCAAGAAACTCCACTGACCAACCTGAGAAAGCAAGAAACAGCATTGATCGGTTAGCTCTACCTCGTGAATTTCTTTATAGAGTAAATACATAAAAAAGTCCCTGTGGTTTGCTGAGAAATACATGATTGGTCTCTCGCATATGTTAATTACCGATATAGCCACTAGAAACACTGTTTGCTTTCATATATGGTCTAGCGCCCTTTACCCTTTAGACACCAAAAGCAAGGTTATTTACATACTTAAGGGACTAAAGTTTAATCAGAAAATTTAGGGACCAATATCGAAAGAAGTAGTGTGTTAGCTAGGGATCATGTGCGTATTGGTATGGTGGGAGACCAATTCTAATTTGACAAACCACAACGGCCTTTAAGTAATTCACCTCTCATTTATTTATTAATGTGAAGTTCTGTATAGCATTTAACTTTTGAAATGAATTGTGGCAGATTAGCAGCAGCGTTGTGCTATATCGATTGTTTCAAGCCCACAGGTGCAACAGGGGCAGAAGGATCATAAAGTCAGGTTGCTTGTTTACTTATATTCTTTGGATATTGGCGTGTTTTTGTTCCAGGTCACGGAAACAAATTAATTGTGTTCTGGCAGATGTATCTTTTTTATTCTGTCAAAACTAATAATCCTTATCTTTTCGTCGGAGTTAAATGCATCTATGTGAGTAGTTATGATGAGCAAGGTTTTCTTAAATTGAATTTGTTTAATATATGAATGGGCTCAGTGTACATTAACAGTGGATCCCGTAGTTGTGAGTTCCATTCTTTAAAATATACAATGTGTATCGGATTATTCTTCACTCTTTCAACAGGGTGGTTTAATATTCTTGAAACGGTGCAGGAATGATCTGTGATACTCTGATAGAGCAAGAGAATTTGAGGATTATGATGTTATCGTTGGTGATCTCCATTTTCAGTATTTAACTAAGATATACGGATGACATAATGAACGTTACAACTACAACGATATATGAATGACATATTGCACGTTCTTTTTCTGTTGTTGCAGAGGTGATTTTAAACATAAACAAGGATATACTCTTACTCTTCTGGAGTGTAGTCTGTGAGCTTTCTCCCTTCATATTGTGAGGATTGGTATCCTTAACAAGTGTGGTAGGTTGCAACTTCAAATTAGTAAGAGGAACATTAGCTTCATGAGAATTGAAGGAGAGTGAGCAATAGTGTCTTGCGTGGTTACTCAAATTTGGAGTACTGTGAAGTATGGTTTCTATAACTTCTTGATAGCATGTCTCAAGTCTCATTAGTTTTATTAACACCCTTATCCGGGGTTGAGCTTTTATCGAGCAATTTGAGCTCGAACTCAACTCAATCCCATTTGAGTTGAACTTTATCAAGCTTATGGATTGAGTTCTTGTCGATCTTTTCCAGCTTCCAAGTCATATATATGTTATGTGCATGATCATGTATACACATGAGGTTGTATCTATATTATTTATGGATTTTGAAGCAGCAATATTTTGTTGATCGCAAAATAAGCTTTCAGGAAGAAGATACATGTTACTATAACTGATATCCAAGAAAACTAGTTTTGTTGGACCTCATGAAAACACTAGCCGTATGTTAAATACAAAAAATACTTTGCGGTTCCTTGCATTCCAATGTACTCGAGCAACGGCTTCGAGACAATTGAACTGAAACGGATGAAAACACTTACATCCATCGTCATTCATACCACTGACGAGTTCTAGCAACATGAATATTTGTCTCAGCTCACACCTGAAAACTACACCATGAGAATATCTTCTCCCACTAATATTTTAGGGGTAATGTGTAAATACAATTAGTAAAAAAAAAACTATCTAAAAATAAATCAAGATTTTTTTTATCAGAATTCAAATGTTAATCGAGCTGAGCTCAAGCTTCTCCTAAACTTTGCTAAGTGAAATTTTAATACCTGTGAACTGTTAAAGGTAGAGCATGGTATGCTCAAAAGCATTTGAAGAATATGTCATGGGTTTAATCACAACTCACGGCTAAAGTATACTGCAATAACTACTCATTGCCTAGGGCTAGGCCTTGGGGTGAGGCCAATCGTCACCAAAAAGGGTGCATGAGGTAAGGGTTTTCTCGCCGATTTAAACCTGGTAGCGTCAACTTGGGTTGTGCGGTGATGGTTTTGTTGGAAATGTATATATTTACAAACATGTGAATGTCCGGATTCGAACTCGTGACCACGGGATTGCACACATTAGCGAATGAGAATTAAAGTTAATAATTAATGTTTATGTTTACGATTAATTATTACACATTAAGTCCGGTTAACGATCGCTAAGTATTTAACGGAAAATGACTAACGACCGTTAAATGGAAAAGAGAAGGACTAGAAATGGAAAACTTGGAAAAATTATGGGTTGGGCTTTGGGCTTTCCATCATGGCCGGCCATAGGGCTTTACAAAGCCTAATCCCTAACTCGTTCCCAAAGTTTACCTACTAAGATATAAAGAGGGTTAGGTGCTCTGGTTTCACATCATGCATCGAATTAACCCTGATCTCTCTCTCTCTCTCTGTCCTATATTCGCCGAACACCCCAAGTAAGGGAGTTTGGTTTCGCTTTTCTTAAACGAGGACTTGTGTTAGATCTAGCAATCGCTGATTCGCTTGGTTAATTCGTGTACAAGAACGTGGTTGTAAGACATTATTCTTACACAAATAAGTACTTCTTTGTTTTGCTTTGCTCGAGGGTTGTTTTGCTTTGCTCGAGGATTTGACATTCGCAGAGGTACGTTACGCATACTTTCGCTAATTAATTTATTCATTATGATCTTAAGTCTTCCATGTGTACTCTTGATGTCTTTATGTTTTATTGTATTTTATATATCATAAACTCAACAAAGGCATCACGAGCCTTGTATAACAAGTAATTAATTATCAAACACATAATTAAAATAAACATGAATGTGTTATTGTTTGTATGCTTAGATCTAGGGTTTGCTTAACCTAAACCCTAATTTTGGGGGGGCGTTTTTGGTGCCCTAATTAGGTTTTGTAAACTATTGTTTTAATTGGATTAGAAACCCAAGATGCATGCAACTTTATGTGTATATGCGTAACTCGCTTAATTGCATTAATTGTTAAGTGTAATTTTATGTCCATGATAATTATCTCGCATGTTTTATCATGGATCCGCTTTTATTGTATGTCTTTCATGTTTAAGTGATATACACTAAATTATGATAGATCTAAAATTGGGAAGACCTCAATAATTATTATTTAATCAATTATGTGCTATGTGGTATATATTTAATTTTGACTTACGCAATCGATGAATCGATGCATGTGGTTTACCTTGTACATAGATGAAAACGGTGGAAGTCTTAATTAAATATATGCATATTGATGATCTAGAATTGGTTATTAATAAGATTTATCAAAACCGTTTGCATGTGGCTATTTGATATGCATGACTTTTATTTGTTATGCATTCATTGTTTATTTGTTTATTTTTTCAAATACTTGCTTGTTTGTTATGTGTAACAAGGGTATTTTACAAGAAAAATAAACCGACCTAAACAATGGTGAAACATGTATTTTTAAGAATAGTAATCATAATCGCTTAATTGATGATGACTTTGGTACAAATGACCGAACGGCTCACCCATGAGAATGAACTAATAAAAGGGTTTAAAGAAGTGCGCACAAATACACCGAAAGGATGTCTAAGGTTGTGCTTTAGCGCACACAGTCCTCCGCCTCGTAAGTTCGAATGGAGCTACTTAGTAAGCCATTAAATGTGCAAGCTCATCTTAAGGGCGAATTAGTTTTAATTCCATGCGCCACTTCGGTGGTAATTATCCGAAACACTAAGTGTTTACACTTATGCAAAAGTACGGTATAATGGATGATAATTAACACTAATTCCTTGATTGGTGAACCCAATACCTCAATTAAAGTTTGATGATGAAAAGCTTATACATTAAAACAAGATATAAATGTTTTAATAAAAACTATGTTACGAAGATGAATGCATGACATCTTTGTACATATTTGATTTGACATCAAAATTATTACCCTTTAATTTAAGTTATATGCCATCCAACGAAACGGAAACACCTAAGATTATTTTTTATTTGCGTGAGACCGTGACTTAGATCGTAATCAAAGGGTAAAATGTCCACGTGTCGTGAGAACGGGCATGGACGATTTTGCGCTTAAGTTGGACAACTTAATTGAGTTTTGTAGTGAGAACCGACAACTCAAGGCATAAGATGGGATAAAACATGTTTACATGGCAATTGAAATTGGCTATATGTAAATCCCATAAATCTAGGAATTGCAATTGAAATTGGCAATCGAGCACAAGCTCTACCACTTTGTATAAGGTTCATTACTAGCGCATCAACCGACGTGATGAGATTATGACAATTTGATCCTAGTTTTCAAAGAAAATTAAATGGTTATATGTTTATGAACCATGGGTGTTTAATTTTCTTGAAAAGGTTAATTATCGAAAATACTAAAATTGAATTTTGTAATTCTTTTGAATGTATAATTGCAACATTTAACCAGAACGAAGTTTAGTCTTTGATCAATAAATTGTTCCATTCTCGCTTTCAAACAAATGTTTGATAGAGAATAATTTATCGAAAAGACAAACGAAGTCTCTTTTCCATGGGAGAAGCATTAGACTCAATCCTATTCCTTTTCATGATTGAGAAAGGTATAATAGAACGCTTTGAATTGTCTAAATTCTAATGTAACTCATAGCAATGAATTGCACGTCATATTTTCCATAAAGATTTCATTACCTTCATTAGGTGAATGAATCCTTTTGTAACAAACATGAATGTTGGTTAACCGGAAAACATGTATATAAGTTACTAAATTAGAAGCTAGACTAATTACCGCGAAAATTGGTAAAAGGAAAACTAGCTTAATTTATCTAGTTGGTTTACTTTAACCTTTAAAGGTGCTACATACCGCATGGGATGGTAGACTCATAAGGAAGAAATTGCATACCCAATTTTTCAAGTTAATAACGTTGATGGATAACCCATCATTCATAGAGTAGAATACACCTTTAGTACCTTAGTAATGATTACGTATGGTTCTTTAAAGGTGTAGGAAAGTAAAAAGCAAGCAAGTTGTTTTCATCGGTTATGCAACACTTACAATGTTGTCGATTCAGCTGGAGCATTTGTGTTGCATTACCGAATAAGAAGTTGTTTTAATGATTTCTAATTCAGGGGAGCTACAAGCCTTATTTCCTGTAGTAACCCAGATTATCTTCAAAGATAATCACTTTCCAATTGTAGACACTTATGTTTTTAAGGAAAGTCATGCACGCTTCCTTACTAAACAATATAGTTCTACATCTACTTGTTATATCTATGACACAAATCATATTAATCGAATAAACGAACGTGTATCGTGTTGTTTATCTCGCTACATGATGTTGTTCCATGCACAAGTGGGAGAAATCTTTATTGTGTGCAAGGTACAACACATATAAATATGATTTAAATAGATTCTCTTGACCGCAAGGTAAGAGAGTAACGTTCCAATAGGAATTATACATTTTTATGTGTGTGATTGCCACATTAAGAACATGTGTCAAGATGATAACAAAGACTACTTTATTTTAAATATTTATGTTATTCAATATTTAAGAAACACTTGTAGTTACAATTTATGTTGCGTGAGAACGTGAACTAGATTGTAGCCCAAGGTAAAATATCTACGTGTCGTGAGAACGAGCATGGATGATTTTGCAGTTTCTTACGTTGAACATTTCATGGAATAACATAATTAAATGAAGTAATCTAATACTACTTTGAATTTAAGTATTCGTTGAATGACTTAAATATATGTAGTCAATATTAACTTGAAATATTAATTGAAACCTGAGGTGGTGTTCATAATTACTTTTATTATAAATGTTTATGATTTTGTAAAATCACAAACATGAAGTCTTTAATACAAGACTTACAATATAAAGTAAGACGTTAACTTGCTATGTTTTAAGACATATGCATGAAGTCAATGAGGTGATCAATGACTTATAACGATAGTGGGATTATAATCGATATGTCTTTTGACTTGGTCAAAATACTTGTGTTATAATACATGCAATTGACTTGGTAATTCTATTGTACCATTAAGTTTTACTTTGTTGGTAAATAGATGAGCCAAAGAGTAGATGGTTATCTTAAATATTTTAGATTATCTTACAATATTAATTCTAATGAAATACCATAGTTTTATGGTATGTTCGCTAGAAGAATCAAAATCTATTGGCATGTTTGATTCAAGATAACTATAGTTTCTTCCAAAAGTTATCAAGGTTAGTAGATTGAGTATAGATTGAATATACTCAATAATACTCCAACCTAGAAGATTGATAAGACACCATTTGTTTATGGAATGTGATGAATCACATTAAGTCTTATAAATGAAGTTCAATTTGTTAAACTACTTGTATAGTGAGTTGTAACAAACTGATGTCAGGAACTATCAATGTGTTTTGTAATATCCCAAAAGAGAACAATGTATTGTTACTCTACTTGCTAAACTATTTAAAGGTAATCTTTAAATTGTTAAAGGCAAGTGGGAGTTTTGTTTAGATCTTGAAAGATTGAATTACAAAATGCATAATCTTCTAAAATGCACTAGCAAATATCATGATGAGGCTAAACATGAAAATGATAGACCTTAATATGATGGAATTGTCATTCATAGATCCGCAAGGATATCTCGGATATTTAATATGCCGAGGAATATGAGTTACTGTGATCATGGTAAGCTCGTTAATCATAATGATAAATTTACCAAATGTTGTATTGTGGTAAATCAACCATACTATGAATGTAGAGATGTCATCCATAGAGATAATCAACTTTAGATATTTGGTTTATCTTAATGAGTTTCTTCAAAGAATGAAAACCCTAGTGGTTTAAATCTTTGTGTAGGAATCATATGGAAAATATTGTACACGTATTTAATGCATGTCTAGTGATAATAATATTAATCA
Source organism: Chrysanthemum lavandulifolium (assembly GCA_022545495.1). NCBI lineage: Eukaryota > Viridiplantae > Streptophyta > Magnoliopsida > Asterales > Asteraceae > Chrysanthemum > Chrysanthemum lavandulifolium. The sequence continues at coordinate 152,624,317 of CM040244.1, forward strand.
TATTTAAGCAATTAACTATGATTGAATATTCTTTACTAGATACATTAAATAGAAGTATAAAGATTATAATTGTCATATTTAGTTTCATTGATGTGAAATTTTGACAATGAATATCAAAACTCTTTGTTTTGGAATTACTTTTGAGGACGATAAGTAATGCAAAGGAGTTTTATGAATTCAAATAATCTTTGAATATGTACAAACCGCAAGAATCCATGAATGGATATATGCATGCATCTAGAGATGATTCTTATGTTTAAAATTAAATCCATGTTTGATTTAATAATTAAAATAAGATAGCTCGTAAGTATTCCCGAAAGCTAGTGGGAGTATTATTTTTAAATCTTATATGTTGTATGGCAACTACATTCCACCTAAATTAAGTTTTAGTTGAGAATGAAACTTCGCTTGTAAGATTTGGAAAATAAAATATATAACCTTGAATATATATATATATATATATATATATATATATATATATATATATATATGTTTATTATTATAAACATATGCGGTAAATAAATGAGTCTAATAGAACATGATGAGTACATATCTTTGACAAGATAGTATATGAATGAGATCTTAAAGTCTAACTTGAAGATTCATCATGAACATCATGTTGTGTATAAGGTTGTTGTATCATGCTTGATTACAAGATGATTTAACAACATTGTAATATTTATGTTTGATTTAGAATTGCATTCCACACCGGAGTTGCTCCCATTCTATACAACAAATTGTTGTAATTGTCATAGTCAACAAACTTGAGGTTTGTACGACACCAAAAAATAAATATTCAAAGTTTACGGATGTTTAAAGAGCATATTGTTGTACACAATGATGCCGGTATAATTGAGATGACACTCAATTCTAGTCATGGTATCGCTGGTGATGACCATATTGACTAGTTATGCTCAATTAAAAGCATAGTTGCATTATACATTAAAGAATGAAGAATACTTTAAACTTTAAAGTTTTGAAAGATGATTGTCATATAAAGGTGGTTCGGGTTATCACGCACCTTATGTAATGATATGACAATATCAAGATATGTAAACACATACAAGAAATTCAATTATTGAATTTTTGAAATAAGTATTCTCAAAATTCTTGTAGATCAAAGTTAGTTGAAATTATGCCTTGTCAACAAGTATGAGTTGCATGACTTGTGGCAAAATTCATTAACCGAGAATTATCATGCATTGATCTATTTAGTATTTGGATAAAGGATGTTAAACAATTATTATTTATAATGAATTAAAGTACGGTATACGCTTAATTTCATTTATAATATTGTGTCCTATGTTTGCATGTTTAAATCCATGAATAACTTAAGTTATTCTAAATAGTCCGTTGTCAATCAATAACATGGGAATGATATTGAATTAAGACAAATCGAGTATTAGTTAGAATATACTTGAAAGTATATTGATGCGTAGCATGACTAATTTCGTATGATATTCAATGAATCGAGTATAGGACTTATCCCACCCACATGATGATACTTTATGGATCTTAGTCATTAAGTATATCATGAATATTTATCCTCCGACTTGAGATACAAGAGATATGTCATGAATGTAGTGCATTTTGTGAAGCAATCTAACGCTATATCGTGAATCGGTAGTTATAAGGGTTGTTTTCGTGTGTTGCGAAATTTGTGAATCCCGCTTGTAGTCAAAATAGATTTGTTTCCTTCAAATTTATTTTGAAGTATAATCTTCTGGGCCCTCGTAGGGTTGTTAAGATGTTTGCATGGCCATGCCCAAGGTCTTCGGAATATGTTCGTAAGAATTGGTAATCTTAATCAATCATATAAAGCGAGAAATGTAATAGTTAATTAAGAAATGAGTAAGATCCATATTCTTATTAACATGGTATTAGAAATAAAGGATGAATATGATGATGAATCATCAAACTTGGTTTTTCTACGTAAAACCATACACGAGTTGTACCGGGGCATTGGCGTGTTGCTAGACGCTAACCAATGTCATTTCACGCTTTGTAAACATATCCAGTGGGAGTCGTTGGAAATGTATATATTTACAAACATGTGAATGTCCGGATTCGAACTCGTGACCACGGATTGCACACATTAGCGAATGAGAATTAAAGTTAATAATTAATGTTTATGTTTACGATTAATTATTACACATTAAGTCCGTTAACGATCGTTAAGTATTTAACGGAGAAATGACTAACGACCGCTAAATGGAAAAGAAGGACTAGAAATGGAAAACTTGGAAAATTATGGGTTGGGCTTTGGGCTTTCCATCATGGCGGCCATAGGGCTTTACAAAGCCTAATCCCCTAACTTGTTCCCAAAGTTTACCTACTAGTATATAAAGAGGGTTAGTTTCTAGGGTTTCATACACTTGTGCATTGAATTAACCCTAGATCTCTCCTCTCCTCTCTCTTGTCCTATATTCGGCCGAACACCCCAAGTAAGGGAGTTTGGTTTCGTTTTTCTTAAACGAGGACTTGTGTTAGATCTAGCAATCGCTTGATTCGTTTGGTTAATTCGTGTGTACAAGAACGTGGTTGTAAGACATTATTCTTACACAAATAAGTACTTCTTTGTTTTGCTTTGCTCGAGGGTTGTTTTGCTTTGCTCGAGGGATTTGACATTCGCAAGAGGTACGTTACGCATACTTTCAGTTAATTAATTTATTTGTTATGATCTTAAGTCTTCCGCTGTGTACTCTTGATGTCTTTATGTTTTATTGTATTTTATATATCATAAACTAAACAGGTTTCATACCATGTGACTTAGTCGTCGGCCAAAAGGTAAAAAACTATGATTAACCAAAAAAGAATAAAAATGTTGGCTAGATTAAAATTCTACTACCCTGCTCCTAATTAATAGTTATGCTCGATAGAAATTTAACAGTATAAGTAAAGACATCTTTAAAATTGAAATATTTATAGGTATAATTACCGAATAAGGGTAGAAAGAAGCCGATTCGAACCTGAGCATGTCAAAGCTCGAGTTTGAGCTTGGCTCGTTTAAATTTATAAGGTTCAAGCTTATTTTGAGTCTTATGCTTCTAGCTCGAGCTTGGATCATGACTTATTTTACAAGCTTGTGTCGGTTCATTTTTTTTATATATCCAAATGAAATAAACCTCGACTTGAGCTCTACTTGTTAAGTGCATTTAAGCTCAAGCTTATATACACTAGCAAACAGATCAAGACGTCATGTGGCGGGCGCCATACAATTAAAATATTCAAATAATTTTTTTTTGACAACGACAATTTTAGTTTTGAATCTTGTTGTATGCATAACAAAATTTTCATATAAAATTGTAGATTATCCACGTGATGTGGTGACAATAATGAGTTGGTAGTAGGTATATTCTAGAGGTATGAGGTAAAGAATAGTTGACAATAAATTTAGTCTATAAGTTATCATTAAATAATAACACCATAGCGAATTTTAAAAATCACTTACATTATACTAAAAAAATTTAGTTCTCAAAAATAATGTTTGTTAAATTTGTCCCACATAGATGGATGATACAAGTAAAGGATTACTTATAAAGATAAAGTAAAAATAAATATTCAATAAATAATGTGGGTTACTTTAAAGAATATAATCATCCCGGTTGAACCCGTTGGCCCGGTCCGTTTTTTAAAACCATATGTACTATGAACTTGTTTACATATAAATTGCATGAAGATTTGTGTGTTTTATTAGTTTGTACAATATGTATAATAACAAGTATTTTTCATATTAGGGTGTTTTAAAAATAACATTTATTAGGTATTTATTGTTATGGACGTTTTTTTCTTATATTAAATTACTTTGTATTTTTTTATTATTATTTTTAAAAACATGTCTAAAAAAGTGCTTTAACGTGTTGCAACAAATGCTATTATATATGTACTTATTAAAATTTGCCATTATTAGCAAGTGTTGAATCTTAATTTTTTAAGCCTTCCTTTTTAGGAATGTCTCAAATGCTTTATATCGTAGTATAAATATACAATTATACGTATATGAGTATATGTTTACATATATGAACACATATATTTCTCAGAATTGTTTAGGCTCAGTCTAATCTTTCCAGGTGACTACAATAATTTTGAAAAACCATCTATTTCTCCCCTTAAGTTCTGACAGGATGAACAATTTAGTGTGTATAAAGTAATAGAAATTTCATTTAGGGTAAATTACATCATTCGTTTCTGTAAAAAAAATTACATCATTCGTCTCTAAAGTTGTACCAAAACGACCCATTCAGTCCCAATTGCAATAGATACACCATTCCTCCTCAACATCTCCATTTCGTAACCCCAGCGGTCCTTTTTCTAATGGTCGTTAGTCAATGCAAGTCAGACGCATCACGTGCCTTTCACGTGAGTGCAAAAACGTCATTTCATGGCTTTGTCTTTTTTCTCTCTCTCCATTTACCACTCTGTCCTTTTGTCATTTCACTATTCCCGCCTTTCTCTCCTCATTACCACTTACACACACTTCATCCCTAAACATTCAATTGAAGCTTTCTCACAAACCCTAATTGCATGACAAAAACCATTAATTTTTCTGTTTGAGGTATAAAAAATAACATGGATTTTACATTTTGAAAACTACGAGAAAACTCTAATCGAGTTGATGATTCGGTTCTATATAACCTTGATAAGAAGAAATATGGTTAGTTTGTCTTATAATTGTTATGAGACACATATTAGCACAAATATTTAAGATTTTTTTTTTCATTTATGGTAATATTATTATGTTAACAGATTTTTGTTATTTTGTTTCAGCTGATAGATCTACTATGTTTAGCATAGGTGTTCATCAAAATGGTGTTTTTAGAAAGTATCCTGATTGAATATCCGATAAAGGTAAGGAAACTATAGTTGATTTATGTTATAATTATGTGGTGTCAGTTGAAGAGATGGATACTCTTATGGTTCAATTGGGTTATGAGCGTGGAGAAACCAACTACTACTACTACTTTGTTAAGCATGGTAGTGATTTAGATGTTGCTTTATACAACTTAACGGAGACTGTGAATCTTAAATTATTGAAAGAGATTGTTAATGAGCATAAGATGATAGAATTTTATGTTGAAAATGCTAAGACAAGATTGGATCTTAGTGAGATGGAAGAAGATAAGAGCATAAAATGACAATTATTGATGAGATGGAAGAAGATAAGAGGAAGACAACTAGTGCTAGCATTCATCATGCTCAAAACAATTGTTCTTACAAGACATTGTAGATCATGTTAATGAGCTTGTGATAGAGCCTTTTAGTCAAGTAACATAACTATCTTTGGAAGTCAATAGTCTTATCCAATCTAGTCAGTTGCCAGAACGTGAACCTTTATTTTCAACTCTTGACTTGTCATTTAATAGCCAACCCGTTGACCATATGCAAGTAGATGAACCTATAGAGTTTTGTCAAAATGAAGAAGAGTTGAATGATGGAGATAAGAGTGAAACTGATGTTAACGAATACGTTGAAGAGAAAGACAAACCGGTTTATGAAGAGATTGATGAGATTGATGTTGAGGTTAGTTTGTTCCAAGTGAGTAAGAGTAGACAGTTTGGCAATATTGGAAGCTCTAGCCAGATACCTAATGATTTAATTGTGGAAAATCACTCAGATGTCGTAGATACTAATGAGTTTGATAGTGATTGTGGTTCTGTAACTAATGTAGATTATTTAAGGAAGAAAAAGTTGAGGGGAATATAGGATACAAATGAGAACATATGAGGATGATGTTATTAACAAAACATTCTTTTACTGTGGTCAAACTTTTGAATCTGCAAAAGAGATCAAAGAGAAAGTAAACATGCATTCAATTGAAACTAGAAGGAAGTTGACCTTGGTAAAGAATGACTAAGAAAGAGTTAGGGCTAAATGTGTTGGTATAATACCAGTTAGTGGCCCAAGTAAAGGTGATGGGTTGGGTACAGGCCCAAAGAAGAAATCAAGTGGTCCAATTACTAGAAGATTAAATAGGAAGGAATCTTTGGTAGCAGTCAATGATGAAGCAAGAGAGTGCCCTAGGTTGTTGTATATAGTAAAAGATAAAGGGACAAAAACATGGTATGTGATAGCGGAATTTTGAAATACCGAATAAGTTTTACAATCCTCATAGGCAGTGTACCTAATCATTGCATTGTAGTATATGCAAGACATGGGAGATTAATCGTTCTCTAAGAAAATAGTGAGGTGGGTTTGAAATCTATGAGGAAATAAGTCTAAGGGTTGATGGAAGATTATTTTTGGTATTTTATGTTTATTTGAAAGCAAGTAAAATATGGGGTATTGGAAGAGGTTGGTTTTAAACTACTAAAAACTAAACTAATGACAAGAAAAGTAAATTGGTGAACTTCTTATAAGAGGAAAAACGTATTTACTTAGAATCTCACTACTCCCTAGTTAAATCTGATTGTGTTGTCGAATTGTCACATCCTTATCTAATGTAATGTGGAGTATTCTTCATTACCAGTTGTTGTATGATCAGTCTCACGTCTATATATTAGTCTAAGTGAACGACGCCTATATGATTTGTCAACCTCACCCAATAACTAAATACACAATAAATACTCGCATCAAATTAATTAACCTAAGAAATAAGTTATTAACTATTCACGTTTAGTGGACATTTAAGATATTATAGTTTTCCATAGCCAGTTTTCCAACTCCTAACGCACACATCATTAAACAAGAGACGACAACATAACAATCATTAACTAGGTTTCATGCAATCATAAGCAAATACTAAAAGATCTAGCCTAACATGGTAATGAAATGAGAAGAAAATAAATAAATTAAACAAGAACACATAAACATGTTTGAATGATTAAATAAATAACTTATCTTTAACAAAACTTGAAGACTTCAATGGCTAGAAGCTATGAAATTTCATCTAGGGTTTATCCTCCAAAGTTGCACACTCAATAATGAAAACATTGCGAAAATATATATAATTTTACATCTATGACGACGTCACTTGCAAGTTATGACTTCGTCAGCTCGCCGTCTTCTATGGTTTCAATCTTGAACCGACATAGTTGTGACGGCGTCGCGTTGAGGTTGTGACTCCGTCAACCTTCATAAAATTGGTCTTGACATCATCAGCTTGAGGCCGTCTCCAAAGCCTGTACCGTCAGCACCCCCTAGGTGACGGCGTTACGTTGTAGTTGTGACGACGTTACGAGGCCTTCTCATGACGATTTTCCTGATGTTGTCGTTTTCTTCATTTTTCCATCCAATCGAGCTAAAAAGGATCCTTTTCTAGAATTTTCTTCCCAAGTACCTAAAACTCAAATAGAAACAACTTAGGGCAATAAATAATCAAATATATATTAATTTAGAGGCTAATGACCCCTTAAAAGTGTATGAAATTACACATCATCAAATATCCCTACACTTGGGATTTGCTTGTCCTCAAGCAAATGTGCTTTTATCCTAATCAAATTACAAGCTCGAGGGTATTTAACATTAGTGTAACGATAGTTTATAACATAACTCGTTCTATAATAGTTTTAAATTATATACTAGCACCTCAAATAAAATGTTTGGATTATCTCATCTCTCGGGTGTATAAGTGATTTAACAATATGGAAATGAGAAAATGAACACTCACTACCTGTCATAGCACATAGATAAACATAAGCTTGATAAATGATAAAACCTCCACCACTTTGACGTAAGCACCTAGGATAAACTATCAAAGAGGTCTTTATAAAGGGTTGTAACGTTAGGTGTAAGGATAAGGAAAACATGGTTTTGGGGATATGGGAAATTTACTGGTGGCAATGTAATTACCTAAGTTAATTACATGTACAAAGTAGTGTTGCTAAGCCAAGACTCGATAAACCAACTCTAACTCTTTCGTTGCTTTTCTTGACTCTTTATTGACTTAAACATAAGAAAAATGGTAGTCTGTATTTTTTTAATACACTTTTGCCCTGTCATCTTTTGATTTGTTGTAACATAAAGAACATAGATAACTCGGATTTATAATAGCATCCCCACACTTGCATTTTTGCATAATAATAACTAACTAGTGACCCAAATTGCTGGGATCAAAACATGTGGAGTACTTCGAATATTAACGTACGTATATGGGTAATAATTTGACGTTCTTTTTCATTACTCCATAACTAATACTAATGCTACCATGAGTCCCAATCATCTCAAAATTGTTTTTAGAAGATATGACTCGACTTAGCAACATGTAACCAACTAGACAATTAACTAAGGGTTTAACATATATGGTTTCACAATAATGCACTAAAAATGAGTGCATATAAGGAAGGGTAAAGAGATTTGGGTGTAACTTTAGTTTTTAGTGGGATGTAAACAATACTCTTCATTAATATTTCGGAATCCACTGAAATATCACGAGAACCGTGAAAAGATAGGCTCATAAGGGTATACTAGGGGTATCTTGTACTAAAATGAGTGCATAGCAAGGGTGTGGGGCAATTACTTGACCAATAAAGTCAATGTAATTATAAAAAAACGTAGGATAAAAACAAAGGTTAATTCTAATGCCTTTTATCATTTAGTAAATCCTAACCACATGAATGTGATCTCACTAGCGATCTCGGAATGCATCACTAAAGTACTTTTTAGAATCTAATGTACTACCGGTACACTCTTGAGCATTAAAGGTGAATGTTTTCCTATATATCTAAAGGCGAACCTCACATTTTTGGGTGGAATTTTGAGTGGTAAGATTTTTGTGCTAGCTATATAAATCTTATCCATGAGATGCTTTATTAAGAATAAAGTTTCACTTGTAAATGTCACAAAAAAATTTAAATTTAGTGCTAAAATCATCTTTATAAGTTTCTCTTTCGGTTTATTACACAATTAGTTAAGAACAAGACAAATAAAAAGTGTGTGGCTAGTTTCTAAGGTGTCCTTTTTACCCTCCCTACACTTAAATTGAACTGTCATCAATGTTCCAAAAGTACTAAAAACGGTAAAGGGAAAAATAAAAAGGCATAAAAGAAACTAGTATTCCCCTGATTTGCTCAATATGAATGGAAAACGAAAATACGATTAAATCCCCATCCAAGAATATTTAATAGTCTAATGATCCGCTTCTTGTCCAATATAACCTGTAAATATTAAGAAAACACAAATAAAACCTCACATAAAATCGGCGGTAGATAATATATAACGCATTGAATTCATTATTAATTAATCTAGAAAACAAATAAGATATATAATGCTTGCAAATATATTTTTACATGAATCTAGAAATTTTCAAAAATTAAACTTCAACACAAAACAAAATCAACAAAATCTGGAAAAAAATAAGTGCTACAGTACCTGACGCCGCCACTCAGTGAAGGTTACGTCGTTAGGGTAACCTGACAGGTTCTTTACGTTTTGTTTTCTGGAAAAATCTAACTTTTAAAGCCTGTAAATTCCTGCAAAAAAGTATTTTAACTCGATACAAGCATTTGACTCAAACAAACAAGATAAAATATATGCTAATTATAAATTGTAAACCAAATAAGAAATTTTCTACACTTGTCTTTTTGTAAAATAGCTTTATATGCAACTAAGGTGAAATTACATACAAAATAAAGCATTTTCACAAATTATTCGAAACATAGAAAATTAAACAATTATAAGAAAGCATATATATGACACAAACAATCCTAAAATGAAAAACATAAAACAAATAAATATGGGTTGCCTCCACGAAGCGCTTTTCTTTATTTACGAGTCATGTTACGTGACTGCATCCTCTGTCACACTATCACTTCCATCATTGTTGGTTTTGTATTTAGGTCCTAATTTTAAACATTCCTTATAAAAACCAAACATCTTTTTTATCACATAATCCACTCGTCTTCTTTTATCCTCATCACTTCTAAAGTAAACAGATTGCATGTGATATTTCTCTAGATTTGGCACTAATCGATATTGTTCTACCTTATCGGGCATTTGGTAGCCAACTTTGTCAATTCCATATGTGAAACTTACTATCCCTACCGATGGGTCATAAGTCATATTAGAGACCTTCACAAATGGCTTACAATACTACATGCGACAAACAATGGTCTATGGCCGAACCAATATCCTCCGCAATTAATAAATCCGTAATGTATGTGAACTTTCCTACAAATTTATGCATCCCTTTAACTCTTCCTGTAAAATTACTTATCTTTCTAGGGTTCTTAGGATCTCTTCTAGGTACTAGTTGCTTTTTCATGAGCTAATTATAGTGCACACTAGTCATGATGTTTACGGGGGAGTTTAGGTCAATGTAAGCTTTCCACACATGAACGTGTCCTATATTGCATGGTATACTTATGTTCGAAGGCTCACCTATTACTATGATTAGGAGTCTTTTATAATAAAATGGGCGAGGATCATGCAATAAGTACTTATGGTATGCTAGTTCATCTTTTATGGGAAATTTATCAAAGTATTCAACACCTAATTCTTCTCCTCCCTCATTCTCCCCGTTTTCTTCCTCCCTAACATTCTTGCTATCATAATTATCGAACAATTATACTAATCCTAAATCTCCTTCTAAGAAAGAAGGTCTTCTAACAAGAGATGGGGCAACTAAGTTCAAGGATTCAATAAGTTGGTTCACTTATTAGGCGAGGTTGGTAATTCGGGTAGTGATAGTGGATTCACATTTTCCATATTAGCTAATAGAATAGTCAATGAAAAAGTTTTACGAACAAAAACACAAAGAAAAATAGAATAAAAGAAAACTACAAAAAAAAAAAAAAAAAAAATATATATACTCACTTGATAGGAATCTAGTGAGTAGACCTAAACAAAATAGAAATCGAAACCTAGAGTATTTCCCAACAGCGGCACCAAAAACTTGATAGCGAAATTTTGCAAAGCTTTACAATCCTCCTAGGTAGTGTACCTAATCGTTGTAGTGTAGTATAGGCAAGACACGAGTGATTAATCGTTCTCTAGGGGAATAGTGAGGTAGGTTTGAAATGTATGACGAAATAAGTCTACTGTTTTAAACTACTAGAAACTAAACTAATGACAAGAAAAGTAAATTGGTGAACTTCTTACAAGAGGAAAAACGTATTTACTTAGAATCTCACTACTCCCTAGTTAAATCCTGTTATGTTGTCGAATTATCACGTCCTTATCTAATGTAATGTGGAGTATTCTTCATTACCGGTTGTGGTATGGTCAGTCTCACATCTATAGATTAGTCTAAGTGAACGACGCCTATATGATTTGTCAAGCTCACCTAATAACTAAACTACGCAATAAATACTCGCCTCAAATTAATTAACCTAAGACATAAGTTATTAACTAGTCACGTTTTAGTGGACGTTCAAGCTATTATAATTTTCCCTAGCCAGAGTTCCAACTCCTAACGCACACGCCATTAAACAAGAGATGATAACATAACAATTAATAACTATGTTTCATGCAATCATAAGCAAATACTAAATGATCTAGCCTAGCATAGTTATGAAAAGGCATGCAAATAAATAAGTCAAACAAGAACACATAGACATGTTTAAATGATTAAATAAATAACTTATCTTTAACAAAACATGAAGACTTCAATGGCCAAAAGGCCTACAAAAGCTGTCAAATTTCGTCAGGGTTTATCCTCCAAAGTTGCACACTCAATAATGAAAACATTGCGAAAAATATATATAGTTTTACATCTGTGACGACGTCACTTGCAAGTTGTGACGCCATCAGCTCGCCGTCTTCTAGGGTTTCGATGTTGAACCGACATAGTTGTGACGGCGTCACGTTGAGGTTGTGATGCCGTCATCCTTCATAAACTTGGTTCTGACACTGTCAGCTTGAGGTCGTCTCCAGAGCCTGTACCGTCAGCACCCCCTAAGTGACGACGTCATGTTGTAGATGTGACGCCGGACGGTTTTCCCGATGTTGTCATTTTCTTCGTTTTTCCATACAATTGAGCTCAAAACGCATATTTTTCCAGTATTTGCTTCCCAAGTACCTAAAACTCAAATAGAAACGATTTAGGCCAATAAATAATCAAATGTATAATAATTTAGAGGCTAAATGACCTCTTAAAAGCGTATGAAATTACACCTCATCAGTATGTTAGAACTTATAAAGATGAACATAAGTGCTTGCAATCAAGAGATATCAAAGCTTGTGATTACAAGTTTCTCTCAAAGAAAATACTAGATCAGGTTCATGTCAATCTAGAGAACCCAATAAAGTCTGTTCAAGATCAACTTTCAAAGAAGTTTGAACTTCAAGTCTTTTTGCAGAAGGCATTCAGGGTAAAAAAAAAACAAGTAAAATAGTGACATTAGGGGAGATCATAAGCTACAATACACTATGTTGAGAGACTATGTAGTAAAGTTGTAAAAAACAAACCCTAATACTACAATTAGAATAAATGTTCAAACTGCAATAGATCCATCTCTTCCAACAAGAGTATTCAAGATAATTTATGTTTGTTCAGGTGCATTAAAGATAGGATTTAGAGCTTGTCAAAGAAAGTTGTTGGTATTAGATGGTGATTTTATGAGGGGACCCTTTCCAGGTCAAGTTCTTACAGTTGTAGGAATTGATAACAATAGTTGGATATACTTATTAGCCTATGTTGTTGCTGAAGCTGAAAACAAATAATCATGGACTTGGTTTCTTCAATGTCTATCTAATGATCTCGACTTACAGCCAAACTCAAACTTTACTTTTATTAGTAATAGACAAAAGGTAAACTTCACTTTTATTACACATTTAAGTTTTTTTTTGTTAGTAAAGTGTTTCCTTACTATTGAATTTATTCTTTCATTTCAGGGTGTCATTTCAACTTTAGCAGTAGTATTTCCTAGTGTAGAACACATATACTGCTTGAGACACATTCATGAGAATATGAAACTACAATGAAAAGGTAGAGCCTTCAACTTCCATTTGTGTAGATGTGCAACAATAACAATTGTCCAATAATTTAAAAGAGTTATGCTTGATTTCAAGAGTTTTAGGGTACTCACCCCTGTTTAATATAGCACTAATCCATTAGTAAATGTCACATTCTTAAGGAAAAAAATATCCTCTAACTTAAATGCTATATGTTTTTTTTTCAATTTTAAAATGTATTATTAATATAGATTATATACTTGTATAGGGAGAGCTCATCCTGATGTGTTATATAATAACATGTGTGAAGTGTTTATTGGGAAGATAGTTGGACGTAGGCACAAACTCATCATCACTGCTTTGAAAATACATTAGGGAATAATGTATGAAAAGAATAGTGAATATTGTGAATATAATTGAGAAAAGTAATGGGATACTAATACCAATTGCAACACATATGTTAGATTTGATTATAAAAAGGCTGTTAAGTACAATGTTTTATGGAATTGAAGAGATAAGTTTCAGGTTAGTGGACCATGGGAGATCAATGTATTGTCAGTGTTGTAACTAGGAATTGTACTTGTAGAAGACGAGAGACTACATGTATGCCATGCACGCATGTTGTAGTTGTAAACTATAATATGGCATTGAATGGACAACAAGTAGGATATGTGGAATCATGGGCTCGTCCATGTTACTGGCTTAAGGCTTGGCAAAAAAACTTACTCGCACACTATCCAACCAATAAACGGTAATGAACATTGGGAAAATTCAACAGTGCTCACGAGCATTTTTCCACCTAAATATCATAAACCTAAGGGTAGGCCAAGAAAGAAGAGAAATAGGACAACAAATGAAAATGAAGATATTGTTAAAAATCGTAAGTTGTCAAAGGCTTGAAAAGTGTAACTTGTGGTGTTTGTGGCAATGTTGGACACAACAAAAAAACATGTCTTAGGCAAGGAGGTATATCAGGAACTCAAGCTAGTGCTAATCAAAGTCAGTTTCAAGCTAGTGAAATTCAACCTTAAGCAACAAGTTCAAGTGCTCAGGATAATGCAAGTGAAACCCCATATCAACCAAGGAAGAATGTTAAGAGTCAAGGTTAGAATGTTGTAGCAAAGAAGAAAATATATGGTCAAAGTCAGAATGTTGCAACAAAGAAACAAGCTCAAGGTCAAAGTTATGCTCAATATCAAGGTCAGGTTCAATCAATGGTGCTCAAGTTGAATCAAGAGGTGCGCAACAAAGTGTTAGGGGTGCAAGTATCTGGTTCAGGTGAGCCTACATCACCAAAATGGAGTAGGAAGAAGATTTCATTTGCAAGAGACATGACCTCTATGTCATGTTGTGTTATGTATTTCAAAGACAATGTTTGTTTTTTTTATGCATTTTCTAGACAATGTGTGTACTCTTAAAACAATGTGTGTTGTTAAGGTCATATGCTTTTGATGTTATTGCTATTAGTGCAATAACAAATGACATTTTGATGTTCTAGACTATGAAATTTTATACATGTGCATTATCTATGTTTGTCTATTTTCGGATGCATTTGTTGTTGCTTACTTTTGTACATCTAGGTGTAATTTACTCTTTACATTATCTATGATATGAAAGTGCAAGAACAAAAAAATTGTTACAAAACCAAAGTTAGAAAACCTTTTCCATTAACAAGATACAACTACCATTAAGGTGTTGCAAAAGCCAAAACCATTACATACCAATTGTCACTAAAACCATTACATTACCAATACTTACATGTCCAACACTTAGAACAAAATGCAAAAGATAAAGATGAGACACAAAAACCATGAACCTACTAACCCCTTACATAAACAAAGCATAAACAGTGGAAAAAAAGACCCAATTGAAAACAAGGTAATTCTTCCATTCCTTGGAGGGATGCTTTAAGCTCGTTCTTTGACCTCAGCAAACCCGGAATGATAACGGTTGACCTTGCACACATAGGTAGGTCAAACCACCCAAAAAACGTGTAACTTGATCCCTAACATTAAAAATAACAACTTATTACTAAACATTAACAACCACTGTTAATGTATATCAACTTATAAAGACTAAAAGATCAAAGATTTGTGAACGTACAAACCAGTTGAGGGCATGAGTAAAAGCGTCGACCATGATTGTTTCCAGTCCATGAGGTCCGGATGATCGCATGTCTTCCACACCAACATCTCACCCATTGTTGATCTTTTGAATTTTTTAAATGGAAAGTTCAGAGATTATATGTGATTTCCTAAAAGCAGATCGAATATTATATAGGGGGTGGAGTAAATACTAACAAGGTAGGAGAGAAAATAAGACAAATACTCGAAATAACATTTTTGCCCTCACGTGAAAGGCACGTGAGTCTTCTACTTGTATTGACTAACGACCGTTAGGGTTAGGAAATGGAGACGTTGGGGTAATGATGTATTTAGTTCAAAATTAAGACTAAACGTGTTGTTTTTGTACAACATTATATACTAATGGTGTAATTTACTCTTTTATTTACCAAAATTTGAGATACTATGCTCGATCATTAAAGTACTACTGTATAAAATATAGGGAGAATTACATATATCCCCATTTAAACTTCACTAATTGCATATTTCTCCAATCAAAATTTAATATTACAAATATACCCAATCATATCTATTTAACTCTCATATTTACCCATTTTATTTATTTTATAATAAACAATCTAAAATATGACAGTTATACCCTTTTTTATCCATCCTCGATAACTACTTAACTGATAATGTGGTTTCTTCATATGAGGTTAAGTAAATGGCGGGACCTCTTCTTATTCAGCCCATAATGAGTGAATCAACTATATTTTTGTTTTTGTTTAATATTTAATCGTTGGTTTTTATTTTATTTTGCATGGGTTGATTCGGTGGGCTGCAACATTGGATAGTGGCAAGTGATTTGCAGGAATGAGTATATTTGTGAAATCTGATGTTGGCTTATATAATTGTTTTTCATATAATCTCATTAGCGCAAACCATATTATCAGTGAAAAAAGCTTTATGGGGGATGGATAGAGGAATGCTAGAATTGTCATATTTTAAATTGTGTGATATAAAATAAATAAAATGGGTATATTCGAGAGTTATATAGATAATATTGGGTATATTTGTAATTTTAAAATCTATCAATTTCCATTAAATATAAACTACATTTCTATTCAACCCGGCCCGACCCGGCCAATTTACCATCCTCCAGTGTCTAAAAAGGTCGGCTTTGACACCAGCCACGCCTACAAGGGTTTATGCAGGGTTTTAACACTAAACACCCACACACACACTAATTATTTTCTTAATCATCATCTAATTCACATGAACAAATTCACTAATCCCATCACTAATCACACCACAAATTCACCCCAAAGTTAATGTTCATCATCCCTCAACCCATTAACTTACCCCCAACTAACCCATCATCAAAAACCATGTTCAAAAGACTATATACAAAAATCCCATTAACCTATTCACTTACTTCACACTCATTTTATAAAAACTTTAATACCCGTTTAGGAAACCCCATCAAGACTCTCAATTCTGACAATTTTTTAGTCAAAACTCTAGATTCTGATAGTTTTTCATCACTTAAATCATACCCAGATAGGAATTTGCATGAAATTAGTCCTCTTTTCGATAAATGTGAGCGATTCGGGGTTAAAAGATTCGCTAGTGTTGCAGAAGCCATTGTATCATCACCTGATAATGATGTTGGTTTTAGTGATAGTGTTAGTACTAATGGTGATGGTGAGGGTGATGAAGTTGAGAAACTGTTGAGTGAAATGGGGAAGCAAGAGCACCGGCAGGCGACGAGGGGCTGGTGGCGATTAAAGCGTGAGAAAACGGGGAGTAGTTGGAATTATGTGAAGTTGAAAAGGCGGCAAGTGAAGATTGAGACGGAGGCGTGGGAGCTAGCGGCCAAAGAGTATAAGGAGCTTTTGAATGATATGTGTGAGCAGAAGCTGGCGCCTAATTTGCCGTATATGAAGTCTTTGTTTTTAGGGTGGTTTGAGCCGTTGTGTAAGAGGATTGAGGCTGATCAGGAGATGTGTAAGAATGGGAAGCATAGGGCTGCTTATGCGGGGTATTTTGATTTGCTTCCGGCTGATAAGATGGCGGTTATTACTATGCATAAGATTATGGGGTTGATTATGACGGGCGGGGAGAATGGTTGTGCTAGAGTTGTCTCGGCTTCTTGTAGTGTTGGTGAAGCTATTGAACAGGAGGTGTCTACTTTTGTTTAATGATATAAAAGTTTGAGTTTGTTTTTTTGGTCTATTCTAATGTGTGTGTGTGTGTGTTTGTAATGATTGTATATGATCAAATTAGTTAAAATTAGAAGATTAACTATGAAGTTGCCATAACACAACTATTTCTTTAGAAAAATGTAAACTGACATATCAATCTCAGCTAAAAAATAAGGGGGCGTTTGGGCGTGTGTGTATCAAATATGATTATAGCTACTTAAAAATATAGAATAAGTGAAGGTAGTTAATTTAACATTTGTCTGAACTATTAGTTTTAACCGGAAATAGTTAGAAATTTATTATTATTATTTTTCTCCAAACACTCTAAATGCACGTCCAAATACCCACTAGTTTAGCAGAACAAGTAGCGGACTTTGTTTTACACCCTCTTACGATTATGATTTACTGTATCATTTTAGTGTAAACCCTCTGTTTTGAGTTTTGATATGCTGACTGTTTTTGGTATTATCAGATTAGGATACACAATTTCTTGGAGAAAACAAAGACAAAAAAAGCGGCAAAAGCTACAAAAGGTGCAAAAACCGAAGAAGTTCCCGACATTGTTACCAAAGAACAAGAGGGACTACATAAGAAAGTCACAAACTTAATGAAAAAACAGAAGTTGCATGCTGTAGGGCGCATCGTGAAGGGACATGATGATTCAAAACCATGGCCGCAGCATGTTAAAGCTCAGGTTTGCTTTACTTAAAAGTGGCCTTTTGGCCTGATGGTGCTAAACCGACCTCGGATAGGAGCCTTGAGGTCATAGGTTTACATTCACACATTACAACTGAACATGCACATATATACATGTATATTGATGGTGTTTTATTCTTTTCAGGTGGGAAGTCGTCTGATTGAATTGCTATTGCAGTCTGCTTATATACAGCCTCCAGCTGATCAATCGGGTGGTGCGATGCCACCTGATATCCGACCTGCATTTGTTCACACATTTAGAACTTCAGTGAAAGAAGGACAGTAAGGATTCATTCTCTTTGTAATTGATAAATTGCTAACCACAAAGGACTTCTAGCCTAGTGGTATGTGAGTTGCCCACCAACCAAGAAGTTGTGGGTTAAAGTCCCAATCGTGACTTAGTGTGGTATTAGGATTTAAGGTGTGTAAGGTGTGTGAATACATGCCTTTCAGAATACAAGTGTTCTAAAAGAAAATTGGGTTGTCAAGTAAAGGGTAAAAATGGGTTGATTTGACCTGCCTACTCCTTTTGGATTATTATCATTAGTTTCCATGTACATCACAAATCTATCTCGCATGTCCTAGACAGGATTTGAATCCACAATCATTTGGTTGGGGTCCTTAGGGACTAGGGAGCATTCTCACACAAGGGGTACCATTGGACAACAATACTTTGGTCGTTAATTTCCATATTAATTAAGACACTAAATATAATCACAACTAAGATTAAAAAACAGTGATATATTTTTTTTTTTTTTTTTTTTTATTTTTGAATCTCAGGAGTGGGGGAGTTCTTTAGTATACTTTGGGCGACTTATAAACAGTTTAACCTGCATCTTCTTCAGCTATTTTTGTTTATAATTTTTTACATGTTTGACCCGTTATTAACAAGTTGACCCATTTTTACATAATTGGGTTCTTTTCCTCGATTCTGAGTAATGGCTTACTATTTAACAGCAAGAATGGAAGAAGATATGGTGTGATTGAATGTGACCCATCAGTTCGCAAAGGATTAGAGAGAGCAGTAAGCTTACAGACCTTTAGCCTTCAAATAAATTTTTCTTTAGTTTCCTGTTTGTTGTTAGAATGAAGTAACTATTTTAAGAAAATATCATGGACCTTTGGTCTAATAACTTTGGTTAAGGATTTAACCATTTTTTCTGTTATATGATGAAACAGTCGAAGCACGTGGTTATGCCTTATATGCCGATGTTGATACCTCCTGTCAATTGGACAGGGTATGATATATTAACTGTTTTATTCATAACTTAATTTGGATAGAACATGCTATTATTATATGATGTTTCTTTTGTATGCTCTCCAGTTATGACAAAGGAGCTTACCTCTTCTTGCCGTCCTATGTAATGCGCATTCACGGAGCTAAGCAACAGCGTGATGTTCTTAAAAGGACCCCTAAGGAGAATTTGCAACCAGTTTTTGATGTTAGCATCCATCCATTACTCATTTTCTAATTTTCCCTTGTATTTTGTTTGTTTGGTGTTTGTATGTACATTGAGACTAAAGTCACAATAAACAAACGTTAGCTTTTGAGTAAAAAGATTATAATTTATAAAATTTGGAAAAGCAGATTACAAGTTTCTATAAAACGTCGGATCACCTAAAAAGTTCTGCATCCAAGCACTCCCTAAATCCACTGACATTTTGTGTTTGACATTGAACATCTATTTCTTTTGTGCATCAGGCCCTTGATACCCTCGGAAATACTAAATGGAGGGTCAATAAGAGAGTACTAGCCGTTGTTGACCGAATATGGTCTAGTGGTGGCTCCATTGCTGGTTTGGTTGACCGGGATGATGTGAGTTACCTTACATTTATACAACTTCATAATTATGTTGATCGCCACAAGTGTTTCTAGTAAGTCGTTAAAATATAATTGCAAATTATTGCATCCAGATTCCTTTACCAGAAAAACCAGATACAGAAGATGAAGAACAACTAACAAAGTGGAAATGGAAAGTTAAAAAGGTGAAGAAGGAGAATAGAGAGAGCCATTCCCAACGGTGTGACGTTGAGCTCAAACTAACTGTGAGATCACGTTAATACTCAAGTCAATAGTATACATTAGAATTTGAACAACCGTTTAATTCTTAGTTTGTTATTGGAGGGTAGGTGGCGCGAAAGTTGAAAGATGAAGCAGGATTTTTCTACCCACACAACCTAGATTTTAGGGGTCGTGCGTATCCGATGCATCCACATTTGAACCATCTTGGTTCGGATCTGTGTCGGGGTATATTGGAGTTTGCAGAGGGCAGACCTCTTGGGAGTTCTGGCCTTCATTGGCTGAAGATACACGTGGCAAATCTATTTGCTGGCGGGTTGACAAATTATCTCTTGAGGGAAGAATAGCATTCACAGAAAGTCACTTGAATGATATATTTGATTCTGCTGACAGACCGCTTGATGGTGATCGTTGGTGGTTGAAAGCGGAAGATCCCTTTCAGTGTTTAGCCGTTTGTATTAATCTTGCTGAAGCTTTAAGAAGCCCGTCTCCAGAAACAATCATTTCTTATATTCCTGTCCACCAGGTATATCTTTTAACTAAATAAGTTTTACATAAATTCCGCAAAAAAGACTGTCGGGTTATTTTAAATCATATTTTTGGGTTTGTGCTTTACAGGATGGTTCCTGCAACGGATTGCAGCATTATGCTGCCCTTGGCAGAGACAAAGTAATGTGCCTTTAAAACCTAATACATACACACACTATATGTCGATACTTTTCTGATTGTTCTGGTAACGACTTTATTCAGTTAGGAGCATCTGCTGTTAATTTGGTTGAAGGAGAAAGACCAGCTGACGTATATTCAGAAATTGCTGCAAGGTGCGTTATTCATTTCTAAGTGATGGAAGGTTGATGATAGTGTCATGTTGATTATTCTTTTGAGGGATGGCAATGGTTACCACATTCTTGCTATTTGATTATATGTTTAACCATAGTTAAAACTTAAACGGATGTTTTTGATGCAGAGTTCTGGATGTTGTTAAACGAGATGCAGAATTGGATCCTGTTTCATTTCCAGATGCAAAGAATGCACGGCTTTTGATCAATCAGGTTTGAATCCATCAACTTGTCTTTTTGTAAATATTATGTAAAATAGCTGTGTAGTTGGTCGCTAAAAGTACATCACTGACATAACTCATTTGGTCACTCTAGGTGGACAGGAAGCTGGTGAAGCAGACAGTAATGACATCAGTTTATGGTGTCACTTACATTGGTGCTAGAGATCAGATTAAGAGGAGGTTGCAAGAACGTAGTAATGTTGCTGCTGACGATGCAGAGATTTTTGGTGCAGCTTGTTATGCTGCCAAAGTAAGCACATTTGTTGATTGTTAGTCAGAACTACCAGTAAACAATTTTTAGTGGGATTCTCAATATGCTAAAAGGACATTGGAAACTATTTATATTTAATGAACATTTTTGGTTGTAAATAATGTTTGCTTTTGTTTTACAGATCACTTTAGCTGCTCTAGGGGAAATGTTTGAGGGTGCGCGTAATATTATGAACTGGCTTGGAGACTGTGCAAAGGTTTGTAATATCGACATATTTGTTTCATTTTAACTCAAATGTATATTTTAGTAAATTTAGATGTAGAAGAGAAGCCCTAATTAAACACTAAAATATTTTTTGTTGCTATGACAAGTAATTATGAGATTTGAAGCCCATCCAAACACCACTTCATGTGGCTAGTGCTCATTAATGTTCAGAGATCTATAGCCCTGAAATAGCATTTTAGCTTTCATACTTTTCATCAATTTCTGGAATTGTTCAGAAAAACGGAACATTACTTTATTAAAGCCTTCATACCATATGCAATGTTGCTACTTGTATCTCCATTTGTGCTTATCAGCTGCAAATGGTGGACAGATAATTGCCTCAGAAAATCAGCCTGTGAGGTGGACTACGCCACTTGGTCTTCCCGTTGTACAACCTTATCGTATGTATGGAAGACATCTTGTAAGTAGCCAATATTTCATAATTGTTTTCTGACATACTCTTTAGGATTTATATATTCTGTATCGTAACTAAATATATATCATATTACTGAAGTTTGTTTTGGTTGTTGGCTGCAGGTTTCGACTTCTCTTCAAGTACTCACTCTGCAGCGTGAAACAGAAAAGGTATTTTCTTTGCTCCACCTGAGTACATACATAATAGTTTCAGGAGGCAACTGAGTTCTTTTTTTTGAGGATATGCAGGGTTTCACGTTGTTTTTTTCTTTTGTTTCTTATAGGTGATGGTGAGGAGGCAAAGAACAGCTTTTCCACCAAATTTTGTGCACTCACTTGATGGTTCACATATGATGATGACTGCAGTTGCTTGTAAGCGAGCTGGCTTGAATTTTGCAGGTCTGTTTTTACAATTTTAACTGATACCGAAATCAAGTGTTATACATTTCGTCAGTAGGTGGCATTGGCAACATGGGTAGATTGGTGACAAATCAAACGGATACTCCTTTTAATCATCTGAAACGGGTTGGGTGGGGTTCGGTTGACCTTTTACTACTTTGCTCTGTTTTGTTAATTCTGTATATAATTAGTATATACCCTATATGATTACAAACAAAAGATTCATGTAATGGTCCGACTCAAGTGAAACAATATTAGGAGGTTGTAAATGTTTTGAGCAACTTTGAGATACTTGTAAGCCGTTTGGTCAGATTCTTTTTAGTTATAAGTTTAAGTAATATACATCATCTGGTTATCAAGAATATATTCACACATATGGGTGGGTTGAACTTACAGGTGTTCACGATTCATACTGGACACATGCTTGCAATGTGGACGAAATGAACAGAATTTTGAGGGAGAAGTTTGTTGAACTTTACCAAACACCAATACTGGAAAACGTAAGACATTTTCCCATTTCTCATTTGTCTTCATATTTTTCGATTAACCGTAAGCCTGGACTGCGTTACTTCATTTCTATAATGTGAATCAACGTTGGCTTTTTTGTTATGTCAGTTGTTGGAGAGTTTTCAACAATCTTTCCCTACACTGTCGTTCCCACCGGTGCCAGAGAGGGGAGATTTCGATCTTTCTGATGTTCTTGAGTCGTCCTATTTTTTCAACTGAAGATCGCTCAAAACAAATGCATCATTCTTTCATTTGTGCCAGTTTGGAGGGGAGCCTCTAGGAGGCCACTGTTGTACTATTTTTAAATAGTAAATGTGAACAGCAAATATTGAGCATTGCAGCTGTTTACAGAGGTACATAAGTAGCTTAATATACTTTAGAATTGGTCAAATTGTATATATGCCTCGAGCATTGATGTATAGTTTTTGGCAGTAAACAGAAACTCATGAATGTATGTAAACGAAAATATGAACCTTAACTTAAACTGACTTTCGACGCCAGTATTAGGATATTCATCAGGGGTTTATTTTTCTGACAATTTCTTAAAAAGCAAGTAAAAAGATCAGGGGGGTTTGTTTTATGCTGGTGTTGTGCAACTGTATATTCAAATCTGACAATTAATAAGAACATGTTTATACAAAGGGCTCAGCAGATTGCAGGTTTGCTGCTTCATTTAGTGACAACCCATTTATTAAGGTCCGCCATTATAGGAAGGAAAGTGACGGTCACATGTTGTGCTAAGGCTGAGCATGGGCGTCTGAAAACCGAGCCAAACTGACACACCCGAACCAACCAAAGATTTATTCGATCTTCGGTTTTATTAATGATTTGTAGTTTTCGGTTTCGGTTCGGTTTGGATCAAACAGAAAAAAACACCTTAAACCGAACCAAACCTGTAGTTTTCGGTTTCGGTTCGGTTTTATTAATGATTTGTAGTTTTCGGTTCGGTTTTATTAATGATTTGTAGTTTTCGGTTGGGCCAAATTGTTTTTGATCGGTTTTGACCCGATGCACCACCCTATTTTGTGCTGTAGAAACTCTAGTTTAGCTGTACACGATCCCTAAAACCCTAGCACCAAAATGGGTCAGTCGAGATGAACGTTGTTGATCTTCCACCATTTAAGGACCAGACCATCAGCAACATTGCATTGGACAAGGATGTGCTCTTCTCTCAAGGTGATTGTCGCAAACCGGACATCCAACCGAGTCATGGCCTATCCCCCTTCTATCCAAGTTAACCATTGTAGAAATTCTTCTATTTTGAATAGTCCAAGACAAGATATTAACTTTAATTGGCACGAGCTTATTCCATTTTGTAGGAATCAAACTTGTATTGTTGGCAGAATTAATTATAACTTTTCTCATACCTTTGACCGTGAAGCCCTTGATTGATCAAAAACACAATCCCAACGATCTTGATCATTTGAAAAATGGGAATTTGAAAGAAGACTTCGAATATCTGCCATTTCATAATAGTCTTCAATAGATCGCAAAGGTCTTGTCCAGGACCACTGAAATCGAAGCCAAGGAGGGTTGATAGGCCCAAAAGGACCCGTGGTCATAACATGCCCAACAGAGCTTTTTTGGGGAGAACTGAAGTGGGGAAAGATAAAACTCATATCTCTCACCTTCAATTTGCCGATGATGCTATCATTTTCGTTGAACAGTCAACTACTAATATCAAGAACCTGTCAAGAATCCTTACTTTTTTCCATCTTGCTTCCGGCCTCAAAGTAAATTTTAATAAAAGTAAGGTTTTTTGCATTGGCGCAAACGAAAGTGAACTCAATTCATTAGCCACTTCAATTGGTTGTCAATCATCTCACTTCCCTTGTACCTACCTTGGCCTTCCCATTGGTGCAAAACATGTCCAGATGTGCTAATTGGCTAACTCATAGAATATAGAGGAGCTATTACTTTCTTTTGAATTACTGTATCTTTTAATCCCTCTAGTCCATTCAAGTATAAGAATCAAGAGGCTTTTGCGGCTTTGAAGAAGAATTTAGAGGAACTGTTATCTGATTATGAAGAAAAGAAGCTGCATCACAAGAGTAGTTTTTCTTGATGATGTAGTCTTTAAACTTTAAAGTGCTTTTTCTTCCTTAATATTCCCATGCAGGTGTTTTCTGTGAACTTCAACTTAATTTGTCTCTTGATATGTTTTTCTTCTTTCATGTATGTTGTGTATTTTTGCTTACTAGTTACTAATAAAACTAACTGCCTAATTAAACATTGATTTGATTCAATCATCAAATGTATGATTTTACTTGATGTCCACATCTTGATACTCCACAGCTTCACACTCGTAACAGTAACTGCATCTAACCTCTCAACTGAAACTTCAGAATATTTTTTTCAAAGCAAGGTAAACCACATCAAACACGGTGTTAAAAGTGGGAGGTAAGCTTGCTCGGCTAGAAAGGGATAACACATCATTGAGGTTAAGTCTATACGTTAACCAATTTACTATCTAGCATAATCATATCATTACTAAATTATTCTTTTTAATGGTGTCCGCACTGTATATTTCTTGTTCTTGTATATTTACAACTGATCAAGTTTGCTATCCAGGGAAAGTCGAGCCATTTTTGGCTCTGATATACAAGGCCGTGACGTACACGGCTCACTGGTTTCCTGTGGCAGTTTCCGGACTTTTCTTCGGCCATCCAAATTCCAAAATGTTCAGTAAACGAGGATTGAACCCGGGTCTCTTTTGTGACCTTCGGGCCACCTTACCACTAGACCACATTGGAGATAATTTAATCATAGCAACAAGTCTCATATGAATGCACTCATGGTCTTTTACTCCGCTAATGTGATTGTGCTCCTAGACCATCCACGAACACTTGATAGTATTGACTCAGATTTGTAACAGCAATTAGCATGTCACTCCAACAAAGATTTAATGTCATACAACTAAAGATTTGTATTGTATTGCAATGAGACGGTTCAAATCACAGCAAATGATTTTGCAGGTGTACAATTTCATTTCATACACAATTTTACTCCAAAATCTTAAATCCTAAGAAAAGTACGAGAAAATGAACAAAAGCAAATGCTATACATTTATACTTGACATGTCCGGTTATGGTTATGCATAAATGAGATAAAATTGACCAGTTTACTAAACTTATAAGAACAAGAAATATACAACCATCTGGATACTATTACCGGAGCAAAACAACGACTTGGCTTTTAGATTGTGAGCATCATAAAAAATGTATTGTTATGATCTGATCCTATGCAGTCTTAGGTACAAACTGGAAAGCCACAGACACAAAACTAGTGAGGCCATTTAACAAGAACAAGCTCTAAAAACTATGTGCAAATTACGCTGACGAAGTGGGCACATGGTAAACAGACTGAACTTTCGACTCCAACAAAGAAACATACTTATCGAGCATAGAAATCACAACTTCTAAATCACTCACTTGCTGTTCTATAGCATCGATCTGCTGAACATACTCATCAAAATTCTCACTTTTCGCTTTCAACCGTTCCACAAAAACCCTCAAACCAGACGCAACATCACCAAAGCCTTTGTACTCTTGGGCAACTTTGAGATTCATATTTTCCAACAATTTCATAACATTATTCGTTCCCTACAGACAAAAATTGAAATAATCACATAAGGCGGAAAAATAAGGTCGTAATCTGGATCCTAAGTAAAAAGGAAACCTGAAGATCGCCTTTGATCATGGCGGAAACATTAGTAAAGAGGTGATTAAGAGCTTCAGTAAGTGCATCTTGCTCCTGAATTGTTGTTTCTTCAGTCATGGCTATAATTTTAACAAACACCTACCTACGCATTTTTAAATTCTATTGGTTAGAATATATAAAAACTGATTGTTTTTTCAATCTCAAATAATATAATTTAAATAAACAATCCGAACAACTAAATGATTTATAGTCTCGATTAACTACTTGGGAATTGAAAATGAATTGATTAATTAATAGATATATAATGGTAAGTCTATCTGAATGAATATTTACCGGTGGAATACGAACCACGGAGATCCGATCAGAGAAGGGGGTTCTGTTAGAAAAGGGTCTCTAGGCTAAACTATCAACTTTATCTCTAACCGATGACTAGTAGTGTAAACTATTGAAGTCGAGCCGAGTATTGACAAGCTAGAATTCTACTCGAAAATATATTCAAGAAGATTAATGGCATGCCATGTAACACGGTGGAGTCATAGATACTAATTTCACATGGCGGTAAATATTTTTCGTTTATACGTATTCTCTAACAATAACTTTCTGAATGAATAATGACTTACAATTAAAATAAATATCAATGATAAGCGATCAAACTATTTCATATCTAAATAAACAATAGGTCAAATTAAAGAGAGAACACAAATGGCATTTTGAAACACAAACTAAAGATAGACGTCACTATAAAATGAAATGTAATTTTGCATAACCACGAGTTTTTAAATAACGATGCTAGTTGCATAAAGAAATTAAGAAAATGAGTACTTCTAAACTTATTTTTAGTAATAAGCAAATTTTGATCACTCTTGCCTCAAACCGTATAGTATGTAAATTTTTTATTTATGAAAATTTGAAATGTGCTAAAGCTTAACATATTAGTAGTAGTTATAGTCGAGTACCCGCGTTTGCGTGTGTTAAATAGTTTAGTTTACCGGGTGGTAGCTGTCTTCATTTTATTCCTTTTTTTCCTTGTACTACTAATTTATGTTCACATATTACAAAATCCTAGTTAATTTGATGCCATTCTTGTGATAAAGGGCACACGTTGTGTACATTAAGCTACCCGTAATGCATCGGTCAAACCTTACTGTCAACCCACTCAACGACGCATCCTCCCCATTACGATCTTTCATGAGCGACGCATCCTAGGCAAATAGAAAAGGAGATTTCGGTCGGATGTACGATCGAGTCGTTGTGAGGCTTTATGTGTGGGGTCTTGGTTTAAAATTGCGCGCATCGTTGCGCTCGCATCGCGCATCAGAATGATGCGTTTGAAAAAACGCAACGCGAAACCTGATGCGAGGTTGTCTCATGATGCGGCCTAATGCGAACGCATCACATCGCAACAGTGTATTGCTCGCATCGGATGCAATGGACGCATCACTTCGCAATAGTTTTAATTTTGACTTTTATCGTTTAAGTTGACTTTTTGTTTATGGTCAAACCATTAAGTTGACATATTTGATGTTATAACATTAAGTAATATCATTATGCACGTCACTTATTCCATATTTAATCATTTACTTGTAGAGTAATTTAAGTGGAAATATTATATATTTTTTATTTATTACCTATCGCCATATGTCAGTGTTGCTATTAGCATATTGCGCATCACGATCGGTCTTTTGACCTCGGTATGCGAATGATCGCCGTCTGTGAATTTAAAACCAAGTGTGGGGTTTGTATTAAATGATTTATGTGGGGTAGTGAGTATGTTTTTTGTGGTGATATCAAATTATCGATCATCCTCATTACACAAAGTTGGTTATGAAGATAATTGTATTACACAAAGTTGGTTATGAAGATAATTGTAGAGAGAAAGCTGAGATAGTGGTCATGACTCGATCATACATTACGGGTAACTTTATGTCCACAAAATACCATAGTTCTTGTATAAAATAAATTCAAAATGTAAAATGTTACTCCAAGGAAGGCATTGGACACTTTTCAAGTCCATCAATCTATTTGTTTTGCTTTATATTTAACAGTTCCAAACTTCCAATTCAATATAGTACCGAGTGATTTTTGATGAACATCTTTTTAGCGAGAAAATATGGTATGGAAAGTATGAAGACGGACAAATGTGGTCCATGTTATTTCTCATGTGTAAATATATATATATATATATATATATATATATATATATTTTTTTTTTTTTTTTGTTAAATTAGAAGTTTTTTTTTAGGTAGCTTTATTTAGTCAAACTTACAACTTGTTTTAAATAAATTGTTTGCTTTTCTGGCTTTATTTTTTGTCTTAGGCTAGCCCCAATGAGGTCCAATCCCCATCGATCGAGTGGTATAGACGATCGATCGCATGTCGATCGTGTCTCTATGGAGGTAATCGATCGCCTCCCATTTGAGCCAATTGAATCGCTTGGCCGATCGAATCATTTAACGTTTAAAAAATGTGTACGTTGCAATCCAAACCAAAAAAAAAAAAAACATTACCCTATAAATACAACTAAAATCTCATCACATATCTCACAACATATTTACACACTAACACAAATCTCACAATCATCTCTATCAAAAATCTCACAATCCTCTTTATCAAAAATGTCTAAGAAAACACCACCAACCAAAGGCCAAAAATCCCGTTTGTCACAAAACGTCCGCATATTTTAACACCGGATCCGAATTTAGGTTAACCTGGTGTCTCACCAATAATCAATTTCCAACCCCGTCAATATCAATCCCAACAAGCTCCACAACAACACCCTAACAATCCATTTAGTATGAATCGTCCATTTGTTCCACCGCAACAAAACATCCATTACCAACAACAACAACAACAACAAAGCTACTCCCGTCGAAGCAACCAATCTATGTATGGGTCACACGACTCTGTGTACCGTCCAACAATGGATTCATCAACGTCTTCATATTCAAATTATCAAGAATATTCTCCTGTTAACCGTATCAATCTTGAGGGTTTTGATTTCGACGACCAATTGTACAACAATCCTAATTTTTATCTTTGGAGCAGGATCGGGTTATCCTACTCAAGAGTATCATGGTTCGGTGCAGGTTCGGCTCATGGATCGTATCACGATTGATCAACCTTGATGGCGTGAAGAAGAAGAATATCGAGAAGAGCGTCACCTGGTCAAACCAAAGAAACGAGCTACAAAGGCAAAGAAGAAGGTGTCGAGAAAGAAGGCAAGAATGATTCGTTGCCTTGGACCAAAGAAGAAGAAATCGCCTTGTCAGCGGTTGGTGTGATGTATCAGAATAGTGTAATCGAAAACAACCAAAATGCTAAAGGATTTTGGCGAAAGTCATTACATACTTTGAGAAGGAGGTTCTTTGGAGAAAGAGCGTACAACTCTATCATTACAAAGTGGAAAAATAGGATTCGTCCTAGAGTTGGTCAATTTTGTGCCATTTACAACAATCTTTGTCGGGAATTACGAAAGTGGTGAGAATGACCTCACCGTTTATACTGGCGTGTGATGAATACCAAGTAGTGTGTGGTCATCCGTTTGTTTTGGAGCATTGTTGGCGATTTTGAGGACCATTCGCTTGGAAGAATAATGAGATCTGGCTTTTTAAGCCAAAATGAGGTCGCAAAAGCAAGGACTTCAACCGACTCGGATGTGCCTAATAGACCAATTGGTCGTGATGCATAAAGAAGAATAAAAAGAAATCTTGGTCTTGAAAGCTATGATTATGGAAGGTGTTGCGAGAAATGGGGCAAGATCAAGTCCATGACATTCGGGCGGAAGAAGGAGCAGCGGACACACTATGGTTTGAAGAAGAAAGAGTGGAACAACGACAAATCGAGTTGGAGATCTGACAAAGAGAGAAGCAAGGAAGACAAAAATTGGCACTAGAAGAACGAAAAGTTGAATTAGAGGCTCAAAAGAAATATGATCACGATCTCATGTTACATTGCACGCCAATCGACGAATCTTTGCATGATAGAATGCCAAACAATGCAAAAACTCAAAGAGGCGATCAAGGCACGCCACAACCTAGATTTTGAATAAGCATTGTAATGTTTTAATAAGTTTCGTAATGTTTTAATTTTATTTGAATTATTATGTAACGTTTTATTTATTAATGAAATTTTATTTTGTGTTAAAATGTTTTTTTTTTTTTTTTTTTTAAATTGAACTTGGTCGCTTTTTCGGGACCTAATCGCTGAAGGTCATGGGAGAAAGAAAGGCGACGTGACAGAGAAAATGAGGGGGATTGAATCCCCTCATTGGGGCTAGCCTTAACAATGTGGTATTAGCAAAGACTTGACCGTGATTCAGTCGAGGCAACACGCAGTGTCGTATCCCATCTATCCTTTTTCCGAAATAAAAAATTCCAATGGCTCACTTACGCATGCCCAAACAGTCTTTATATTTTGCTGTGTACATTTTCTATCAAACTGTATATGTATTACTCACTATATTATAAGATATAAAATCATTTGAGGACAAAAGATTATTTACATACCAAGGGATCAATCTCCATCATACAATTTTATTTGATCTAATTGATGAGATTAATCCCAACATTTAAAAAAGGGGCAATTGCATATATACCCACTAAAACTTGCATATTTGCATATATACCCAAAACATGCTTAACTTGCATTGTACATCATGCATTGAAAACTTGTATTTTGGGGAAATATGCAAGTTTTCAAGTTTTAGTGGGTATATATGCAATTAACCCACTTTCATCATCTTTTTTTAAATATTAATAACTTTCAAACCGTTAATCGTTAAGCGAAAAAAAATATATCATTGCGACAAACATTTAATCATCTTTCTATAGATAGGCACTTTGATATACTTTCGACAAAAAAAAATTTTCGTATTTTTCACTTTTTTTAAAGTTTTTCGTTTTTTACGTTCTTGAAAATTGCGTTAAAAATCATATATGATAAAACACTAATTTGAATATCACATGTGATATTAGTGTTATATCATATATGATATTAGTGTTATCTTGTATCATATATGATATGTGATATCACGTGTGATATTAGTGTAATATCACACGTGATATCACATATCATATATATTTAACACTAATATCACGTGTGATAATCAAATTAGTGTTTAATCATATATGATATTTTCATACAAATTTCAATTAACGTAAAAGGCGAAAAATATGAAAAAACGATATTTTTTTCTTATTTCAAAAGTATATCAAAGTCTTGATCATAGAAGATAATTAAATCTTTCTTGTGACGGTGTAAATATTTTCACTTAACGATTAACGGTTTAAGATATTTAAATTATAAAAATATGTGAAATAATAAAATCTTTTAATCTCATCCATTGATTTCTTTTTAGATGGATGGTGGAGATGAGTCCCTTGGTATGTAAAAAAAGTTTAGTATGTAAAATAACTCTCCTCTTTATAAAGTCTATCTTTTTCTTTACAAAGTATGTCTTTTTCTCACGAAAGACAATACAATGTCAAACATATAATTACACAAAAAAGTGAATTAAAGTTGTAACACAACTTTGACGCTCAGTTCTCGAGTTTTTAGAGAAGGAAAATGGAAAAGAATAGGAAAGGGAAAAGAAATGGAAAAAGAAAGTAAGTGTTAGTTGTTATGTTCTTGAGATAGAGGAAAGGAAAAGGAAAGTAATCATAATCATGTTCTTGAGTGAGAGGAAAAGGAAAATAAGTTGGTCAAATTACATATATGCTCTTTAATTATTAATGTCAAATGTTTTAAAAAGGGTATATTAGTCTTTACACAATATATAGTTCCGTTTCCTTTCCCTTTCCTCCCAAAAGTGGGAGGAAGATTTACTTATCAAATCTTCCTCACAATTGTCGATAAATTGAGTTGATCTTTAGGAAATATCCATATAAACCAGAGACCATCCACCACCCAATCAACAACACAATCCACTGTTTAATACTAAATGACTTAATAAAACTAAACTAAAAACCCATTTCCATAAACCCATTTCAAGTTCTTAATTTCCATTTCCAAATCTCAAGTACCCAAAATCTAGAAACCCCATTTGTTGCTTATCATCAAATTACGAACAAAAATCCAAATGGTGGTGCAAATGTGAGCTACTTTTACAGGGCGAATGGTGGTGCATGTTGTTTGTTGAAATGCCACCTATTGTTTTAGGTAAATTTTTCCTTTTTTCACGGTTTCATCTCGAGGCGTGTTTCTTTTTATTCAGTTTTTTATGGCTTCTTCATCCTCGGATGGCGCATGGCCATGTCCATTTCGTAATTTTCATTGTTGCCCAGATGGGGAAGTGGGGAATAAAGGGACTCCTCGGTTGATTTCTCATATCAAAAGATTGCATCTTTCCTTAGCCGAACGTAGAGATGTGTTGCGAGAGGCTTTATCTACGGATCATGGGTTGTACATGGCTATGGAGGAAACATTGAAGGTTTTTGGTCAATGGATGTGTGGGAAGTGTATGAAATTACATGCAATTAGTCGGGCATGTCATCACCCTGACGGCCTGATTCGGTTTACTGATAGAGTTAGTGGGCACATTATCGGGATTGTGAAACCTTCTATCATAGTGCCTAAGACCAATGATCATGAGCCGTTTGTATTGGATGTTGTACTCCTTGATCGTGTTTTCAAAGCACCTATCGTTACTGTCAAAAGCATTCCACATGGTTGTCGTATGGCTTTCTCACAGGCGTTGAAAACAACTCTATCTGAGTAGTCGCTCAACCGGATCTATTGGGCGTGGGTTAAGTTGTTACTTCTTCCTCGTTGCACTTTGCAAGTGTTTAAACCCACAAATAGACAAGAAAGCGGATCGGGAATCGGAAAGCCGTGCAAAATCGTTCAATCTTGAGCTCGCTAGCTACATGGGGAAAGAGGATGGTGTTGCCATTTTAGTTAAAAATATATTAGATGGATCGGGTGCGGTGCCTCTTAACCAAGGCGCGTTGATATCAAAAGGAGAAAATCTTGGTAACACCAACATCGAGCGTGCCTTGAAAGGTTGTTGATGGTCACTTTATAGATGCGGTGAAGGTGTTATGCTCATCGGGGTTGCTCCGCATAATGATAATCTTGTGATGGCTTTGGAGGCTAAACATCCGCACAAACCACCTCCGTCTATGCCGAGCACTATTTATGTTGAGCACCGCGATATTAGTTTTCACATACACATCAAACCATAACACAAAGTGGCGTATAAATGGAATTCTAGAGAGAAAGTTAGAGGTTTAGGGAACTTAGTGAGAGAAAGTGAAAGATATTATTATGAGCTCCAACTCTCTACCTTGGGAGGTAGAGTATTTATAGTCTTACATAAATCGCCACACATCGGGTGTGGATCGGGCATACGGTGGGTAAAGACCGTCCGTCCTCCACGGTGTTACTTAACTAAATACTACTTAACTTAAAGAACTACGACTACGAGCTTTCTAACGATTACATATACTTGAGGTGACCGACTCTTTAATACACGGAATTTCTAATTCCTAACAATCTCCCAAGGAGGTCACCTCAATCATGTACCAAAATTACATTGAATACAAATAGATATTACATTAACAATTGATCTTGCATTCTTGATGTAGTCCTTTGCTCTAAGCTCGTAGTCATTAATTCTTCACATTGCATGTTTGGTTACTCAAGTGGAGGTCTTTCTTGATCCACGTGATAATAAATTTGAGCCGACTTTTGAGATCATCGACTATCAAAAATCTCGAGACATCCTTTGTGGTGTTGGTATTATGTGATGTTGTGACATTAGGACCGACATGCTCACATTACGGATCATGATATCTTCTCATCGAGTAGCGGAAGCTTTTGTTGATTCATGATATTGGCGGCGTAGCGAAGCATGGAGTGAAAATATCGAGTCATTGATGCACTAATCATGATTTCTTTTGAGATGAATGTGTTAAGTGAGCATGCGGCTATGGATTGACCGCTTCATTACGATCAGTACAAGCGTCGGGCGTACACGCATACAACGATTAGCAATAAATCGCACGAAAGTGTCTTTGATCACTTTCGTTGAATTGAGTACCGACCCGCGGTTCCCGTTGATCGATACATGTCTTGCTGTGATCGGTATAATTCGAAGAATTTCCTTGACGGGGTTTCGCGGTGCTCTAGTTGTTCTCAAGCGGAACGTCTCAAAGAAGACAACACGGAGTGAGTGAACCAGTAATTTTAAGTCCAGCGATTGATGAAAAGAGATTTGAAAAACAATCGTGTATTGCTCAATAGAAATTGTTTTGCAATACAACGAAGGTTTTATTGAAAATCAATTATCAATCATAAAACACCTTTTGATTTGAAATATCCGTACACGGTCGATGTGCTAAAGAAAAGAGTTTTTAAGCACAACGACCGGTTTTCAAAGGTATCCGTCAATCCATAACTGAACGAGGATTGATTCAAGAGATTGAATCGCCCCATTGTTTCATTCGGTTGTCACATGGTTGATCTATATAATAGATCTCACATGCCACCTACCGGGAGCTTGTTTGATGTTGGCTCGAGAGGCTTTCCATCTTCATTGTGAATATGTATACACATCACTCGGATGTTACGGCAATACCACAAGGATAATGCGTGGGACTCAAGATATAATCTCTCTTTCCACATTGTGTGAAGCGAGAGTCTTCATTGAAAGTGTCCTAATGAGATTTATTGATGATCTCGTGGCTCTAGACTCAATTTGTGCATATTTGGATCTGTCTGGGGAGACTAGGGAGAGGTCTCCTTCTTCATATCAACAATCTCTAAGAAAAGTCGATAGATAATGTCGGTTCCCGTGAGAATGAAACAAGTCCTTTTAAGAGGAACTTGAGTGGTTTGGAAAGTTGAAGTGCGGTCGTCCTTTGGGTCCATGACGTCTTGTCTTCAATACCGATGTTACCATCGATAGCATATGAAGTGAACCGGTTTACGCCTAAGGTTGAATAAATGGAGGCTATTTGTTTTCACCCTTTTCTCATTCAATTCTTTTAATTCTTCAACCCTTGATTGCTTACGAGACTTCATAGCAAGAACCTTGTTGGGTTTGTTCGATGCTTGCTCTATCTCGATCCGCACTCTTCCCATATCTCATTTTTCTCCTTTTATCATCATACCTAAGGACTTCTACACTAACTAGTGGATTGTCCTGGGTAGATCCCTCGGTTTACAGCGGATCATGGGAACACATACCTAACCTTATCATCCTTATATCACCGTACATAAAGTAAAGTTGGTCGGTCAATTTGGTATTGTTCATACGCCATTGGAACCAATTGAAAACCATTTGAAAATCAATCCGGATACTTGTGATATATTATCAAAACATTTTGTACTGAATTGTTTTGATATTTTTAGAACAAGTGCTCCCCTCAACATGTGCATCAAATGTTTGAAATCGTTTTGCACACGGAGGCAAGAGGAAGAATTTACTTCTTTGATTACCATTTTCTAAAGATATCAACATCACTTCCTTGATCAAATCAAGAAGATAAAGCATTTCAGGGAAGGATGAGGTTTTCATAAGTTTGCTCCCCTCAATATGTGCCTCGAGATTTGAAAAGAGTTTTGCACATACTAGAGGAACTGCACATTGAGATAAATGATCACGTTTCAAATCATAGGTTTAAGATAGATGCTCCCCTCAACATGTGCATGGAAAATTTGAAATCGTTTGTCACATGTGGGAAGGATAGCATGTACATCCTTATAAAACCATTTACCGAATTATCGGTTTAAATCCAATTTAAATCACACATTCTCCCCGATCACAATTATCAAATCATTTGAGATTTGTGATCTCTTATTGATTTAAATTGATTTTGAAAGCTTTTAAGGGAATTGTGACTTGATTATGAAAGCGTTTTAAGCGATAAGGATCGGATTTTAAGACTTTAAACTCCATTGATAAAACATGCATGTACATCTTTTGAAAACAATTTAATGCCAAATAACTTTTTAATTTAATTGAAATCATTCTCCCCTCAATCAATGACATAGGTTGTTGATTGAGAGATAGAGATTTGACAAATAAGTCGATGATTATCAAAAATAGAGACCGAGTTATTTTTCAAAGCATTTAGTTTTCAATGAGATAAATGTTTATAGAATCGAGCATGGAATTTTGAAAGCATGATAAAACATGGCTCTGTTCTTTCTTTAAAAAACGGGTTATTGCTGAAATGACAATAAACCATTGTTTCTCTTTCTCCCAAAAATATTTTTGATTTTTGATTTTTTTTTTTTTTTTTTTTTAAAAATTCGAACAATATCTAAAGTCCGTGTCATTCTTTGAATGACAACAACAAGACCGTAGATATAATCGAATCGAGAAAACATGACAAAATGACAATATTTTTTGAAGATTTTTTTTTTTTTTTTTTTTTCAAATTTTATGGATTTTGAAAGTTTTATATTTTCTATTTGATTTTGAAGGTTTTATAATTTTGTATTTTGTTTTTCGAATAGATATATACAAGAGACAGATGAAGATAGACCTTTACTCCTCGTCTTCCTCACGAAGGCGTTTGAGTGTTCGGTTGAAGGCTTTTTAAGCCAAGGCGTGGAAGAATAAACTCAAAACGTTCTCTTGGAAGAGCTTTGGTGAAGATGTACGCTAGCGATATTCGAGACCTCACAAAATAGAGTTCCACCACACCTTTTTCCACTTGTTCCACGATGAAATGATGTCGAATGTCGATATGCTTTGCTCTTGAGTGTTGAGCGTTGTTGCATGAGAGAGCAATAGCACTTTATTATCACGATACAAGGGATTTTGTTGAATTCAAAGCCATAGTCGGATAATTGAGATCTCATCCATAAGATTTGAGCACAACAGGATGACATGGCTATGTATTCGACCTCTGTAGAGGAAATAGAAGTACTCATTTGCTTCTTTGAAGACCGACTCACAAGCTTATCACCCAAAAGCGAGCACCTCGGGGCGTGCTTGACGTGTATCTTGACAACTGCATGATCGGCATCTGCATAGGCCGTTAGTGACATACCGGTGTCCTTGGTGCAAAGACCCATATTGATGGTTCCTTGGAATACCGAAAGACCCGTTTAAGCGCTTCAAGGTGCTTTTAGTAGGCTTAGCACGGTATCTAGCACACATGCAAGCAATGAACAAGATGTACGGTCTACTAGCGTTGAGGTACATCGGGGATCCAATCATACTACGATATTTCGTTTGGTCAATCATGATCCACAGTGGTCCTCATCTAGTTTGGTTCGATCAATCATGGGGTGTCAGCGGTCACTTGAATCAAATCCAAATTTCTTTAAGATCTCATTGCATATTTAGATTGATTTATGAAAATGCCTCGGGACTTTGTGAAATTTGTAATCCCAAGAAAAATGACATTTGTCCCATCATTGACATTTGAAATTTTGAACTCATTTCATTGAAAAATGATCACATTCCATTGGGTGCATCGAGGCAAAAATAATATCATCAACATAAATTTGAACATGAATTAAATGTTTGCACGACTTCACGGTGAACAATGTAGGATCAAGCTGCTCCTTTGCTAAATCCGGTTGATAGAAGAAACTTTGACGATGTATCATACCATGCCCTTGGAGCTTGCTTTAAACCGTAAAGAGCCTTCTTCAAGCGATAAGCGTGAGTAGGATGCTCTTGATTCACAAATCCTTGAGGTTGGGCGGCGTGAGCGACTTCTTTAAGATCTCCGTTCGAAATGCCGTCTTCACATCCATCGATAGACTACCATGTTCTTACTAGCGACATTAGCGGAAAGATTACGATTGCCTCGATTCGAGCAAGCTGGAGCAAAAGATTCTTCAAAGTCAATACCCTCCTCTTGGCGGTATCCTTTAGCAACTAATCGAGCCTTGTTCTTGACACATCACCATGCTCATCAAGTTTCACTTTGAAGATCCATTTAAGAGCAATAATCATAGCACGATCTGGGCGGTACTAACTCCCATACATCAAGTCGATCAAACTCATGAATTTCATCTTGCATGGCATTGAACCGACTATCTTCATTCATGGCGGTTTAACATCTTTTGGTTCGATCTTAGATAGTGCGGAGTTGAAGAAGCACCATAAGGCATCGGTTGCAAGTTGTTTCCGTGTTGATACGGGACGAGAGGATTTCCAATTATGTTATCTAGTGGATGATCGTGAGTCCATTTTCTAAGGTGTTCATGTGGCGGTTGTTGAGGGGCCGAGGTAGCAGTCGATGTCTCCAAAGAAGATGGTTCGATGATGATTCGGGAGCAAATATGTTTTCAAATGGA
Source organism: Chrysanthemum lavandulifolium (assembly GCA_022545495.1). Taxonomy (NCBI): domain Eukaryota; kingdom Viridiplantae; phylum Streptophyta; class Magnoliopsida; order Asterales; family Asteraceae; genus Chrysanthemum; species Chrysanthemum lavandulifolium. The sequence continues at coordinate 152,662,907 of CM040244.1, forward strand.
GCATCTTGAGGAGTAGCAAAGGGATTAACTTCATCATTGATGCGAAGCAGTTCCATGATGTACATTTGAAGAATGATGATTTGTTGATGAGGCGGAAGGATCGTGATGGCGCTTCTTGACTTAACGATATTGAGGCGAGAGGATTGACTTCATTCACGGGAATATGAGCATCCTCATTGTAGGGATCAACACCTCATTAGTACATGAATCATAAAGTTCATCAAACATAGGATCAAACAATTTCTTTAAATCATCTTGGATGGAGGTACATATGGAGTTTCTTGAGAGGAGTTTGGAACAAGGGATGAACCAATGGGACTTTTTTGAAGTGCGGGTCTGGTGGGTGTCCGAGGAGCCATTTGACCGGTCGACTCATCAAGCGTAACGTGAATTGTTTCCATGATATTTCGGGTTCTTTTGTTGTAGATTCGGTATCCCTTTTGTTTGGTGCATATCCTACAAATACTCCAATGTCGACTTTAGCCCTAAGTTTGCCTAAGTCTTGACCCTCATTAGTTGGATAACACAATGCACCAAACACACGAAGGAAAGAGATTAGGTTTTCTGTTGTGGACAAGTTCATATGGAGTTTTCCATGAGCAGTGTGAATCGAGGAGCGATTTTGTGTGTAGCATGCGGTGGCAATTGCTTGACCCGGAGAAACATTGGAACCTTTGAGTAAATCGGCATTGTTCTAGCGGCTTCAACAAGAGTTCGATTTAGTCTTTCAACTACACCGTTACATTGAGGAGTTCGTGGAACACTTCTTTGATGGTGATTCCAACGCTTTCATAGAATTCACTAAGTTGTTTGTTGACAAACTCGGTTCCATTATGCATTACGATAATTACGGCGGTTTTGTTAAGTCGAACTGCGGTTTGTTTGATGAGTTTGATGATGATATCGGGAGTTTCATCCTTTGTTCTTAAGAACTTGACCGGTGAATCTAGGTAATCATCAACCACAACTAACACATATTTCTTCCCAAAGATATTACGCACCTCATTGGTCCATAAATCCATATGAATCATATGAAGAACTTACGTGACGAGTTAGTAGGTTTGGGTTTATGGGCATACTTCTTGCTTTTCCCAATTGACATCTTGAACAAAGATGATCCTTTTCGTACTTGAGTCTAGGTAAACCTACAACTAAGTCCTTTACGGTGAGATCATTGATGGTGCGAAGTTCGGTGATTGAGGCAGCGATGCCATAACCATGACTTTGTTTTAGAAGCCTTTGATAACAAGCAGTTGGAGATGACCTCATCATGTCATCGATAGAGATGGTGTAGAGATTTGAGCCACGAGTTCCTTTTAACAGTTCCTTACCATTAAGATCTCTAACAAAGCGGTATGTTTTAAAAGGCTACTTCTAGATCGAAATCACGAATTGACCAACGAGAGAGCAGTTATGACCCGGACCTTCCACATAGTATACTCTAGAGATGACACTATCACCAACAACGTAATCTCCATAACCCATGATTGCACGAAATGATCATTACGAATCTAACGGTCCGATGAATTTGCTCACGAAGTTCATGAGCGCGACCGGTCTCGGTCATATGCTTGGAGCGACTGAGTCCGGTACCACGAGCGATTTGAGCGATCTGCGGTTGAACACGAGACAAGAATGGATAAGCGGATAATTGGGATCCCCATGCAAGAATGGGTTCCATTTGGTTAGTAACAATGGTTGGAACACCCGCATCGGAGAAAGGAGCATTCATATCGAAAATTAAGGCCTTTGGATTCATTGTGAATAGATGCGATACTAGTGTCCGTATTAGCCACATTCACGGTGTGCTCACTTCTTATGGGAATAGTTCTACCGGTGGGCATCCATTTTCTAGTGGGCATTGTCGATTATTCTTATGACCAACGGTATCCAATAATAGCCTATCTTACTAAATGTTCTTCTGTGGGTTTCCTTTGTTTTCTAACTCTCTTTCGTTTTGCCTTTTTGCCTTTTTAGCATGAACATAAGCAACATTAATTGGACCATTATCATCATTAGGCAAAACATTAACACCACATTCATGATTAGAAGCGAATTCAAGCGGACATCGGTACAAGGTTTGCAAATAGTATCGAATTGAATTAATTACGATGCGCCTATGGCTAATACTAGAATCAACACGATTCGTTTTATTCGATTCAAGCTTAAAGTTCCTAGATTGTTCTTCTACTCTTTTCGGTGCACATTCTTAGCTTGCGAGGTCCTATCATTCCTTGTATTGTCTTGAGACTTTGACTGCTCCCTTTAATGTCACCGATTACTCTGTAGAGGAATGGGAACATTAGTGGGTTTTACAACTCTTTGCATCACTGTTTAGATGTCTTTGGGATCTGAACTACATGCGAGCACACTAAGGTTCACTTTCTTAAAACTAGAAGTCTTTGGGATTTGTACTCCTAGAAGGCACACTTGAGTTCTCTTTCATAGCATTGATGGATCTGAAATCGAACTACTTACAGGCACACTAGGGTTCATATTCAAGACATTGGGCATCGAATGAATATCAGACTTGGCAATAGGCATCGAACATGGAATCAAAGGATTAACTCTCTCACCTAATGACTTAGGGCATATTGTGATCAAGCATTCTAAGATTTCTTGAGATCGTTTGGCATATAAGCATGCATGTCCAATTGCATTATCATGAGGTTTCTCTAACTTATCCTCTTCAACAATCTCACGCAGACATTCTAGGCAATCCTTAAGGGATGAGAAGTATGTTTGAGCAACAAGTTTGTTGTTCACGAGATGAGGAGGACATATTTCACAGACAAAGCATATTTATTACAAGAGTGAACCTTTGATACACCATTCTCCCCATTGGTCATTGGCATTTTCCTTTTACGACTCTTGATTCTCAATTTCCTTTTGCAATGAAGCTATTTGTTCGTTATTTTTGTTATGAGTGACCTTTATTGATTCAAATAACTCATTGAAATGACGTTTAACCTTTTCATTTTCTTCTAGAAAACTTTCGTTTTCCTTTTGTAATGCATTTACTAGGTTTTGAAGATGAAACGTTTGAGAATTACGAGAATCTAAAGGAGGAGGCATTTGGGAGCTGTCATATTGTTCGTTTGACCCTTTAATTGAGAGATTTGGGCTTTCAACTTTACGATCGTGTTGCAGAGCTTGAATTTGTTCATCACGTTTGTTAATTTGAAAAGCGCATCAAACTCGGAGCATCGAGGATGTCTTGATATTTGAAGTTTTGACATTTTCTTTAAGATGTTGATATTTTAGTTGTAAATTAAAATGCTCAACTTCTAGTTTAGAAAAATGTTTAACCAAATTGTCGTGATCATCGGTTCAATTTTCTCGTTTAGTTTAGAATTAGTTTTGTCAAGCTCAATGACACGATCATGGGAGACTTTCGAGACAACAGATAGTTCATGAAATTTGGAAGCATTAATAGAGCAATTTGAGCGATGAAAAAATATCTTGAGCAACACATTCGATAATAAGAGTCTCATTTAATGTATGCAAGTTCTTCCTCTCAATCTCATTATATTTTAGTGCGCTCATAGTCACTAACTTCAACTATCATTGCATCAAATTCCTTTTCCATTCCCTTGATATCGGTTTCTATCCCTTTTAAGACTCTCAAAGTGATCTTTTAGAAGTTTAAAGAAAGGCATGACCTCGATTAAATAACATTCTTTCATTTGCTCAAAACCCTTTCTCCTTCCGTTATACCGATGGGTGTGATCCTTTTCTTGCAAGTTTTCTCAAAATCAACAAATAGTTGAAATATAACATATTGGCTAATTAAGGTCTTGCTTTTAGTGGCAATTGTTCTAGGAACAAGATGCATTGGTGTATTAGGAGGATACACGTCGCTCTAGGCATTTTCCATAGGGAGGTTTGTTTCAACAATATTTTCGACTTTACGCTTATCTAAATCCATTTTCCGAAAACTTGTTCGAGAGTCAACAATGTCGAGGCTTAAACATGTTCAAGGAAATCCAGTTTTCCTTCTTGTAGTCATGGGGAGTGATAATTACTTTTTCTCTTTGCATTTAGGATCATCTAATTTTTGTTCATCTTTTCCTAGTGACTTCATCGATTTCTTATCTTCCTCGGTGCACTCAACGCAACTAGGTTTCTGTCTAGGTTTAAGGATTTCATTGCCATCATAAAGAACCTTATGAGCATTTCTAGCCCTTTTAATGACCTCTGGATTTGGTTCCTTAACAAGGGAATGCTATGCTTATCGCTTAAGACCCTATGCTTAGTGATCATGTGAGCGATCGAATGGTGTTCCTTGTATGTACAACTTGTTTTCAAGTTTGTTTTCAAAGTTTTCAGATTAGAAAAGTCTTTCAAGAGTTTTGATTCCTTTGCATTAAATTCTTGCTTAAGCATTTTCACATTTTCTTGAAGTTCTTGTTTTGCTTAGCGGTTTTAGAAAGCTTTTCTTGTAAGGAATTTAATTCTTGTTTCAATACTTCTTCTCTAAAATTACTTTTTCTAATGATATGCGCGCACTTGGTCATCCATTTCACGCTTTCACGGTGGTCAACTCAAATTTTGCACGTTGTTCATAAATAGCAACACGTTCTTTATAGGCATTTAGTTGAAATTACGAATCATCGAGAGCACATGCGGTGTATTCATCAAAACATAGTCATTGTTGATGCGGAAGATGCATCACTTGGTACAACTTCACTTTCACTTTGTTTCACGTATTGATCGTATGGGACAATATCGATATTACCCATATTTTCAACATTTGATTCAATAGTTTGATTGATTGTACTTTGTCATGCATCATTGCACATCGACATCATCGTATAGTTTTAATACCTACGAGATGAGTTTGTCTTTGGATAGGCCGACTTGTGGTGAAGAAGAGACCTTGGGAGAAACCATTGGAGAAATGCTAGCCATAAAAATTGTGTGTGTCAGTAGGTCCATCATCCACATCAGTCGTATGCATCACAATCGGCGACTTGAAAGGCATTCGATGATTGTGACCTATCTCACGAATAAATTGCTCATCCACATCGCATCATAGGTCTTGGCATTGCCCTCGGCTAGAAACAACAATTCCTCTTCATCAAAGCGGCACCATTGTCACGAGCTTGTACAAGCGACATCTTATCTCTGAAGTAATCGGCGATACATGGGCGCTTTGGAGATGTGCGGTTTCTTGCAATGTGTCCCTCACCACCACGTTATAACATTTGATCGGCTTAGCTTGACCTTGGTTACCATTCCTTCCTCGATTACGGTTACCAACATAACCTCTACCGACTCCACCTCTTCCCGATCATCTTGTCTTTCTGAATTGGTTGCACCACGATCCTTCCATCTTTCACGGTAGCTTGATTGTGTGGGTTAGATCTTTGTTACGAGGTTGTTGTTGGTTTGTGGGAGAATTCATGTTTTGACTAATCGGAAGAGCAAGTTGATTAATGAAGTTACCAGCGTGTGCATCGGCATCGACTTGTTTGAACATAGGATCGGGAATGAGTTTGTGATTACCATTACCCAAGGTATGACTTGTGAGGCTTTGGTTGTGATTCCGATGTTTGAGTAGAAGGCGGTTGAGTCATTAGGCGAGCTTGTCTCTCCACGGTTGGTTTTGAGCGATTGAGAACCAATTTTTCAAACATAGCATGTCTCTCATTACGAAGGAGGAAGGCATAGAGTTGCTCATAGTTTGTATTCTTCAATCCTTTAGTGAGCTTCACGGAGGTGACAAACTTGTGCCATTCGGGATTCATGTTGTTCACAAATTTTGAGTTCAATGAATGTTAGGCATAGTCATTCGATGTTCCTCATGTCATTCACCAACTTATGAAATCTCACATAGTACTCATAGACACTCTCATCGGTTTCATCTTGAAGTGTTCAAATTAGTCATAGAGTTGTGATTCTCTGTCTTCCATAGTTAATTACGAACACGAGAGAAGCATCTTGACATTATCCCATCTTGCCTTTGCATCGGTGTTGTGATTGATCGACTTGTAGATGTCTTTAGGAAGACCTTGAAGAACAATGTTAGAAGCCACGATATCGCATCGAATCTCTTTTCTCCTTATCATCAAGCTCATCATACATTTTAGGTCCATCCATTCCGTAAATAGGAGTTCCATCTTCATTAGTATCAAGTATATCTCTAGTCGTCTCAACTCGATCGGTCCTTCATCAATGGATTTGAGAATGTTGACACCATTTTCCTTTCAAGGCGGTACAATCGATTCGTTGAGCCCAAGAATCGTAGTCGATTCTGTCAAGCATGGGTGGGCAGTATCGAGCCGTTGCTTGAACATCCTCGACAGCGGTGGAGATGATAGTAGGAGCGTTGGTAGACATGTTAACAGATTATACGGGATTTTATAACTCTATGATTAAGCCGGAAATAGATTCTTTCACGGGTTTTACTAAATCAAGAGAAAACGTAAACAATCACCCAAGTCGCTAGAAGAAAATGCACCAAGTCGCTAACACCTAATTAGCTACACTCCCAGTCGCTAAAGTCCCAAGTCGCTAGACAAATGCAAGTCGCTAAGTAGTAACTCGCTAAGCCTCAAGTCGCTAGCAAAATTTTGGCGACAATTAAGCTACTCAAGTCGCTAAAGATACAAGTCGCTAAATAGCAACTCGCTCTGGACCAAGTCGCTACCTCCAAGTCGCTACACGTGGTGGAAAGTCCACTACTTGTCTTGTAAGTCGCTAGTGCTAAGTCGCTAGGTCCAAAGCGTAACTCGCTACAAATTTGTAAAGCAAGTCGCTCTGAAGAAAGAATTCCGTGTGTTAAGTCGCTAGCAAGAAAAACTCATAAACATCACTTTTCAATCCAAAACAACCCAACCAAGATGATTCAAGCTTACCAAATGAAAACCTAAACACTTGTGATGATTCTAAACATAAAAGTACTAACAAAATCCAAGCTTTAACACAAGAAATCAACCAAATGATGCACAAACCACTAAACTTTTCAAACTCAAAACCACCTAAAACCACTAAAAATCCAAAGATGTGCAAGATATGATCTAACCATGGCTCTTGATACCAATTGTAAGGATATTAGTTTTCACATACACATCAAACCATAACACAAAGTGGCGTATGAATGAAGTTCTAGAGAGAAAGTTAGAGGTTTAGGGAACTTAGTGAGAGAAAGTGAAAGATATTATTATGAGCTCCTACTCTTACATACCTTGGGAGGTAGAGTATTTATAGTCTTACATAAATCGCCACACATCGGGTGTGGATCGGGCATCTGCAAGCTGGGTAAAGGGACCATTGGTGACGTCCGTCCTCCACGGTGTTACTTAACTAAATACTACTTAACTTAAAAGAACTACGACTCTGAGCTTTCTAACGATTACATATACTTGAGGTGACCGACTCTTTAATACACTTCTCTTGGAATTTCTAATTCCTAACAGCGGTGAGGCTTCATCTTATGCCTTTGTGGCCTCGAGGCCCAATCTTGGGTGCTTGAGACCACATCTTACGCAGCAGTGGTGTATCACGACATGGATTATGATTATGATTGTGCTTTGACTTGTCTTCGTGATATGATTCCAAGTTTTGACTTTGGCGGTTTCACTAAAAGGACACCGCCCCATTAAAGCCCAACACACATTGGCGAGTGCCACTTTTTAGCAAGATTGTCCAGACATGGAAGTTCACTTGAGATGACCGTTAGACAAAAATCGTTTTGAGTGTCTGCGTGCACCACATGCTCAAGAATTCTCCTTGCCATTCCTATAGATGGTCTCGGTCAACATATGTCGCCGATTGAGTATCGCACTATCCTTAAATATCGCCTCATGATCCCGTTTTTCCGGTTGATGAAAGTTGTCGGTTTGTCACAAAGCTTGTTTGGACTCATTCGGAGCATCTGCAGTTCATTGTAAAGAGCTTAGGGTTCAAATACCGACACGATTTGGTTAGGGATGTTCTTTTGACATATTCAAAGTGGTGGGATTTCGATTAAGAAAGAAGAACACGTGAATTTCTTGGTGACCCGATGGAAGGAAGATCGACACTTAGACCGGTGACATTTTGGTTTTGGATGGATAGGAGGAAACATGCTTGTGTAGATCTAACAGGGTTTCTCCACTTGATTGGGGAATCATGCTTTTACGGCAGGTCAGGCTGCTTTGAAAGTCGCTTCGTGCAAAAAAATATTATAAAACTGTCAAATGCTCAAATCAACTTATTTTCCGTAAAAGATGCTAAAACTGATTATCAACATAGCTAAAATTTCTAGCTAAAATTATTGAATAAAACAAGTATCACACCTTAAAAAGACTAGATCAACATAAAACATGAACAATATACAATTTTTACTATATGACTTTCCCATTCTCCAAGAAATTTGACAAAAAATATCCTTTCTCTCGGTACACTCACGTGATACTTTTACACAAATATATTTTTGTGCTACTTCCTCTTGATATCAATATATTCTTCATTAGTCAATTGGTTCTTCTTCAAACACTTAGATCTACTTACTGTTGGTGGTTATTCGCCCAAAAGCATGGTAAAGATAATCAGTAGCAATGCAATACCACTAGGTGGTTACGGGATATCACTTGGAATCGTGTTATCACTTTCTAAAGTAAACTATTCGACCCTATGCCTGGGTTACACGAATATCTACTTGGGATAAGACCAAATGTTTGTTATTGAATTAGACACAAATCAATAACCCTTGCGCATATAAGTTTTTAAGCTTTCTGTTTGTTTCTCCTGGTATTCACCATTCTCCATGCTAATGATGTCCATCTTTATTTATAGTAGAGAACACTAACTCCTAGTCAATGGACTTTATGAGTAATTAACGGCCAATTAATCACCCATAATAAGCCTCCATTATCATAAAATAATGGTTACATGACCAATTAAATGTGGTCATAAAGCGATCCTCATGACCACTTAAATGAGTCAAAGTCTTACAAATTAATCAACGCAACACTACCAAGATGAACCAATACACTAGCGAGGAACCATGAGTTACTACACTAACAATAGTAACCAACACTACGGCAGAACCAACACACTAGCGGTAGGAACCATTAGTCACTACATTAGCGTAGTAACCAACACTACCAAGTACTAACCACTATTGAGTCGGGGTGTTCGGGGACCTCGTGGGTGTACACTCCGTACCTCCCAACCCAAAACCGGTGTGAACTAATCCCACAAGTGCACTAAATTTTCCAACAATCCTCCCCAAATTTAGTTCACTTCCTTTACATGAAAAACAAACATTAAACAAAACATGTGCATAATTGAAAATATCCTGAGGATTGAATTTCCATCTTAGTACATTACACGTTCAAGTATTCGAGAATCAGGGTGTTCTAAGAATTGAACCCTTTGACCCAATTGAATACCTGAAGATAAAATACACACAAGTTTTCAAACACTTAAAAGCTCCTGACACTATGCAAGCCATGTGTCCATATCCAAATTCATAAATGTTGTAAGAGCCAAAAGTCCAAAGCTCCCTGAAGCGACAAAACTTCAACATTCACATAGGTGGTTCCTCTTTATTCATGCTCCTGCCAAGCATTTTTTCAAAGAAAGTTAACCATTAAGAAGTAAAGACTCCATCCTCCTTTCAGCAGGTTCTGAACACAACCTTGGGATGTAAATAAAACATGTGCTCCAGTCCACTGAATGTTCAACTTTCCACATTGAACTCAGCTCCCAAGTTTCCTTAGGAGGGAGTTGGGTGTCCTAGCATTCGGTGACTAAAGTGGACTTAAACTCATCCCTTTAGCAGATTTTAAAACCAAGTCTCTAGCCAATCCCTTCGTCAAGTGATCAGCTAAATTTTGTTGAGATCTAACAAACTCTATAGATACCACCCCGTTCATGATAAGCTCACGAATCATGTTATGTCTAACACCTAAGTGTCTAGACTTCCCATTGTACATCTGGTTATAAGCCTTTGCCAATGTAGCTGCACTATCACAACGAATAGAAATATGTGCTATAGGTTTAGGCCACAATGGAATCTCAAGAAGCAAGTTTTTAAACCATTCAGCTTCTTTGCCAGTAGCTGCTAAAGCCACTAATTGATTCCATTGTTGAACCGGTGATGCAAGTTTGCTTATTGGATGCCCAAGAAATTGCACCTCCACCAAGTAGGAATACCCGACCACCGGTAGACTAATTGTCTTGATTATTCTTGATCCAACTTGCATCAATGTGTCCTTCTCGAAGATAACCAAGATATGAGAGACTATAATCCATAGTTCTCTTGAGATACTTAAGTACCCTCCGAATCGCTTGCGGTGATGAGCACTAGGATTACTAGTATACCGCCGGTTACCCACCGCAAAAGCAATATCGGTCTTGTACAAGTCATGGCATACATCGTGAAGCTAATTACCCTAGAATACTCAAGTTGAGATACAACATTTCCAGATTAGGCATCGGTTTCTCACAAGTATCCATAGGTGTACTCATCGAGTACAATCAAAGTAATTGAATTTCCTTAACACCTTCTCAATATAATGAGGCCGAGATAGAAATTCTTTTACTTTCATGTTTAATCCTTATACCAAAGATAACATCGCCTCCCCATGTCCTTCATGGAGAACATTGATGACAAAATTCCTTTGTCGTCAACTCGATTTTGGTCGGTGCAAAGATCAACTTGTCATCAACATATAGACAAATGATGACTCCTTTACCGATTCATCAAATTTTCTATACACACATTTGTCAAACCGGTTAAGTAAATAACCATTAGACAACACCACTTCATCAAATTTTTGATGCCATTGCTTAGGTGCTCGCTTTAGTCCATAAAGAGACTTAATCAATTTACACCTTGTTTTCATTGCCGGCCAAGATGAAGCCACGAGGTTGGTTCATATAAACCTCCTCATCCAATTCACCATTTAAGAAAGTCGTGTTTGTACATCCATCGATGAATAATCGATTGTAAATTGATGCCAAAGCAATCAATGCCTTATGGTACTTATACGAGCCACGTGGGCATAAGTATCAAAATAGTCTGCTTCGACTTTTGTTTAAAGCCTTGAATGACTAGTCTAGCCTTGAACTTTTCAATAGTTCCATCTACCTTCATTTTCTTTTTGAAAATCCATTTGCAACTAGGGGTGTCAAAAATCCCGACCCGACCCGAACCCGACCCGGACCCGAATAAGGATAGTCGGGTCGGGTTACTCGGATTCAAAATCTTACTCGGGTCAATCGGGTCAACCCGGTTAACCCGATTATGAACTAGGGTCGGGTCTCGGGTTCAAAATACTATGCTTATTCGGGTTCGGGTCAACCCGACTAACCCGAGGTTTTTTTTTTTTTTTTTTTTTTTTTCATTAAAAGGCCTAAGTTAAATTAGGTGATCCATGTAGTAAACTTGGCGTATTTTCTATCTAATTTTTAGTGTTGTTTTTGGCTTGAAAACTCTGTGGGTCTAATACGTAGCCTACATAAATGTAATAAGAATGTGTATGGAAATGCAGATTACAATATGGCATGTTTATGATTTGTTTTTCTAAGACGAAAAAGGTTATGATTGACTGGCACAAGTTGCATATAATGGCTTGGACATCAATGTTGGCTTGGGTCCAACAAAATTACAAATGTGCAATTATTTACATGTTAATGTGTTTATATACTGTGATATTTTTAAAATCAAGTGCTATATTCTTTAAATGAAATGTTAATTTACCGATCGCGAACTTTTCTTATTTGTATTACTTCATAGAAACAATTGTTACTATAAATGATCATTTTAAAGACTAGTCTTGATACACAATATGACAAAAACAATATAAAAACTACGTAAACACATAGTTCATATACAACTTATGCAACAAATTATTTGATTTTAACTACTAAGTTTAAGAAATAAAATTATGTGATTTTGTAAATTAGATGCATTCGAACCCGAGTTGACCCGACCCGATTTGACTGAACCCGCCTAACCCAAGTTCAAATAGGGCCGGGTTGAATAAATTATTTTAGCCTCGACCGACTTGGACCGCACCGGCTTGACCCGAACCCGACCAACCCGATTAACACCCTATTTGCAACCCGAGGTTTGCAACGGTGGTAGATCAACCAACACCCAGTGTTGTTGCCCATGATGGAATCCATCTCATCATTGATTGCTTTTTCTAGAAAGCAATATCACGGGACTTTATTGCTTCTTCAAATGTCTTGGGATCATCCTCAACAATGAAGCAATAGGAGTATTGGTCGAGACCTCATCCCTAGTTCCTTCAATTAAGTATAATTGAGACTCGAGTCCAAATGACTTTGGATTCTCGACCTTTTGCTCTTTCGAGCATAGGTTCGAGTTGTTGAACCACAACTTCATCGGGGACCTCGATGGTACTTCATTAGGGACCTCGATACACCGTGTCATGAGTTCTATTAGGAATCCTCCGACTTGGTCTAGGGACTGACGAGAATCTATTCTCATCAAAGATTGCATCCCTTGATTCAATTATGGATTTAATTGAAACATATTCATTAGGTTCAATAACATAGAACCTAAAAGCCTTGGAATGCTCAGCATATCCAACAAAGATGCATTAAATGCCTCTTTCACCCAAAGTTTTCAACTTTGGATAAGGGAGTCTTACAACAGCCCTACATCCCCAAACTCTGAGATAGTTCAGGTTGGGTTTCCTTTTAGTACAAAGTTCATAAGGGGTAACCTTGTTCCTTTTGTTGGGAACCCTATTTAATAAATAGCAAGTTGTTAACATATCTTCACCCCATAACCCTTGACTTAGTCCCAAATAGGACAACATGGAATTAACCATCTCCTTGAAAGACCGTTTTTCTTTTCGAAATACCATTTCTTTGAGGAGTATAGGGGCGATCGTTTCATGGATAATACCAACAGATCGAAAATCATGAGTATCCATGTACTCACCTCCCTATCGATCCTTAATCTTTGATCAAAACCCAGTTGTAATTCAACTTGGTTTTAAATACTTTGAATTTATTTAATGATTCGTCCTTAGTATGTAACAGATAGACATAACAAAACCTAGAAGCATCATCAATAAATATCACAAAGTATTTCTTATTCCCCAAAGAGGGAGTGGCATGCAAATCACACAAGTCAATGTGTATTAGCTCCAAGAGCTTAGTTTCGCGTTTAACACCCTGAAAAGATTTCTTAGTTATTTTCGTCAACATGCAAGTTTTACACTTTTCGATGTCCATGTCAAATCTTGGGATTAACCCATCCTTAGACATGTCTTGCATCCTTTATAGTGTACATGGCCAAGTCTAGCATGCCAAAGGGTAGAGTCGGTCGGTCGAGGTGGTCACAAAGGTGAATTAACACTATCGCCAATATTAAGCTGAACATTTGATTACACAAATAGCCAAAACCAATAAACACACCATGTTTAGACAAAACAAATTTATCAGATTTAATAACTTGTTTATAACCATGATTATTCAAAATACTACTTGAAACCAAGTTCTTCCTTATATCAAGAACATGAATAACATTAAACAAAGTTACAATCTTTCCGAACTAAACTTAAGATCTACACAACCACCCCATGCACCAAGGTCGTTGACTCATTTCCCATGTGAATAATAGAACCATCATTCGTTGACTCATAAGTCTTAAACCAACTTCTATCTTTGCACACATGAGCAGTTGCTCGAGTCAACCGACCACGCAACATCATCATCCCGCACATAATAAGATTCGATACATATGTAACATAATAAATCGAAAAGACTTATTAAACATATTATGACCTTTCTGTGAGTTGGTAGAACCACCACTCCCTGAACCATTAGTGCCTGATCCATTGGCTTTACCACTAACCTTAACACCTTTGCAATCCCTTTTAATGTGACAAGATTTGCCATATTTCCAACAAGTAGGTGTTGCTTTCTTGTTAGGATCTGCCCTTGTGTTATCATGATGCTTACGTTTGCCTTTGTTGTCATTGTACCTGGTGGAGTTGTTATGCTCCATCATATTGACAACAGATGCACTGGTAGTATTGCTACTCTTTGGCTTGTCATTATCCTGCACCCTGAGAGATTCCTCAATGCGCATATGATTACCAAACTCAACAAGAGTTAAGTTCTCCTTTTTATGTTTCAAGGTATGCTTGAAATCTTTCCAAGAAGGAGGGAGTTTGTCAATGACACAAAAGACTGAAATAGCCTCATCCATGTGCATATTGTTTTGTGTAAACCTTCCAAGTATGCCAAGAAGTTCATTGTATTGTTCCATAACTGGTCTTGAATCAGTCATTTTGTAATTTGTGAAATTACTTACAAGGAACTTCTTACTTGATGCATCCTCAGCCATATATTTGGCATCCAAGGAATCCCATAGTTCTTTGGAAGATTCAAAGTTATGATAAATGTCAAATAGAGAATCAGACATACCATTGAGAATTAAACCTCTGCAAATGTAGTTATCATTCTCCCATTTGCTCCTTCTCCTGATCTGCTCCACAGTAGCATCATCTCCATCATTAGGAATAGGAGTGGTTAGCACATACACCACGCTCATGCTGGAAAGCAAGAAGTGTATCTTCTTCTGCCATCTCCTGAAGTCCACCCCTTCAAACTTATCAAGCTTGGCAAAGTTTGAAGCCATGTTTTTCATTGAAGCAGCAGCCATTGATTATCACAAAATAGTTTACTTTGGTTGTTGGTGGTTATTCGCCCAGAAGCAGGGTAAAGATAATCAGTAGCAATGAAATGCCACTAGGTGGTTACCGGATATCACTTGGAATCGTGTTATCACTTTCCAAAGTAAACTATTCGACCCTATGCATGGGTTACACGAATATCTACTTGGGATAAGACCAAATGTTTGTTATTGAATTAGACACAAATCAATAACCCTTGCGCATATAAGTGTTTAAGCTTTCTGTTTGTTTCTCCTGGTATTCACCATTCTCCATGCTGATGATGTCCATCTCTATTTATAGTAGAGAATACTCACTCCTAGTCAATGGACTTTATGAGTAATTAACGCCAATTAATCACCCATAATAAGACTCCATTATCATAGGAATAATGGTTACATGACCAATTAAATGTGGTCATAAAGCGATCATAACAACCACTTAAATGAGTCAAAGTCATACAAATTAATCAACGCAACACTACCAAGAAGAACCAATACACTAGCAAGAAGAACCAATACACTAGCAAGGGAACTATCGCCACTACACTAGCGATAGTAACCAACACTACCGGCAGGAACCAAGACACTAGCGGTAGGAACCATTAGTCACTACATTAGCAAAGAGTAACCAACACTACCAGTACTAACCACTATTGAGTCAGAGTGTTCAGGGACCTCATGGGTGTACACTCCATACCTCCCAACCCAAAACCAGGTGTGAACTAATACCACAAGTGCACTAAGGGGGTGTTTGGGATTGATTATCCAAAATAGATTATGCGTTTTGAAAATGAATAATCAGATAATCAGCTGTTGCAAAACGTGATTCTGAAATATAGTGTTTGGATATGATTATGCTGTTTGATATCGCAATAATCAGATAATCAATTTTTTAGTGTTTGGCAAAATATATTGTTAAATTGCTATAAAAGATAAAATGACTAAAATAGACATTCCAATAATATGAACATAATTTGTAAACGGCCATACATATATTTAGAGAAACAAAACATATAAAAAATTAAAATTTACTTATAGCTATACAACATAGTTTATTTAAGGCTCTACTTTTTAAAACACAACAACATTTTTCAATGAAGGGAAAGAAAGATAAAAATACTACTACTATTTGAGAGGATAAAACTACCGTGGGATTAGCCTTATCACCACAAGTCTTTATCCTTTCTATTAACCTACAACACCATATATTGAACCACACCAGTATACCACCAACTAATGAACACTTTATCTTCAATTAACCCCATCAATTATTGACACAATTGTATTTGAAGAAATAACTAGATTCTTGTTAATGTTCATCCAAGTTAATTTAAAGATTAATTAACGGCAACAACAAGAACTTGGCGAAGAGCACATCAACTGAAGAAAGGTGTAACAGAGATGGTTGATAAAGAAGGCAAGACAGGTGTATTTGGGGGGTTATTTGAGGGGTAAACAGGTAATTTCATCGTAAATAATCAGTTTCTACAAAACTGCGTTTTGAAGCTGTAGGTCCGGAGCTACTTTTCCAAAACTGCGTTTTGGAGCAGTCTAAACGCAGAAAATCACTTTTCACATTTTGATATCCAAACACTAGTTCTTAGATTTTTGCGTTTCGAAGTCGTGATAATCAGATAAGTTGGGTAAAAACGCAACCCCAAACACCCTCTAAATTTTCCAACACTTATAAATAATATTAAGGTAAATATTTATTGCTTTTGTTTTTCTACCAACATATATTTCTCCAGTTCATGAAAAAGAAAAACATAAAAAAATTGTAACCATAACTAGTTCTTTAACAGCGGTGTTGCAACAAATGATCATTTTTCGTTAAGCGTAATCTCGATAGAGGATGAGTGGATACATGATAATTGTAACTAACATATTTGAGCTTTATAGCAGATGCCCAACTAGATGAAACATGGCCTGAAATTCAAACTATAAGCCGAAGAAGTTGGGCCGGTTGGGGTAGCTGAGCACCCGCTAACCTCCCTACTGACTTCGACTTTGTTGACAACCGAGTCATGAAAAGACTGTGTAATAAGGATGACCGAGTCACATAAGAGATGACAGGTTATCCAACTTCTATTACACCTAGTCTTATATTATTGTCGTTTACATTTTATTACTTAATTAGTAAATCAATATTTAATTTCATTTTGTGATTATATGTTCTTTTATATCTTAACAAATTGCAATAATTTTATTCCATATTATTTTCATAATGTTTTATAAGATCTTTTTAAAATGACGTGTTAATAACTAAAGTTAAATGTTGCAGTAACAAACATGTCATTTGGAGTGTGTTTAGGATTGTTTTTTAATTTGTGCTTCTAATTTTGCTTAAATATAAGTACTTAAAAGTTGCTTCGAAAGAAGTCCATATAGAGCTAGTGTTTGAATTTGATTATTTCTTAAACAATGCAAAATATTTGTGAAAACTAACTATTTTCATCGAAATTTTAATTACAGTTACCTGCAAAACGTTTTAAGTTAAATATGAGAGTAAAAAATTAATTAAATTAACTTTCAAATAAACAATAGAAAATAGCAGTCACTACTTACTTATAAAAAACTGTTTTTGTAACACCACCAAAATATCGCAGCCGAACGATAGTGTCAATGGGGTGCTACTTCTTAATACAAAGCACAAGGTATAGAAAACGACCTCTAAATGGGACGTTTTGAAAAGTTACCATTCGAATTATTTAAATCAGAGTTATAACAAGAAGTCCCAAAGTATATGATTACATATATATTTTCAAAATGTATCGAATGGTAAAGGATAAAAGCATAATTCTCCAAAAGATGCAAATGACTCTATGATCCATGCATCCGCTATCGCCTTACTAACCTGAGATAAACATGCTAAAAAGTGTCAACACAAAGGTTGGTGACTTCATAGAGTTTGTTGAAAATAAGTTGAAAAGTCTTTAAAGAAAGTTTCCATAGCAAAGGCATTGTAAATCCACTCAGTTGCATATCCCGCCCATACAAAACTTGCAACCTGTGTGTTCACAACCCACTACTAAAATATAGTAAGACATATATGCTTTAAAGAATGTTTCCATAGCA
Source organism: Chrysanthemum lavandulifolium (assembly GCA_022545495.1). Lineage (NCBI taxonomy): Eukaryota > Viridiplantae > Streptophyta > Magnoliopsida > Asterales > Asteraceae > Chrysanthemum > Chrysanthemum lavandulifolium. The sequence continues at coordinate 152,680,635 of CM040244.1, forward strand.
AAGGCATTGTAAATCCACTCAGTTGCAAATCCCGCCCATACAAAACTTGCAACCTGTGTGTTTACAACCCACAGCTAAAATATAGTATGAGTATGACATATGTGTATACGATATACGTGAGTACTTAATGTAAAGCATAACAGCCAACTGAACCTCATGACAAGAATAAATAAGAATACAAAAGAATATTGGATTATATTCACCCAAGGCCATGAATCTGGGACCAAGGGTGGGGGTGTCAGCCCGATAGTACTATCAATACCTCTCCAACGGCTCAATCCAGGAGTTAAACAGTTGCTAAAGAATAAAGCGTATAAGAATAAGTGTAACACATTAAGACACATATCGTAACTACACTTCATGTCCAAAAGTATCAAAAATATAGCGTAACATAAGAGTATAAATATTTTGAGTATTTGTGGAAGTCAAAACAAGTATTTGAGCATGTGTCTCCCCCAAAAGTAATTTTAAACGTATAAAACTAAGGCTATGAAATTCATAGTAATATGTAAAAGTTTTGAGTACTTGTGAAAGTAAAAATAGGTAATTGAGCATGTATCTCCCCCAAAAATAGTATAAAACAAATGAAAATGGGGCTATGAAACTCACCTTGGTAATACAGTGTCTGATTGAAAAACAAATCAAGTTATGAGAATAAACGGCTCCGACACGCGACCTGGGTTGGTATGTCAAGTTTCATTATTGATGATATTTGTAGTTTTGAAGTCTCTTCGAAAGTTAGTGGATGATAATATATGTTTTATTAGGGCTGAGCATCGGGCCGGATCCCGACCCGACCCGTCTAAACCAGATACCGATTGAAAGAAAAAAACAATACCGAATCTCGACCCGTTTGTGTCGGTTCGGTTTCGGGTCCCAAACGGGATAGTCGGTTCGGTGTCAGGTTATTGTAGCCCAGCCCGACTTCCTGCAGCAGCCATGATGTTTTGTAATTAAAGAAAGTAAGGAACGACTATACTGTTTACAAAGCATCTCAATTTGTTTTTAACTGTTAACTTCCAAGTAATCCAATTCGTATAATTTATAACTGTTAACTTCCAATAATCCAATTCGTATAATTTGTATATATGCATTAACTTCCAATTCGTCATAAGATGCATAAAAAAAAGCATAAAGATATTAAAAGTATACAATACCTACTTCAATTGCATTGTTTTGTTGAGATGAAAATGATTCATATGTGGTGTTCTTGATTTTGAGATGAGATTGATCCATTTGGATTGGTTGTTCTTGATTTTGAGATGAGTTTTTGAGATGAGATTGATCAATCGGGTTACATAATTGTTCTAGGGCTGTGTTTGTTTGACAGTATAAAAATAAATAAATGAGAGGGGCGCTATCTTTTGGTCAAAACCTATTAGTTCTTGGTCAAGCGGTTTTATTCGGGCTAGAGTCGGGTTTATATACTGACTGACCCGATACCGATTACATAGGAATATTAGAACCGACTCCCGAACCGTTTATGGTCGGGTTGGTTTCGGGTAACAATCGGGTTGGTCGGTTTCGGGTAACAATCGGGTTTCGGTCGGTTTTGCTCAGCCCTATGTTTTATGATATTTCATCTTCAAGGTTCGATCGATCGTTAACGATACAGAAAAACTTAGTATATTACTTTATCAAAAACAGTTTGTTAAGTATTAAGAATATACTTCCGAAATAATATATATAATGTTACACTTTATACCCTTATAGTTTTAAGTATTAACGATTTATACCCTTGAACTTTTGTAAAATTACAATTTATGCCCTTTTAGTTTCAAAAGTGACACTTTATACCCCTATGTCTCAATTTGATTACAATCTTAATCCTTGTTATAAAAAGTATAAGATTTTTGGCAATTTAGGCCCTTTACGCTTTAAGTCATTTGGAAAAATAGTCCTTATTTCGTTTTTAATGTGTTTTAGGTTTAGAAAAAGGCGAGAATTTTTATGAATTGTATATATAAGTTAATAATCTTTTGAAAACAAATTTATAACAACTTATTAGCTTATGTTTTAGCTTATTTTTGAAAAGTGCACAAAAGGGGTACGTTTGAAAAGGTTCGCGAGACACCATGTTCAAGGTTTAATAAAAGCGAGGCATGGAAAGATTTTAAGAACGTTTTTGGTATTTTAGAAACTTGATCATGCCCTCTCTAAGTTGGCATAAACCATTTATTTTATAGACTTGTGGTTAAGGAGAAATAAATCCGGGAAAAGGGGTGTTTGGCTTGGTTTTATAAAAGCATATGACAATTGTTAAGTTTATGACTAAACTTAGTTTTCGCTTTCGCTCGGACCCGTGCCCGAGTTTTTGAATAAAACGTCGTCCGAACAACTTCGTGTTTTATTTTTGATGAAACGGACCGAAGTGCCTCGTTTATGCGTGCCCAAACTTTCATCACGAAAGTTTTGACAAACAGGGAACTTCATTCGTCAGTATCTTTTGACTCGTGTACTCGTTTTGGGTGATTCAAATTGCTACGTTTTCCTTATAAAATCCTTTTTAATATTATGTACTTGATATTAAAATTGATAACGAAATTGAATGAGTTTAAAAGACTTACAATCTTGGAACTCGACTAAGAGGGAAATTTCAACCAAGGGACTTCTAAAGTAGAACCAAGCTCTTTCCTTCCTCCTAGGCTTTATTGTCCCCTTTTCTTTACTCCTATTTGTTGCTCTAGATCAGAATGTAGGTGAGTGTGTGAGTGTTTTGTGTGTTTTGAATGGTGATGAGTAAAAAAAAAGAAGTGTATGGGTCGTATTTATAGGCAAAGTGGTTTAAGGTTCATGGTAGGTAATTTGCCACATCTAAGAGTTAAGGGACAAGGTGACTTGTTTGATCCTTTACCACAATGTTAGGGTTTTGTGACAACCCGTTACTTTCGTGTCATTTCTACACATTTTAACGAAACAAATTCATGTCTCATTATTTCAACATTTAAAACAAGTAGTAAACTTGGTTTACTTGTTTCAAATTGCAGTTTCAAATTGCGTACCTTGGAGGTTTAGCGGCGATTCATGATCATGACATCACGTACATTTCATATGGACTATGATTAGTCTACATTTCATTGACATCATGTGCATCTCATTAGTACATTCACGACACTTCATTTCACCTTCAACGCGTAATTTTTATATTTAATAATTTTTATCGCGTGAGTTATTATTTTGTATATTTAATCCGTTACTTTCAAAAATGATCCCGAGGTATTTTTAAACTTACATTTAGTTCATAAAAACTATATTTTTAGTTTTCCTAGTGTTTCAAATTTATTTGGTACTTAAATCGTTAAAGTTAAATTATTACGTGCTTTCTTAAAAATTATACGATAATTATTTTATCACCCAATTTTCACAAGGAATGTATTTTTACAATTTTTATTATCTCATTACATTCTATTTTGACCTATTAAAACTTACTTGTACCAAAATTTACCATTTACCTTTACAAGTTACAACTATCTACACAATTACTTACACTTTACAAATTATATTATAAATATATATACATATATACATTTTAAAAAAAAAAAAAAATATATTTGAGGACAACTCCCCCAAATCCGCCCATGGGGAGATTAATTAAAGTTGGTAAAACTTTTTCTTTGATTGTACATATATACTCCAACTTTCATTCAAGTTATTCATTCACTTTAAATTTTCACTAGTGTGAGAAAAATTTTCTTCTCTTTGTTCATTCCTTCCAAAACCGGCCACCTACAAGAAGGAGAAGGGATCAAAATTTTTCCAAGTTCAAGTGTATTTACAATCTAGTATATATCCTTTATATGGTTTTGAAATAAAACCAAGGATATTTAAGTTAATCCTTGTTACTTTCACCTCTTCACTTTCACTAGTAAGCATGTTTTTATCATTTTCATGTTTCCTTTTCATTTTCATATGTTTCTTTTCATTTTGGAGCTTATATGCATGTTATGTGATTTATACCATTTATTTCATGATTTTAGAGTTATATATATATATATGGTCATCCTATAAATATTCCCATGGTATTCTTTGGTCTTGATGGTGATTAGGAACCCATGACACCCTAAGAAGGTGTATGGTAGGATTAGATTAGCTTTGGAGTTGATTTGAAGGGATTAGAATAGGTTTTGTCCGAGAAAACTATTTTCGATAACTATATTTTGGTGTTCTGTCCTTAATTCGAATTTCTGGAAAACCTACTGATGGTACGACATTTTGGCCTTGATATTTAGAAAATATACTTTAAAACGAATCCGTGGCCTTTTGAACGGATAAAACGGAGTTATAACGGCCGTGGTGAATTTTTAAAGTTTGACGACTAAACGATACTTTTCGTAAAATTCAGCTTTGCTGTTTTAGTATTTTCGGTCAAAACGAGCCTTAAGCTTCACAAATTATTTCGACTTATCAAAAATATATTAGTTTACTTGATACTGAAGCTAAGGACATATTTTACGAGAAAACGGATTTGAAACGACAAATATATGCACGCTTTTATAAAGTTGCCGTAACTATTATTTTCTAAAAATTATATTATTTTTACGATTCAAGTATTTCATTAGTCAGTAAGGGCTATGTTTGCGCGCTTTTAACTATGATGCAAAACTTTTGGAACAAATTGTCTTCTAGTAAAATCAAGTTCACCGCCATATTTTTCAAAACAAAAGCCGTTTGTCAAGCGGAGTCATAGTAAATTATTTACGGATGTTCAAACTTGGCGAAACTCATTTTCGCACACAATTAGCAAAACCACCATCTTTAGCCCTTGATATCTTTATGATCGAGACCTTTTGACGAAAACTCCGAACTGAAACTTTTAGATATCGATACAAACTTTCCAAAACCGTCGAGTTCGTTTCTAACGATCGACGACACCGCTTTACTGCTAGTTTTCCAAGCCATTTTTGTTAATTTCATGAATATTCCGACGACATTGTTTTACTGACGAAAAGTGGTAATTTCACCAAAATCATTATAAAACCATTGTAGGATGACATTTTGACGTAAAACATGTAAAGTCATTTTGAAGGGTCAAGACGTCAAACGAGTATTTTTCGACGATAAGTAATATTTTCAAAACTCGCAAATGGTATAAATAACATACTAAATGCATGCACAACATTGTATCACACATTCATGACAACATATCATCACTCACCATAACATTCATTTTAGGTCGCGGATAGTTTCCGAGCCTCACTTTCGCACTTCATTTTGTTAGCATATCAATCATACCAGTGAGTTCGTAGCCCCACTTTCTATTACTTATTTGTTTTACAAACTATTTGGGGAGATACATGCTTAAATACTTATTTCACTCTTGCGAATACTCAAACCATTTATACAATTGTGTTACAATATACTTCTTATACACTTTGAACATTATGTGTGGTTTATTGCGATATGTGCCTTAATGTACTAAACTTGTTTTCAATTATGCATCAACATACATACTTTAGCAACCGTTAACTCCTGCGGGCCGCCAAAACATTTAAACTCTTTGCCAAACAACATTACTTATACTCTAGACTTGGTGTGTGTATTGACTAGACTTAAACAAACATCCCAAAGATTTATATGTTGGAAGGCCATTAATTTGATACATCCCAACGTGAGCGTTGGAGGAACATCCCAAGATTTATATGTTGGAAGGCCATTAATTTGGATACAACCAACGTGGTCGTTGGAGGAACATCCCAATATTTATATGTTGGAAGGCCATTAATTTGGATACATCCCAACGTGAGCGTTGAGGAACATCCCAACACGAGTTGTTGGAAGACCCTTGTGGTGACATTTATACTATTAACTACCTTGATGCGCATAATCATGATTGTCATACTATTTTTAGCAAGGGTTGTAAACACACAAAGTTGCAAGTTTTGTATGGGCGGACTTGGACCGAGTGGATTTACGATGCCTTTGCTTTGCGAACTATTTTAAATGACCAAAACTTTGCCTTTGTTTTATGAACGCTCTTTAAAGCTTTACTTGTTAATCAAACTCTATGAACTCACCAACCTTTGTGTTGACACTTTTAGCATGTTTTATCTCGTATCTAAGGCATTCACTTCATGGCATGCATTTGGACACATCATGGAGTCGTGGTGACGACGCGTCTCACTTGGGTTTTACGACTTTAAAACATCGTTTGAATTGTAACAAACTTATTTCCGCACAAGTTGAATTTCATTTGGGACCTACTTTGTAAACTCGATTGTTTTAATAAATTAAACGATGTGTTTTCCAAACGACACTTTAGGTCGCTCGATATAATCAGTAACTTTGATGCTATGACAGCCCTCCCAAGGTATTCAATTCACGCAAAATGTAATTTGGGGTGTGATGATTGGTATCGAGCATCGGTTATAGAGAACTAGGTTGCATCATTGACCCTAGACTATAACTACATCATCATAGCATCTCATCATTTCATCACTAGTGCATGTTCACTTTACATGCGATTTATACGTACATTTTTCGAGTTATTTACTTTCATTTCATATCGATTGTCACATGGATGCCTTTTAATGCCCATTCCATTATTTTCTTCATACTCGAATGTGGTGAATGCCCCGTCATTCCCTATCACAATTTTAACATCATTGACTCAACACCAAACAACATATGAGTCGATTAGTCCAAGCATTGCATAGTTACTCCTAAATTATACATAGCCCGATCACCTATGTCTAATTCAGAAGAATCATGCGATGAAGGGAGTAGTAGGCTTATATGAGTAAGCAATTCCGTAATCGAGCCAAATTTTCAAAAGATTTTCTTCAAACCACTTGTTTCAGCTTGATCCGCGTGACGCTTCTTGTTTGATGAGTTGCAAAGATCGAGCTAGAAACAAGTTGTTACCTAAACCGATTTAGCCTAATCTCATGACGCTTCTTGTTTGATGAGTTGTGAGATTAAGTAAAATCGGTTACCAAAAAGTCTTTTGAGGGTTTTGCTCGGGAATGGGAAAGTTTGCTACATCAAACCCTAAACCCGTTAGACCTAATAACGATTGAATTCGTGGACTCAATTCCTTTTTGATGGGCGAATGTGACAACCCGTACTTTCGTGTCATTTCTCGTCACAGCTCATGTCTCATTATTTCAACATTTATAGTAAACTTGGTTTACTTGTTTCAAATTGCGAACCTTGAGGTTTAGCGGCGAATTCATGATCATGACATCACGTACATTTCATATGGACTATGATTAGTCTACATTTCATTGACATCATGTGCATCTCATTAGTACATTCACGACATTTCATTTCACCTTCAACGCGTAATTTTTATATTTAATAATCTTTATCGCGTGAGTTATTATTTTGTATATTTAATCCGTTACTTTCAAAATGATCCCGAGGTATTTTTAAACTTACATTTAGTTCATAAAACTATATTTTTAGTTTTCCTAGTGTTTCAAATTTATTTGGTACTTAAATCGTTAAAGTTAAATTATTACGTCGTTTTCTTAAAAATGGTACGATAATTATTTTATCACCCAATTTTCACAAGGAATGTATTTTACAATTTTTATTATCTCATTACATTCTATTTTGACCTATTAAAACTTACTTGTACCAAAATTTACCATTTACCTTACAAGTTACAACTTTCTACACAATTACTTACACTTTTCTTACAAATTATACAAATATATACACATATACAATTTTAAAAAAAAAATATATTTGAAGACACAATCCCCAAAATCCGCCCATGGGGAGATGTATTAAAAGTTGGTAAAACTTTTTCCTTGATTGTACATGTATATACTCCAACTTTCATTTCAAGTTACTCATTCACTTTAAATTTTCACAAGTTAAGAAAAGTTTTCTTCTCTTTGTTCATCACTTCCAAACCGCCACCATCAAGATTAAGAGGGGATCAAAATTTTTCCAAGTTCAAGTGTATTTACAATCTAGTATATATCCTTTATATGGTTTTGAAATAAAACCAAGGATATTTAAGTTAATCCTTGTTACTTACACCTCTTCACTTTCACTAGTAAGCATGTTTTTATCATTTTCATGTTTCCTTTTCATTTTCATATGTTTCTTTTCATTTTGGAGCTTATATGCATGTTATGTGATTTATACCATTTATTTCATGATTTTAGAGTTATATATATATATGGTCATCCTATAAATATTCCCATGGTATTCTTTGGTCTTGATGGTGATTAGGAACCCATGACACCCTAAGAAGGTGTATGGTAGGATTAGATTAGCTTTGGAGTTGATTTGAAGGGATTAGAATAGGTTTTGTCCGAGAAAACTATTTTCGATAACTATATTTTGGTGTTCTGTCCTTAATTCGAATTTCTGGAAAACCTACTGATGGTACGACATTTTGGCCTTGATATTTAGAAAATATACTTTAAAACGAATCCGTGGCCTTTTGAACGGATAAAACGGAGTTATAACGGCCGTGGTGAATTTTTAAAGTTTGACGACAAAACGACACTTTTCGGAAAATTCAGCTTTGCTGTTTTAGTATTTTCGGTCAAAACGAGCCTTAAGCTTCACAAATTATTTCGACTTATCAAAAATATATTAGTTTACTTGATACGGCTAAGGACATATTTTACGAGAAAACGGATTTGAAACGACAAATATATGCACGCTTTTATAAAGTTGCCGTAACTATTATTTTCTAAAAATTATATTATTTCTACGATTCAAGTATTTCATTAGTCAGAAGGGCTATGTTTATGCGCTTTTAACTATGATGCAAAACTTTTGGAACAAATTGTCTTCTAGTAAAATCAAGTTCACCGCCATATTTTTCAAAACAAAAAGCCGCTTTGTCAAGCGGAGTCATAGTAAATTATTTACGGATGTTCAAACTTGGCGAAACTCATTTTCTCGCACACAATTAGCAAAACCACCATCTTTAGCCCTTGATATCTTTATGATCGAGACCTTTTGACGAAAACTCCCGAATCGAAACTTTTAGATATCGATACAAACTTTCCAAAACCGTCGAGTTCGTTCTCTAACGATCGACGACACCGCTTTTACGGCTAGTTTTCCAAGCCATTTTTGTTAATTTCATGAATATTCCGACGACATTGTTTTACTGACGAAAAGTGGTAATTTCACCAAAATCATTATAAAACCATTGTAGGATGACATTTTGACGTAAAACATGTAAAGTCATTTTGAAGGGTCAAGACGTCAAACGAGTATTTTTCGACGATAAGTAATATTTTCAAAACTCGCAAATGGTATAAATAACATACGAAATGCATGCACAACATTGTATCACACATTCATGACAACATATCATCACTCACCATAACATTCATTTTAGGTCGCGGATAGTTTCCGAGCCTCACTTTCGCACTTCATTTTTGTTAGCATATCAATCATACCAGTGAGTTCGTAGTCCCACTTTCTATTACTTATTTGTTTTACAAACTATTTGGGGAGATACATGCTTAAATACTTATTTCACTCTTACGAATACTCAAACCATTTATACAATTGTGTTACAATATACTTCTTATACACTTTGAACATTATGTGTGGTTTATTGCGATATGTGCCTTAATGTACTAAACTTGTTTTCAATTATGCATCAACATACATACTTTAGCAACGGTTAACTCATGGAGCCGCCAAAACATTTAAACTCTTTGCCAAACAACATTACTTATACTCTAGACTTGGTGTGTGTATTGACTAGACTTAAACAAACATCCCAACATTTATATGTTGGAAGGCCATTAATTTGATACATCCCAACGCGAGCGTTGGAGGAACATCCCAAGATTTATATGTTGGAAGGCCATTAATTTGGATACACCCAACGTGCGTCGTTGGAGGAACATCCCAATATTTATATGTTGGAAGGCCATTAATTTGGATACATCCCAACGTGAGCGTTGAGGAACATCCCAACACGAGTTGTTGGAAGACCCTTGTGGTGACATTTATACTATTAACTACCTTGATGCGCATAATCATGATTGTCATACTATTTTTAGCAAGGTTGTAAACACACAGTTGCAAGTTTTGTATGGGCGGACTTGGAACCGAGTGGATTTACGATGCCTTTGCTTTGCGAACTATTTTAAATGACCAAAAACTTTGCCTTTGTTTTATGAACGCTTTTAAAGCTTTACTTGTTAATCAAACTCTATGAACTCACCAACCTTTGTGTTGACACTTTTAGCATGTTTTATCTCGTATCTAAGGCATTCACTTCATGGCATGCATTTGGACACATCATGGAGTCGTGGTGACGACGCGCCTCACTTGGGTTTTACGACTTTAAAACATCGTTTGAATTGTAACAAACTTATTTCCGCACAAGTTGAATTTCATTTGGGACCTACTTTGTAAACTCGATTGTTTTAATAAATTAAACGATGTGTTTTCCAAACGACACTTTAGGTCGCTCGATATAACTCAGAACTTTGATGCTATGACAGCCCTCCCAAGGTATTCAATTCACGCAAAATGTAATTTGGGGTGTGACAATGATTTTATGATTTAGACACATATGTACAACAACTAGTGTTTACATATTGGGCTAACATATGCTTAACCAAGTATATACTAAAATGGGTAAAACAAGTTTATACTAAAATAGGTAAAAACAAGTATATACTAAATGGGTAAAAACTAGCAAATGGTATTGACCCATAACCCATGGTTTTATCCAAACCACTTAGCCAAGTTCAATGTATTCTAGAGATACATTGTATCTAGAATGAAACCCATAGATCAACCCATAACCCATGACCCATGACCCATAACCAAAAATACCCATGGGTAAAGAGGAGCGTCCCACGGATCCCTAGCTTTAAGCTAGACGGATCCTTTGTGGGAGGGATCCGCGGGATCCGGGGAACAGTAGAAAAATTCTTCTATAAATAGAGAGTCATTTCTTCTTTTCTACTCACCACTTCACATACACTTTCTCCAAGTATTATATCTCTAACCTCGGATCCAAGAGATCTATGTAGTTTGTCTTTTGTTTTGTGTGATTCTCTAGGTTCCTCTTAAAGGCGAGATCACCACTTGAAGTCGAGCAAGCTCAAGTCCATGAGTTGCCATGCTTCGTCATCATCAAGACAACTGAGGTTCTCTTGTTGATAGTTCTTTCTTCCTCTATAGATGTTGTGTTGAATGCATTAGTGAAGGATGCCGAAAGTGTCAAGACGAAAGCATTAGTGAAGGGTGCTTATCGTCCGTGTCAAAAGCATTAGTGAAGAATGCTAAAGGTGTCAAGACAAAGGCATTAGTGAAGGGTGCCAAGCGTTGTGTCAAAGGCATTAGTGAAGGATGCCTAAGAATCAAATCAAGTGACATTAGGGAAGAATGCCTGGGTCGTATAATCGATGAGGCGCATCGTTATACATATAAGTATTTGTTTATTTTCAAGGATGGTGATGTCCTCGAGAGTGTTGTAACAAGGAGTGGATCTCCTCGAGATTAGGTGTTGTGTCTCGAAGGGTAGTAGTTCCTCCATAGTAATGGAACTAGGTGCTTAGCCTAGTACCTAATAAAGGGTAGGCGATGTTGTGATAGGATTAGTTCTCCTTGGTGTGAAAGAACTCGGTGGTTAGCCTAGCACCGTATAAAGGGTAGGCGACGTTGTGTTAGGTGTGGTTCGCCTTGGTGAGAAAGAACTCGGTATTTAGCTTTGTACCTAAAAAGGTGTAAGCGACGTTGTGAAGGCTTCTCCGCCATAAGGAGATTGGTGTAGTGTTCTACGAACTCTCGAGTAGGTGACTCGAGGAGTGGAGTAGGGCAAGGAAGGTGTCCTTGTGGCGAACCACTATAAATACTTGTGTCGTGGTGATGTCTTCTTATTCTTTATCTTCATTACACGTTTATATATCTATCTATCAACGTCCAACATAAACAACCAAATAGATTGACATAAGTCGATCTAAATATTTAAAAGAAGTTTTAAATTGGTAAAACTATTCAATCCCCATTCTAGTTTTCCACATATTAGTTTAATATAGACTGAAATTTTCCGGTGATTACAGTTTTTCTCCTTAAAAAAATCGTATAAGCATATTGTGTCCAGATGAAAAAACAACTTTTCTGCTCATCAAAAGCAAACCAGAAAAATTAAAAAAATAAGCAATATCAAACACCTTCTTTGTGTATGAAAGTATGACACGTTACTCTTTACCTCGCGTGTTAAATTACAAGCATAAAAATCGATCACCTCTACCGAAATGCATCAAAATGACAAATTACAATACACCAACCATTTATCGACGTAGCTTTGCGCCGGTATCATACTAGTGTACTTATCGCCGTAGCTTTGCGAATATTCGTGTTTTGTCATATTGTCAACCTAAATTGTTTTTTTACAAACAATATTTTATTCTTATTAAAGATATCTATCCAATTTATATACTGTTAAAATATTAGGAAAAACTTTACTCCATTGTGAATCAAATATGTATGAGATATTGGGAATAGTTTACCATATTTGACTGTAACAAATTACTCCGTATATTTTATCGTAAATTCTATTTAATTAAATTATTTACATCACAAAAAATCTTTAATCTATTAAATTTAATACCAAAATGTTATAATGGTACAGATAAGACATTAGTTGTAACGCAAAACAAATATTAAGGGGCACATTTGGTAATTTGACAGTAAACAGACAGTAGAGCTAAAGCTGACGTCATCAATGGTGAAAACATAACAAAAAATCCATTCCTAAATTAAACTCAAGATCACATAAACAAACACCATCACTTTTCAATTCTAGGGCTACTTTTTCAATCAGGTACTTCAGATTTATATAAAAATTGGGGTTTTTATGTTTTTAAGTTTTGATTAGTTGGAATTTAAGTTTTTTAGTGTAATTGATGAGTTGGGTTTTTGATTTGCAGGATCTTTAAGCTTGATCATGAACTAAAAGAGCTGAATTTATTTATGTGAAGAGATGAAGGCTGGAAGTGCTGCTAAGCTTATAGTTGACGCGCTTCTGCAACGCTTTCTTCCGCTTGCTAGGCGGCGTATCGAGACTGCACAAGCACAGGTTAAAATGTTTCATTTTGAGTGTATGCTGTTAATTTGGTTGTAGTTGACATTTGTTGTAAAGAATTAGATATACGTGGTTATGGTTAGGATGCGGTTCGAAAAGTTAGAAACTTTGTGGCCAAAATGATTGCAAAAACTAGAAACAAGAAAGTTTCGGTTTTATTGAGTTCAAAGTTAAAATCTTTCATTCGGATTATTTGATTAGAGAATGCACAAGCATGTAAATGTTTTAAAATATGATTAGTTGCTGACATTTGTTGTAAATGAGTAGATATAGGTCGTTATTGAGAAATGATTAGGATGGAGTTTACAAAGGCGGAAATTTTGAGCTCGATTGCACTGTTGACGGCCTGTTTTTGTGAGTCTTTGTATAGTAAGATTTTTTGTATGAGGGTTGTCGTCGTTTGAGGCCTGAATTTTTGAGATGGATTTTGGCTGTGGGATTAGCTAATTATGGTTTTGGTTTGACATTTGTTGTAAAGAACTAGATATAGGTGGTTATGAGTGATAATTTGTGCGTGAATGGAGAAATGATTAGGATGCGGTTCGAAAAGCTAGATATTGACTGCAAAAACTAGAAACAAGAAAGTATCGGTTATATAAAGTTAAAATTTTTCATTCTGATTGTGGCCCCTCAGTTCTTAAGAAGAGTTTTAGTATCGAGTTTGTCGTTATATGAAGATTGAATTCTGGCTGTGGGATAGCTATGTGATTGCTTATTTGGTTTTGGTTCAATTTTGGGCTTTGATTGTTCTAGGTTTACGAATTTAAAAAGGTTCGAGATAGTTGGTTTAGTGTATGGCGACTCTGTCGAGTGTCATTTGGGGGTTTTTGTCTCTTTTTTGGGTAGATTTAGCAAATGCGATGGATATTTTTCAAGTATGCTAGTAGTAGTAAATATTCAAGTGGTTGGCGTTTTCAATATATATTTGATCAACGTGCAAAAATCAAAAGTCAATTAGATCACAGTGTTCTATCTATATACTATAACAATATCTCTTTGTCATTAACTCCAAGGGAATATCTGATTTAACACGTGGAATTTAGGGTATAACTCCTTCACAGGTTTTGCACCCGTGCGCCTTGGGGGTGGGGGCATGTATGTATGGGTATCTTTGTATGGAAAGTGTGTTAGTTTGATTAGGACTTGCGAAAAGGCTGTTTCTTTTTACTTTTTCTGTAACTACAACAAATTAGAGGAAAAGAGTGCTTCTTTGGGCTATTTAGGTATAAATGCTTCATGTTTTGCTCATTTGCTGATATTTGTTGTAAATAAGTAGATATAGGTGGTTATAAAGGAGAAATGATTAGGATGCAGTTTAAATTAGTATCAGGGTTGGGTTGGGTTGTCGTTGTTCGAGGACCGAATTATGAGTTGGATTTTGGCTGTGGGATTAGCTAATTATGGTTTTGGTTTGACATTTGTTGTAAAGAACTATATATAGGTGGGTATGTGTAAGAATTGGTGTGTGAATTAGATAGATTAGGATGCGGTTCGAAAAGCTAGATACGTTATGGTCAAGTTGAGTGCAAAAGCTAGAAACAAGTAAGTCTCAGTTTTATAAAGTTTAAAGTTAAAATCTTTCATTCTGATGACCGTGCCCCTTACTTCTTAGGAGGATTTTTAGTATTGGCGTTGTCATTATATGAGGACTGAAATTTGAGATGAATTTTGGCTGTGGGATATCTAAGGAAGGATTGATATTATTTGATATTGTATAAAACTCGGTTGAGTGTTATTGGGGTCTTTTTCTCTGCGCAGATTTAGAAAATGTGTTTGAATTTTTGTCACAAAAAAGGTAGTAATTAAAAGTGAGTTTTGAGTAATCATGATGTACGTGTTTTTTTTTAAATATCTTAGAACATTTCTTTTGCCAAGTGTGAACTTTTTCAGCTCGTTGTTGTATTGTAGAAACTGTTGCTCCGCATAAGTATATAATGTTACATTTGGAATTTATGGTACAACAACTAGTTCGCGTTTCTTTACGGGGAGTACGCATGGGCATCTTTGTATGGAATCTGTGTTAATTTGGTCTAAAAAGATAATTGTCATTCCACATGTATGATTTAATACTTCTTATTAACAGTCTCCATGACACAACAATGAATTGAAGAGTGTTATCAGTTGGCAAAAGCAAAGTTTAAAGATATTTAGAATACACCGTATATCATGATCACTCCTAACCACTTCAATATATGGTACTACCATTTTTGCAACGAAAATTCCATGCAATTGCTAAATATGCTCAAATAAAAAGCCCCAACAGCCTCAATAGAGGCTGGATATATCAACTGTCTCAAGCATTCCTTGTAAACCAGAACCATTGACCCAAAATCCCTTTTCTTTTTTCTGAAACTATAATATAATAGATGAAATTTCACGTGTTCATTATCGTAGGTTTTGGTTCAACGGTGGTGTTACTAAGAGCCAAAAATGTAAACTAAGCTCAAATACTTCACGCCCTCAACTTGCTTTCAATTGCTCTTTTATACCTTATACAATGTTAAACATAAAAGTAAATATGAGCAGGACTGAGATACATATGCAATTGTCGCACAGAGCAAAAGCCTCATTTTAATTAACATCTGTGGGCAATACCTTGCAATATGTAAGAATATGGATACAGATGTTGATGCCAAGGTAAGGATGTTACCTGAGGTTATTACCTTGATATATACCGGTAGCTTTTTGCTCAAACATGAGCATATGGTTTATGTAGAAATCAGCTAGGTTGTTGATTAATTAGAAGAAATTCATTTAACGTGTCTCCTTCATCTATTTTCTATATAATTCAATTGTATGTTTGGACATCTTTAGAACTTGAAAATATATAGCTGCATGTGGAAATATTATAACGTCTAGGTAAGTGATCGTATAGTATTACCATTGGTATCTCATAGATGATATAGTCTCTAAGTTATGGTTCTTGGTTTGTGTGAACAGTTACAGAGGATGTTATTTCTTTTACAGCCCTATAAACAATTTTTTTTGCTCCATGTATGTTGTTGCTTATAATGAAATGGTGGGTTTTTATGGACAATTTTTTCATGCATCACTCTTTTAATCAATCATGTGGAATTACAGGATGGACAATACCTTAGGCCATCAGACCCTGCCTATGAGCAAGTATTGGATTCCTTAGCTATGGTGGCACGACACACACCTGTACCTCTTCTTGAAGCGCTTCTTCGGTGGAGAGAAACGTGAGTCACTAAACTCTATCTTTAATATGCATATGTGTTGGGTTCTAATCAAATGTTTTTCCAGTTATACATGTATATGATTAATCACATCATTTTCTTTGACCTTTTCATTGAGTTGTTTTATTGCAGACTACGTTGGTTGAATGAATTAGAAAATGACATATAAGAGATATGGGAAGTAGTATAAGTGGTAATAGAAGGAAATCATAAGTAATTTATGTATGTTAGGCTTTAAACATAAACAAAAATGGAAATTATAAGTCATCTGATTTGCTAGAGAGCTCAAATACAGTATGAAAAAATTCTGTGGGGTTTGATCATGTCATTTCTTGTATCTTTGCAGTGAATCCCCAAAGGGCGCAAATGATGCATCTACATTCCAGAGAAAGGTTTGTAGACTCGATATATACTTTTCAATGACTTGTTCCTATAAGAAACACGATATAAGTTGTAGAATTGCATGTCAAGGAACAATCCATGAAATTTTTTATTCAATGCTTTTCTTGATTGCTAGCTTGAACATTCGCTGTAATTTAAATAAGTAATCATCTTGTTCAGATAAAAAATTAATAATTTATAATTCAGTATATATAAATAATGTGTTTGCACCTTTATGTGTGGCACAGGATGGTAGAGTTACAATAATACAAACATCCTACCATTGCAGTGTGGGAAACAGGAATGTAGTGTCACAATCAAAAGCTTTGTAGCTCAAAGCCATGACCTTTAAGGCCACTATGATTATTTGTTTAATTCATTTTTGCTATTGATTCCATTGATTGGTTAGCTGGAAGACAAGAGTTTGGCTTTGACTATGTCCGAGAAAAGCACTAATGTGAAACTGCTCCTTTCTGACATTTGAATCATCATCTGATATTAATTTTACCAAGAAAGCTACACATTTGAACACGAAAATTGCTATTTTCGGCTTAAGTTTGCTTCACTACTGCTATATTTTTTCTGATTTATTTTGGCTAAGTAACCTAATATGGATTTATCCACTGAATGGACCAGCTTGCAGTGGAGTGCATATTTTGCTCAGCATGTATTCGCTTTGTGGAGTGTTGTCCACAAGAAGGACTTACAGGTTCAGCATCTCCATGATTAACTTCAGTTATCCCTGTAATTCATGGTATTATCTTCTAATTTAGAATGTGCTTATCAACTATGCAGAGAAACTCTGGATCGGACTTGAAAACTTTGTGTTTGATTGGCTGATAAATGCCGACAGGTTTGCCTAAAAAACCTTCATATTTTTTGAATTTTTGTTTGCATTCTATTTTTAGCCATCTGAGCACTGATGTAATCGTTATTTCTTCTTGTTAATTGCAGGGTTGTTAGTCAGGTTGAATACCCTTCATTGGTCGATTTGCGTGGTCTCCTTCTAGACCTAGTTGCACAACTGCTTGGTGCTCTATCCCGCATCAGGTAATTGTTAGCTGCATGAAATTAATATCCATTCGATAAATAAATAAATTGATAAAATTTGTGGGCCATGTTTTCAGTTATCTAAGAATGATTTTGCTATCCCTCAACAGGTTTAGTTCTGTAACAGAGCGCTTTTTCATGGAACTCAATACTCGTCGGATTGATACCAGCGGTGCTCGAAGTGAAACACTCAGTATAATTAATGGAATGCGCTACCTAAAGCTCGGGGTACATGCTAACTACTGCATATTAGTTTTTTGTTAGTTATTTTTTTATGAGAGAAAAGTATATAGTAATACTGTGAATACCTTTTGGCAGGTCAAGACAGAGGGCGGTCTAAATGCTTCGGCTTCCTTTGTGGCAAAAGCCAATCCTCTAAATCGTGCTCCCCATAAACGAAAGAGTGAACTTCACCATGCACTTTGCAATATGTTGTCAAACATTTTAGCACCACTTGCAGATGGTGGAAAAGGTAACTGGCCTCCACCTGGTGTAGACCCCGCTCTTAACTTATGGTATGAAGCAGTTGCACGCATAAGAGTGCAACTCATGCATTGGACAGATAAACAGAGCAAACATATAGCTGTAAGTAAATGACCTTATCTTTTTCCAATTAGAGTTTGCACTGCTTCTTTGCATAACCTTACTTGGTTCTCCTTGTATATTGAAATTATAACCATTGCTTCTCGTTTGACCATGTTAGGTTGCTTATCCTTTGGTGACTTTGCTTCTCTGTCTTGGTGATCCTGTCGTATTTCTCAATAACTTTTGTCCTCATATGGAGCAACTGTACAAGCATCTTAAGGTAACATTAGTTTAACTCGTTGTCTAGAGATACATATGAACAGCATTATTTACAACATTCTTTTGTGGTTTTATTTTCTCCTTCCGTGTTTAAGGGGCAGTCCCTCCATTTCTTTGCTAGGATGCATAATTCAGACTTATTTTGCAGGACAAGAACAACAGGTTCATGGCTCTGGATTGTCTTCACCGTGTTTTAAGGTTTTATTTGAGTGTTCACGGGAATTCCCAACCACCAAATCGTGTATGGGATTACCTTGACAGTGTGACAGCACAACTTCTGACGATTCTCAGGAAAGGGATGCTTACACAGGATGTGCAACATGATAAAGTTGTCGAGTTCTGTGTTACTATGGCGGAACATAATCTTGATTTTTCTATGAACCATGTGATCTTGGAATTGTTGAAACAAGATAGCCCAAGTGAAGCAAAGGTTATTGGCCTTCGTGCTTTACTTGCCATTGCAATGTCTCCCACAAGCCAGCATGTCGGGTTGGAAATCCTTCATGGTAATTATTGAATCCTTTTACAATTCAAACACTATATATAATATCCATATATTTTTTAAGATCTTGTTTCGACCTTTTTCTTTTCATTGTGCTTCATTGGCAGCTCATGACATTGGCCATTATGTTCCAAAAGTAAAAGCTGCAATTGAGTCCATATTGAGGTCATGCAATCGAGCTTATAGTCAGGCTCTTCTCACGTCTTCAAAGACAACTATAGGTAATTGTTATGTAATCGCCATTCTCTCTAATGATAGCATAGAAACTTTGTAGCAAATGACTCACCACCTTCCTGTTTTATACTCAGATGCTGTTACCAAGGAAAAATCACAAGGATATCTATTTCGCTCCGTATTGAAGTGCATACCCTACTTGATTGAAGAAGTTGGTAGAACCGATAAAATCACTGAGATAATCCCGCAACATGGTATAAGTATTGATCCCGGTGTTCGTGAAGAAGCAGTACAAGTACTAAACCGCATCGTAAGATACCTTCCTCACCGTCGATTTGCAGTTATGAGGGGTATGTCAAACTTCATCCTGCGGTTGCCTGATGAGTTCCCTCTTCTCATCCAAACATCACTCGGACGTCTTTTGGAACTCCTGAGATTCTGGAAAGCTTGTCTTTCCGATGATAACATTGAAACCGATGTTTCGGATGCAAAGAATGTTCAGAAAAAACAAGGGTTTAAAAGATCTTCATTTCATCAAGGAGAACCAATAGAATACCGTGCTTCTGAGATTGACGCAGTTGGTCTTATTTTCCTTAGTTCTGCTGATAGTCAGATTAGGCACACTGCATTGGAGTTGTTACGGTGTGTGCGGGCCCTACGGAATGATATACGGAAGCTGTCATTGTATGAAAGATCAGATCTTATAAAAGACGAAGCTGAACCGATTTTTATAATTGATGTTCTAGAGGAGAACGGGGTGTGTTTTACTCATATTCGCTTACTTTATTTTAGTATTATTGGTTTTGTTTAGCTTATTAATATCTTCTATCCATTAACAGGATGACATTGTTCAAAGCTGCTATTGGGATACTGGTCGTCCATTTGATCTGAGAAGAGAATCTGATATAGTACCACCTGATGCAACACTGCAGTCTATACTTTTTGAAAGCCCTGACAAGAATAGATGGGCTCGTTGTCTTAGTGAGCTTGTTAAGTATGGTGCAGTGCTGTGCCCACAGTCTGTTCAGGAAGCAAAGTAATCATAATCTCCTACCTTTTCCTTTTACGCAATTTGTCGATTTTATTATTTAAGCTCAAAATCAAAGATTCTTTTTATTTGCATTATTTATACTATGTAGTTAGCTTTTTGTTTTTTCGAAATCTAAGTAGTCAAAATTCAAATCTGGATTTTTTTTATTATTCAGGATGGAGGTTATTCAGCGTCTTGCACACATAACGCCTGTTGAATTAGGGGGAAAGGCTCATCAATATCAAGAAGCAGACAGCAAACTAGATCAGTGGTTAATGTATGCTATGTTTGCTTGTTCGTGTCCACCTGGAAGGGAAGGGGCTGGCGCCACCACAACACGGGATCTGTTCCATCTTATCTTCCCTTCGTTGAAATCTGGTTCTGAAGCACATGTTGTAAGTACTAGCCACCAACTTTAAATTGACAAAAGTAACAGTTGCTTTTTTTGTTTTTGTTTTTGTAAATTTATCTTCCACGCTAAACTATTCTTTCTTTTTATTTCTTGAATTTCAGCATGCAGCAACTATGGCCCTAGGGCACTCGCATTTGGAAGTGTGTGAAATAATGTTCAGTGAGCTTGCATCTTTTATGGATGAGATTTCCTTGGAGACAGACGGAAACCTAAATGGAAGGTATAAATAATGATCTCAATGAATGTCACCATCTTATCAAAAAGTAATCTTCTTGATACGATTTTGATATTATTTTGAAGAGCATTCTACCTTTGTTTTCTGCTAGCGATATGAAGGGGCAAGATGGTTGGGTTGGATAACGGGTTTGGGCTTAAATGGGTCATTTTTGCAGGGGTTGAAGTAGGCTGTACATATATAAAATATAACATAATTATTGCAAAAACAATAGTGTTGATAAAACACAACAGAAATCCACCAATTCACAAGTAAATGGGTTGAAATTGGCACTCTACTTTGCAAATGGGATCAGGAAAATTCATTTAGTTCCAACTATATTGTAATCCGTTTGCATTTATACAGAGTCAAAAGCCTCGCCGTGAAGACATCCGAATCCGTATTGCAAATATATATAGAACCGTTGCTGAAAACATTTGGCCTGGTACGCTGAGCCGTAAACCAGTTTTTCGTCTTCACTATTTAAAGTATATTGACGAAACAACCAGATTAATCTCCAATTCGCCTCTTGAAAACTTTCAAGAAATGCAACCTCTGCGCTATTCCCTTGCATGTGTACTAAGATCATTAGCCCCAGAATTTGTGGAATCTAAATCCGAAAAATTTGATCCCAAAACCAGAAAACGATTATTTGATCTTCTTCTTTCGTGGTGTGACGAATCTGGTAGTACATGGAATCAGGACAATGCTGGTGATTATCGACGTGAAGTTGAACGTTACAAAGCTAGTCAGCACAACCGCTCAAAAGATTCCTCCGACAAACTTTCATTTGATAAAGAAGTAACTGAACAAGTTGAGGCCATTCAATGGGCTTCCATGAATGCTATGGCTTCTTTGTTATATGGGCCGTGCTTTGATGACAATGCAAGAAAAATGAGTGGTCGGGTTATATCTTGGATCAACAGTCTCTTCATTGAGCCTGCACCTCGAGCCCCATTCGGTTATTCACCTGTTGATCCAAGAACCCCATCGTATACTAAATACGCAGCAGAAGGTGGTCGAGGAGCCGCTGGACGTGATATTAAAAGAGGTGGTCACCTTCGGGTTTCCCTTGCTAAAATGGCTTTAAAGAATCTTCTTCTTACAAATTTAGACTTGTTCCCTGCTTGCATTGACCAGGTCAGACATTTTCTCCCGTTTTTCGTATAATATTTTATTAATGCGTTTTTATAGACATTAATAGTTATGCATTGTTTTTATTTTTATTTTTGCTCTTTCAGTGCTACTATTCTGATGCTGCCATAGCAGATGGTTACTTCAGTGCATTGGCTGAGGTGTATATGAGGCAAGAGATACCTAAATGTGAAATCCAGAGACTTTTGAGTCTGATCCTTTACAAAGTGGTGGATCCTTCCCGACAGATTCGTGATGATGCCCTACAAATGCTAGAGACACTGTCTGTTCGTGAATGGGCTGAAGATAAAATAGAAGGTTCTGGAAGTTACCGGGCGGCAGTTGTTGGCAATCTTCCTGACTCTTACCAACAATTCCAATACAAACTATCTTGTAAACTTGCTAAAGATCATCCCGAGCTGAGTCAGCTTCTGTGTGAAGAAATCATGCAAAGGCAACTGGATGCTGTTGATATAATTGCCCAACATCAGGTTCTAACATGCATGGCGCCATGGATCGAGAACCTTAATTTTGGAAACTGAAGGATTCTGGATGGAGTGAAAGGTTATTGAAAAGCCTTTATTATGTGACATGGAGGCACGGTGATCAGTTTCCTGATGAAATCGAGAAGCTTTGGAGTACTATTGCTAGTAAGGCTCGCAATATACGTCCGGTTTTGGATTTTTTAATCACTAAAGGAATTGAAGATTGTGATTCAAATGCATCTGCTGAAATTAGTGGCGCTTTCGCTACTTATTTTTCTGTTGCTAAAAGAGTAAGTTTATATCTAGCTCGGATATGTCCCCAAGGAACCATCGACCATTTGGTTTATCAATTGGCTCAACGCATGCTTGAAGATAGTTTAGAACCACTCAGACCCACAGCTACCAAAGGTGAAGGGAACGGAAATTATGTCTTGGAATTTTCTCAGAGTTCAGCGGTGGCCCAAATTGCATCTGTTTTAGATAACCAGCCTCATATGTCACCATTACTGGTTCGAGGATCTCTCGATGGTCCTTTAAGAAATACGAGTGGAAGCTTAAGCTGGAGAACCGCGGGTGTTGGAGGTCGTAGTGCTTCAGGTCCATTGACTCCAATGGCTCCTGAAATGAATGTGGTTCCCGTAACTGCCGGGCGGTCCGGTCAACTCATTCCAGCTTTAGTCAACATGTCGGGACCGTTAATGGGTGTTCGAAGTACAACAGGAAGTATGAGAAGCAGACATATGTCTCGAGATAGCGGTGATTACCTTATTGACACTCCAAATTCTGAGATAGATGGTCTGCATCCTGCTGCGGGACCCATGGTGTCAATGCTAAAGAACTTCACTCAGCTTTACAAGGGCATCAGCAGCATTCGTTAACCCATGCTGATATAGCATTGATTCTGCTTGCGGAAATCGCTTATGAGAATGATGAAGACTTTCGGCATCATTTACCGTTGCTTTTTCACGTCACGTTTGTCTCGATGGATAGCTCAGAAGACATTGTTTTGGAACATTGCCAACATTTGCTTGTTAATTTATTGTATTCTCTTGCGGGCCGGCATTTGGAGCTTTATGATGTTGAAAATAGTGACGGTGAGAACAAGCAACAGGTTGTAAGTTTAATAAAATATGTCCAGTCAAAACGGGGGAGTATGATGTGGGAAAACGAAGACCCTACACTAGTCAAAATCGAGCTACCGAGTGCAGCGTTATTATCGGCACTTGTTCAGAGCATGGTTGATGCCATCTTCTTTCAAGGTGATCTTCGAGAGACATGGGGTGCTGAAGCACTCAAGTGGGCCATGGAGTGCACATCGAGACATCTCTCATGCCGATCCCACCAGATCTACCGTGCATTAAGACCCCGTGTCACTAGCGATGCTTGTGTGTCACTTCTCAGATGCCTCCATAGATGCTTAGCAAATCCTGTACCATCAGTTTTAGGGTTTGTTATGGAGATTCTTTTGACATTGCAAGTGATGGTGGAAAATATGGAGCCGGAGAAGGTGATTCTATACCCCAACTTTTCTGGGGATGTGTAGCAATGATGCACACCGATTTTGTTCACGTTTATTGCCAGGTACTTGAGTTGTTTTCTCGGGTCATTGACCGTTTATCGTTTCGGGACCGAACCACTGAAAATGTTCTACTCTCGAGCATGCCACGCGACGAGCTTGATCATAGTGTAGCTGATACAGACTTTCAGCGAATGGAATCACAACCACACAATGCAGGCGTCGCCTCGCCATCCAGTGGGAAAGTTCCGGCTTTTGAAGGGGTGCAGCCGCTCGTGCTTAAAGGACTCATGTCAACCGTGAGCCATGGCGTGTCAATCGAGGTTCTCTCACGGATAACGGTCCACTCTTGTGACTCGATATTTGGGGATCCAGAAACCAGACTCTTGATGCATATAACTGGCTTGCTACCCTGGCTCTGCTTACAACTAAACCAAGAAGCTGTTGTTGGCCAGGCTTCACCGCTGTTACACCAATACCAAAAGGCATGTGGTGTATCAACAAACTTGGCAATTTGGTGTCGTGCAAAAAACTTAGACGAACTAGCTACAGTTTTCATGTCGTATGCACAGGGTGAAATCAAGACAATAGACAACCTACTTGCTTGTGTGTCACCGTTATTATGCAACGAGTGGCTCCCAAAGCACTCAGCACTAGCGTTCGGACATCTGCTGAAGCTTTTAGAACGAGGACCGGTGGAGTATCAACGTGTTATACTCTTAATGATGAAGGCATTGCTTCAGCACACTCCCATGGACGCAGCTCAAAGCCCACATATGTATGCAATCGTTTCTCAGCTGGTCGAAAGCACTCTATGTTGGGAGGCTCTCAGTGTACTTGAAGCCCTTCTACAAAGCTGCAGTTCCTTGACGGGGACCCACCACAACGATCCAGGATCATACGAGAACGGGCTTGTTGGGACAGACGATAAGGTGTTATTTCCTCAATCATCTTTCAAGGCTCGCAGTGGACCACTGCAACAGGCAATGGGTTTAGGTTTTGGACCAGGGTCGCTGACGGCTCAAGCAAACCTCTCGGAGTCGGGTATTCCGCCCAGAGAGTTGGCTTTGCAGAACACTCGGTTGATACTTGGGCGGGTGCTCGATAATTGTGCACTTGGGAGAAGAAGGGATTATAGAAGATTGGTACCTTTCGTGACCACCACTGGTAACCCTTGAAATATTATTAGTTTCTGGTAGTTGTGTACATTGGTTTTGATAATATATATGGCTGGATGTTGTATATAATTTATAACTAGAAATAGTAATTTATCAGCATGTAATATGCTCATTTTGACTTTTGTTATAATGCTTACAGTTTCATCTTGTTTTGTTTTGTTCTTTTTGATCGTCAACTATTATGCTGAGTTTATAGTATAGGATGTCGAATAAAATATTCTGTTGCTATTTGCAGAAAACACTAAAAACAAATATCTATACATTATAGGATGAGTTTTAACGGTGTTTTAAAACCTGGGTTGACCCGGTTGAACATGAAACCAGTCGGGTGATTGGAAGCCGGTTTTGAGCGAAAAACCCGGTTGAACAGCCAGTTGAACCGTGACCTGGTGGCTCGACTAGGTCAATTAGAAAACCGGCTTTTAAAACATGGTTTTAACTATTTAGTGCCTCAAATGATTGTCATTGGGCTCTTATGGTGTGGTGAAAATAATCAATCTAAAGTACAATGGGAACTGCATAAAACTTGGTATTGATTGTTTTCAATCACACATTTTAAATGAAGAAGGAGAATTTCATGGGAATATGTGGCTGTTATTATTTCTCATCTTTCTCATTTTACTTTTATTTCTTATTTGATCCTTAATCTTGATAGTAATAGTAACTAAAATCTGGCAGCTATTGTTGGGTGATCATATATAATTGATAACATGAAATTGACAGTGTTTTGAATTGTACGAACAATACAATGAAAGAGATTAGTCAGGATGACAACGACAACGGAAAATACACACATCTATAGCTCAGCCTTGGGCACTATAATGACTTAAGTAATGATTAACGTGAACTAGATCTGTCTGGCTTCAAAGCTGTACACAGCTACCATAGTGGTTGGCGAATACTTCCTACATTTGAGAATACTGGTAGAACAATCATAGAAACCCAAGATTGATCTCTCCACTTCTGGCTTGCTCTCCTATAGAACTTTTAAACAAACAAGCAAAAATATCAAAATTAGACAAAAGAATTGGTCAGGTCACATGCACGCAGTGCCTCACTTCACAAATTATGAAATAGGCTCGACCACTTGGGCCGACCTTAGGGTAGCACCCCTCCAAAGTGCAATGGAGGTCACTAACCTAGGCCATGGACCTTCTTGATCATCCATTGACCCCATCCAGGTAAGTGCCTAAACCATTGGCTTCTTTCCCATTATATACACCATCCCCACCCTTTCACTTTTGTCTATCAAACGATGTGGGATACGCTTAATATGTTCACACCTATGCCCAAATTCCAAATATCAATGTGAAGTACATGTGCTCATAATTTTGATCATATATTAGTTGATTACACACTACTGTCAGGATCATAAGTACCACAAATAAAAGTGAAAACCATGACAGAATTTTAGAACACATCCAAAAAGAATCATACCCAGACCAAGAAATGTATTTGCGTCTTAACTATGATTTTCATGTAAGTCTTTTAACTTGCATTTAGCGATGTTCATTCTTTTGGCAACACATGTGATTATGTTACTGATATGCACAAACGTACTTGATTCTAACGATCATTGGAGTTTAAGATTGTATAATTGTAGGATATCAAACTTTAAAGTACACTCTCGATTCCAACCTAATGTGGGACTTATTTAAGCTGATACCATCTTTACATTTGCCAAAACATCCTTACATTAGTTAAGCATCTACATGTACAATCAGTGACCAAAACATCCTTACATTAGCCATCGTTTGCATAAATGTAAGGTTATTAACTAGTGTTTGGTTCTGAGTTTTGATTTTCTTATGGCAAAAGTGAAGATTATATTGTTAAGGAGATTAAGAGGATTAAACTTATAATCAGAGATATTACATTTGAGGAAACTATCTAAAATCACAAACTAAAAAATCAATTTAACCAAATTATAACGTTGAATGAGGCTTCAAATTGCATTATTGATGAAATTGATATCTTAATACTTGCATTAGAACTTAGAACAATAAATGTAGCATCTTGCTTGCCTGCAATTCTTGAAACCGAGAAAACCGACCCAAAAATGGACTCTAGTTTAGAAGCGGAATGACAACCAAGTGTGTTGGAGGGCCTGATGAACCATGCTTGATTACATAAAGATCTTGTGTCTCTCTAAGTAAACTTAATCTCTTCTGATATCTTTTCTGTTTATATTTCAGATGTTCATTTGCAGTAATAAGCGACGATTATGAAAATTAAGCTATTGATTTGAATCCATTGGAGTCATTGCTTAGAGTTAATGAATATGGTGGTAGGGATTGATTTTCTCTGAATTGGGAGATAAACTAATTTCTCTTGAATTAGAAAGGATAGAGGTTGTATAATAATTTAGATTTCACTTGAATTAGTCCGTAATACATTTGTTTTGTATTTTGACTTGTCAAACTTTTTTTCTTCATCATCTGTGTTATTGGATTTGAAAAGACGAATACCCTGAAGTTACTTCAACAGAAGACCAGAAAGTGCTTTCATGTGATGATTGATATTAATCTATTCAATGTAATCTTTAAAGCATACGGAGCTCAAACACCCCAGGTATTTGAAGGAAGTATTTCTAAATTATAACCTCGTTTAATCATGGGTTCAAATCATGTCCCCGTGTCTCTTTAGTCATGGTATCAAGCGATTTACCTCTCACATATTGCTCGTGGGATCGGTCGGTGGAAGCTGTCAGAGAGCAATACAACCCAATAATCATGGGTTTAAATCTTGTCCCCGTGTCTCTTTAGTGGTTTGGGTTTCACTTGCAGTTGATATAGACACCCTGCTAGCAGCATTTAGAAGAAAAGTTGTTAAAATACTCTAGGCTGCGATACTGAAGGTCAATATACTTTATTTTTCATGCAATTTAAGGTGATTGAACCAACTGATGAAGCATTCTGATGGAATGAGCATCACTGCTTATCAGTAAAGTATAAACACAATGTCGGTTTGGGTTATATTTTTATCTTAAACACGTCAAAAGACTAAAGCTGGCGAAAGGCGTCAAAATGTCTAAAACGATTAACTAGTCGGTTAACCTTTAAAAATGTCTGTATGTTTATTCAAGTCTGTGTATTGTAATGATAATAATCACAACTATTGCATTTATTTTGATGCAAAATCTGAAAAATAATAAAGAAGTGTTCGCAAGCCTATCCAACATGTTTATTTGTGTCTTACGATTGACCGTATCGACCCATCTAAGTATCTAACCACCCCATTTTGATAAACAATAATATTTGCACTATCAGCTTACTATCAACAATGAAGGCCGGCAAACGTTATGCTGCTGCTACAGACAAGCGGTTCAAGAACATTGTATTTTCCCAAACAATGTTATTGTAGTTCACAATTAGTCTCCGCATTGCAGGCTCACTCATCTATAAAACCAACATTTTGTAATTGCATAATCATCAAAGCAGTGGCCGGGCCCTCATACTTGCAGCTCACGATCAGCATGATGAAGATAACATTTCTTACAGTGTCCCTCATACTTGCAGCTCTCCATACAGCAACATCTGGCGATCCCGACATTCTCTCAGACTTTATACTACCTCCAGGCACTACAACTGTCGGTGGTAGCTTTTTCACATACACAGGTATGCGAGTATTAGTTGGTGCACCAGAGGCCAAAACTCTACAACAACAACAACAACAACAAACCCAATCCCGCCAAGGTGGTATGGGAGGTAAAATGTGAGCAGATCGTGCCCTATCCTGGGATGTACCCGGAGTAGAGACTGCTTCAACGAGACCTCCGCAAGTGCAAAGTGGGGTGAGAAACGAAGAGAGAGCAAAAGGCAGAAAACAGCATGCAAGAAAGGTATAAGGTAGCACGAAAAACAAACAAAGCGCGCAAACACGCACAACAAAGCACATACAAAAAACAAGAAACCCGAAGAAAGAACCAAGCAAAAGGCACAAAAGCAAAGGACAAGCAAAAGGCACCAAGGCACAAACAGCAGACAAACCTAAGGACACACAGAGCAAAGCAAAGCAACACACCGGGGGCAAAAACTAGGGCACAGGCAAGGGGAAACACCTACACAAAGAAAACAACGCACCGGACCTAAATCTACGGCAGAGCAAAGACGAGGCAACCAAACCAAAAAGCAAGGGCAGGGCAACAAAGAGACACCAAAAGCCTAACCTCTAAAGAAGACAAAAGCCACAGAGCTCCTACCCAAAAACAACTACCCGCAGATCCTAATTCTATCTCTCCACGTCTTCCTATCTGAGATCATGTCCTCGGACAAGAGAAGCTCCTTCATGTCGAGCTTAATTCTGTCTTCCCACCTGAGTTTGGGTCTACCCCTTCTTCTCACGCCATCCACTAGGAGCTCTTCAACTCTTCTAACTGGTGTTGTTTGTGGCCTTCTCCTGACATGCCCGAACCACCTAAAAGCAAGCATACTAAAAGCAAGCATGGCCGAATTCCCAGCTCTAAATGGTCAAAGTGTTTCGTATGCGGTGCTCGATTTCCCACCAGGTTCAGTCAACCCACCCCACACGCACCCAAGAGCATCTGAACTCTTGCTCCTTGTTGGCGGTTCCTTACAAGTTGGCTTCATTGACACCACTAATAAAGTTTTCAACCAAACCCTTGAAACGGGCGATATGTTTGTGTTCCCAAAAGGACTAGTTCACTTCCAGTATAACTGTGACCCAAAGGATAACGCGTTGGCCGTGTCTGCGTTTGGTAGTGCTAATGCAGGAACTGTATCCGTTCCTAATTCGGTTTTTAACATCAGTATTGATGATGGGGTATTGGCTAAGTCTTTGAAAACAGATGTTCTAACCATTCAGAAAATCAAATCTGGACTTTCGGGCAAGATTTGAGTTTTGTTTAATTGATTAATAAATGCCTAATTATGCCTTATTCTTGGAATTTCATTCGTCTAAATTTACATCTATGTATTTATTAACTGGTATAGAATTTATAAACCAATTGCGTTCAGTTTGGTATATCTTTCGAAAGGAGCTGTGTTCTCGAGTTAAGAAAAATGAGAGTTATGCGTAGATTTACTAAACCGATTCAAACCGTGGATACAAATAAAAGAAAATTGTCATCCATACCCGTAACCATATCCGTTCCAGAACACGAAACCCTGTGGGTCCCACATTTACCCATTTTACACAAAACCCTTGATCTTTTTGTTATGATGCAAAGAGACGGGACGGAGTTTAGTGAATTCACACTTTCGGACGTTTTATGCGCTTGTGCTGCAGAGTTTGCGGTTTTTGAATGTAGACAGTTGCATGCTTTTGCAGTTAAGGCATCTATGCTTGCGAATATGTTTGTGGGTACTGCTTTGCTTGATGTGTATGCAAAATGTGGGTTACTTGAAGATGCTATTCGGGTTTTTGAGTATATGCCTGAAAGGAGTGATGTGACGTGGAGTTCAATGGTGGCAGGGTATGTGAAAAACGAGCTTTATGAACAAGCGTTGGTGATGTTTAAGAAAGTGCAGGTTAATGGAGTTGAGTTTAATCAGTTTATTGTTTCTTCGGTTCTTGCTGCTTGTGCTGCTATGGCTGCTAAGATTGAAGGGATTCAGGCACATGCAGTGTTATTCAAGACGGGTTTTAATATAAACTTTTTTGTGTGTTCTTCACTTGTGGATATGTATTCCAAATGTGAAAGCATTAGGGAAGCTTATTTAGTGTTCTCGCGTGCACAAGAGAGGAATGTTGTTCTACTGAATGCAATGATTTCCGGATTTTCTAGACATGGTCGATCTATGGAAGCAATGATTTTATTTGAGAAAATGCAGCAAATTGGATTACAACCAAACGAGGTTACCTACGTTTCTGTATTGTCAGCGTGCGGACATATGGGATTAGTCAAAGAGGGGAAAAAGTATTTTGACATGATGGTAAAAGAGCAGAACTTATCGCCTAACGTTTTCCATTATTCTTGTATGGTGGATATTCTTGGTCGTACTGGTTTGATTGATGAAGCTAAAAACTTGATAGACAAAATGCCATTTGAGGCAACTGCTTCCATTTGGGGATCACTTTTGAGCTCATGTAGAGTCTATGGAAACGTTGAGTTAGCTGAAATCGCTGCTAAGCATTTGTTTGAAATTGAACCCGAAAATGCAGGAAACCATGTATTGCTTTCAAATATTTACGCTGCAAATCGACAGTGGGATGAAGTTATACAAGCAAGAAAGCTTCTTAAAGAAACAGAAGTAAAGAAAGAAAGGGAAAGAGTTGGATTGAGATTAAAGATAAGGTTCACTCGTTTATGGTTGGTGAAAGAAACCACCCTAAAATCGGTGAAATATATTTGAAATTGGAGGATATGATGGAAGAGATGAGAAAGTTTGGTTATAAATGTGAGACTCGACATGATTTGCATAATGTTGAAGAGAATAAAAAAGAGGAACTTTTGAGGCACCATAGTGAGAAACTTGCACTTGTTTATGGGTTAATTTGTTTACCTGCTTCTGTTCCTATAACAATCATGAAGAATCTTAGAATCTGCGGGGATTGCCATGTTTTTATGAAGTTGGCATCGAAGATAACAGGAAGGGAGATAGTGGTAAGGGATATCAATCGGTTTCATCATTTTAGGAATGGGTTATGTTCGTGTGGAGAGTTTTAGTAATTGAGTATAGCAGCCCACATTGATTGCCAAACAAGAACATTGGCGATTTTTATTGTTCTGGAGGTCCCATAACCTTGAGAGTGCAGGTTTGGGGAAGTACCGATGTAACTAATTGGTGGGATATTGGAACGAGAATTGTAAATTGAAGAGGATTATGCTTTCACGAGTCACACACAAGGATGCAGAACTAATGTTTAGAGTAACATTTCATGACCAATTGTAGAATTTTGTTTTATGTAATTCATCAAAATCAACTTCGAGTCCATAGGTAGCAAAAAGTATTGAAAATCCTGATCTATGTTTAGCCTAATAGCTTGATGTGTGCAGGTATGTGTTTTAGGGAGGTGGTTGCAAAAATAGAGAACCCCTGGCCTAATTTACCATAGTAGCTTTAGATGTCATGTCGGCTAATGTTGTGAGATTATTGCTACAACAGTTAGACCATTGAAATGTAAACGCATATGAAAATTTGCACGTGTTTACATCTGAAAATGCTTGTAAAGAATCAATCTATAGAGAGATGAATCAATAAAGAATAGGTACTCATGACAATTGTTGTCAAAGCAGACTCCTCTCTTTTTTACTAGCAAAATTAACACGTCAGACGACAAACATTTCGGTCAGTCGGTTATATTTTATTTACTCATTTCTTATCTTACAACTCAGACAAACATTTCGGTCAGTCGGTTATATTTTATTTACTCATTTTCTTATCTTACAACTCAGCCTTTGCGACTTCTCTTGCTAAAAAAAATATATGCAGACATCAATGAAAACTCTCCATCAGTGACTTCAAAGAAAGGCATAAACCCATCATTCAGTTGTTGCCCTGTCTTCTTAAACATACATTATGAAGAGCCACCATGTTCGATAAAATAAACAATCATGAAAAACAAATATCTGAAACAGTTGCAACGGGGCCAAAATTGTATTTATCTTTTTAATTCACAAGACAACCGTATAAAGATAACAAACAGAACTAAAAGTTTGAACTCAGGAATTGGTCAGGGGCCGCGCGAACGCAGGCCCCCGCTGCCACAAATTATGATGTAGGCTCGACCACTTGGGCCGACCTTAGGGTAGCACCCCTCCTAAGTGCAATGGAGGTCACTAACCTAGGCCATGGACCTTCTTGATCATCCATTGACCCCATCCAGGTAAGTGCCTAAACCATTGGCTTCTTTCCCCTTATATACACCATCCCTACCCTTTCACTTTTGTCTATCAAACGATGTGGGATACACTTAATATATTCACTCTCTTCCACTTCATATCAAATCAAAGCAGTCAGGTAATATATTTGCTTTTAATATTCTTTTGTATCTTGACAAGTTTAATCCATGACAGAAACTGAGAAACTTGTAACATCCAGAAAGAGTCAAACCCGATACCAGAAAATGCAGTTACGAGCTCTACCACTTACTTTCGGGTACATTTTTTAACTTTTCATTTAGCGAATTACTTTTGTTTTTGGCAAAACGTGTGGTTAATTAAACGAAAAGGACAAATATGTATCAAGTATCGTGAAGAATGGAGTAAACATGAGTACATGACCTCAACAGCCATCGATCACTATTGTTGGTTTTGATGTGGGTTACTATGAATTTATGAAAACTCGCATCCAAACACCCTCTAGGAGGTAACTTTCGTTTTTTCATGAGAATGAAACCATTATAGGATATCAACAATGATGCCTTTTGTTCGTGTAGGCGCTTTGATCCCTCAGGCATCAGCTTTGAACATCTGATATGTCACCAAGAATGATTTCATAATCTGGATTTCGACCTATTTATGTGGACACATGGCGACTTTGATCGCCTATTAGAATCTGCATCCTACTCGTAAATCTTCAAAACACTAGAATAAGCTAAAATGCATTCTTTGAAAGAAAAAAAATGTAACACGACGTAATGAAAGAATGGATCAACTCAGGACCCAACCCTTACTGACAAAAATGAATATGTTTATAATATGAAATCGATTTCTAAGTGTTTTGAATTGTACACACAATACAATGACATATAAAACAAGATGAAGATGACAATCAAAAATACAAGCACACATCTATACAACTCAGCCCTGGAGCGACTCAAGTTCTCTTGCAATGAAAACTATCTCCATTGAGCTTCAAAGAAACCGGTACGACACCCATCATTCAGTGGTTGGCCCATTCTTCTTGAACAGAGCCAATGCATCACTATAGACAGCCACCACGTTCGAGAAAACAGCAAGAACTATCATAAAAATACATAAGATCTTGTCCTTCTTAGTTGCTATGCCATAACGATCCCTGATATTTAAACCCAAAAATTTATCAACATTCATGCCCGGGTGCACAATTAAATTAAAAAACAAAAAGTTATAAGTCAACTTACCCAAGAGTGATGGCAGATGGGAAGATGAAACCGATGCAAACAGCAGCTGTTGCTCCAGTAAACTGGAAAGCATCCCAGATGCTTGGAATGAAATTTGCACCCAAAAAGATGACACCAATGAGGCCAATTGTGATTGATGCAAACCTCAAATTATCAGCCACCAAAGCTCCTTTACGAGGAAATAGTAATCCGTCCAAATTCAGTCTTAACGGGAAGAAAACAATAGGAAACACGAGCATCAAATGAGCGGCATAACTAACACGAACAGCATCATTAAGCAATGAGCTATATGGGATTCCAAGATTTGTGTCAAAGTTTGCAAGCACATCATCAAGCGTGTTGTCACCAAATAACAAGAACCCAAAGATGCTTGTCATTACATAAACAGATGAGCATAGAACAAGTGAAGTTCGGACAACAGCTTTGATCTTAGTATTGTCTTCAAGTTCATTATCAATCGAGTGAACTGCAAAAATTGAAGTTCACTAACTTCAGCATCTTAATTTCACAAATCATTAAGTTTTAGCTAAAAGTTTTTTTTCATACCGTTGTAGTGGCAAATGTAAGCAGTCACAAGAACAGGCACAACGGTGAAGAGATTAAAGGCTGATGTGAAATCGACGATATCAGGAAACAATTTAGGCATCATAATACTTCCGTTTAACAATTTAAAGATTGTAATTCCTGCAGTGATCACAAGGAACACGACTGCAAGTGCTACTGATAAAGCAGATGTGTAGCTCAGTGAATCTGCACGCACATGAAAAACGCTTAGAACAATTCAAGTAAGTTGAATCAAATTTGTTTAATATATTGGCATTGTTTTATTATGAACCACAGATAAAGCTCATATGATTGTTCAATATAAGGTTGTTTTACAAATAAAGCTCATAAACTTGTCTTCGAGGACTTCATATGTCGTATATGGTTCAAAGTTACTAAAAGATTCCGGACACGAACTGATTATTGGATAAACTAAATTACCTATTCGCTGCTTCTTTTAAACCTATTTTGATAGGCCCTTACTCTCATAGTCTCATTTCATAGGGTGCCTCAAATTTTCTAGCATGAATATCCTTTTTAGTCATTTTGTCTCGTAAAATAATCGGAATTTGTCAAATACAATACTATCACCTACATCCTATTTTGTTACAGCTAATTATCTGATTCTGATATCACATACTAACTTTCAAAAGGCACATCCAAGCAACCTCTCAAACACGAGTGGTTCTCATGCAATAATCAGAATAAACTCGGTATAAATGGCTTCTTAGTAAAGGGAGTCCATCTGATTAAGTGCAAGTCCATCTTCGTGTAATGTCTTTAAAATTAATGGATAGATTGACTTTTGGGCATGACCCCTATAAATCTTGGTGCATTCATTGAACGGATAAACAATCCTTGTGGCTTGTGTCTTGGTTCTTATGCTCTGTTTTATATTATAGTGCATATTAAGTTGTAAGAAAGTTACAACATAAACTTAAACAGATGCTTCACGCATATAACATAAAACGGTATATAACAGCAAAAACAAGATATTGTGCCAAAAATTATTCCATAAAATAGCTAATTAAGAGAAAGGACTAACCAATGCGCTTTAGGCTTGCCAATGGTGCAAATACACCAAGGGTGGTAACAAGAAGCACAAAGAAACGACCGTTCCACCAATGCACTCCAAACCATCCTTGTAAAACACCAGCATGGTGAATCCCATCAGAAGTTGTTCCAGAAAGCACATCACCTAAACGACACAATTCAAATGTAAACACAAATCAATCTCGACACAATAAAAACAAATCAAACTCTAAAACAAAGTAAAAATCGAGCCACATACCGATAATAATCATGTAAACAACAAGAACACCGATGTTATTAACCATCACACAAACTTGAAGCAACATTCGACCAATACTTCCAAAAGCATCATCCATAACACCTCCATAAGAAAGTGATTTCCCAGCCCTACTAAACCGAATCAATAGATCAATCGAAGCATCCGTCAAAAACGCCATAAAGATAATCAAAGCAATCCCAGGTACAAGTCCCAAAACTTTCATTGTCGCAGGCAAAGCCATGATTCCAGCACCCACAATTGTTGTTGATAGATTAAACACAGCACCGGTATAAGATGCTCCATTGAATTCATCAAAACCATGTTCTTCTTCACCTTTGGTGGGCAACAATGGTGACTTTTCATCGACAATTGGTTGCTTATTCTTTCTTGATCTCTTCTCTTTAGCATGCTTTTCATTTCCAATTGTCATCTTTCTATAAAATTTGCTTAAAGCACCAACTTTATGCCCTCAAAACCCTATAAATTCATCCAAACTAGATCCTTAGAATCTATTATACTCATTTCATTGCACAATTGCATATATTACAAAAAGCTCAATTCAAGAAAATAACCATAAAAACACCAACTTTATGCAACCAAAACCCTATAATAAATATACCCTTTTCATTGGATAATTTACATAAACCCCAATTCAAGATCATTAACAGCACCAACTTTATGCATCCAAAACCAAAAAACTGGATAAAAAACATATATTTGGAACAATACTAAATAGCATAATACATGATTAACAAAAAGCCAAATTCAAGATCACAACAATAAAGGCACAAACTTTATATCATTAAAACCCTTAAAATTGCATAAAGATTCAATCTTTATAATCAAATATACCCATTTCATTGCACATCTTCAATAAAAGCACCCAAAACCCAAGAATTATATACAAATAAATCTTTTATAAAAAACCCAAATTCAAGATTTGGCAAACAATCAAAACCCTGAAATTATATAAAATTCAAATCTTTAGAACAAATCATACCCATTTCTTGCACAATTAGACATCATATCATAAACATAACTTTATAGAGTCAAAACCCTTAAAAGATTACTACATCTTTATAAAAAAAAATATTATACCCATTTAATAGCACAAATGATTGAATTAACAAAGACCAAAAAAATTATACCTCAAAAATTGAGTTGAAGTTAATAAGCACCAGTCAAATAAATTGGGAGGCTAAGAATTATTTGTAAGAGAATAATCAATTATGGGCTTTATTTATATAGATATAAACATGTACAGTAGTCTACAAAATATATTATTTTTATACGAAATTGTGAAATTATTATTAGTGTGTGTAAATTGGTGAAATAATTGTACCCATTTGTGTCACTGTCAATGGGTTTTGTTTTAGTATGGAGATGATGACGGTGAAGATACCATGTTAAGCCCCTTTTTCATGTGAAATTTTTATGAAAAAACAGCTAAGTTTTTGCTTATTTTTGTAAGAAAGAATATTTGTTTGATTTCGTGTGGAATTGGGTTGAGTGTCTTTAAGTCAAGTCTTGGTGTATAGTTTATCTAAAGTCAAATACTTTATGGTTTTCTTCTGAAATTATTATGTGATTACGTTATATATGGAAATGGAGTGATATATAAATAACTAAATAAATAGGGATTGGATTCTTGTAAAATATGTTGAAATCTTTTAAAAATCGGGTTTTAAATTGATATGATCAAGTTATTGGGTATCAGTTCGACTGTCGGGTTAACCCGGTTTTTAAGACCCAGGTTGACTCGGGTCATTCAAAACCCGGCGGTTCTAATCGGTTAATCCGGTTTTAGAAACCCAAGTTTTTTGGACCTGTTTTTGTGGTCGGACAGTTAAATCGGCCGGGTCAATGCGGGTTTGAAAAAACATCGGTTGAAATTATACTTTGCTAAATGATTGATGATCTTAGATTATATGGTTATACGATATCTTATAGCAAAGATGCGTTAAATTTTAGAATAGAGTACACGGATGGTCCATGTAGTTTTCATTGACTTGCATGTTTGATCTTTTGACTTTTTTCCGACTCAGGTGATCCCTAAGTTCGAAAACCTTAACACTTATAGTCCTTTGATCAAACGGGCGTCAGTTTTAAAAGTCAAACCCCTCATGTGCAAGTCACCTGAGGGTAAATTAGTCTTGTTTCTTTCTTTCGTGGGTTCAATTCATTATATTATTCTTACTTTCTTTTTCACTCCACTATTTAT
The DNA here is from genome assembly GCA_022545495.1 of Chrysanthemum lavandulifolium. Taxonomy (NCBI): domain Eukaryota; kingdom Viridiplantae; phylum Streptophyta; class Magnoliopsida; order Asterales; family Asteraceae; genus Chrysanthemum; species Chrysanthemum lavandulifolium. Next base: position 152,718,803 of record CM040244.1, read on the forward strand.
CTTTGGAAAGTGATATTTACACCACCAAAATTGATTCCAACACCACAATGTTACACCACTAACGCATATGTTACAATATGTTATTTGCACATTTGTGGCGTTGACATCAATTTTGGTGGTGTAAATATCAATTTTCCTTATCTTTAATTTCATCCATCAATCTAATAATCATTTTTTAATTACGCTTGCCTTAAACTACCCGTAATAAGCTTGAGAAGTCGCATCGAAGACACAAGGAGGACGCGTCCCCCTTGTTACAGTCACCCAACTAGCACACGTGCAAGACCAAAAACGAGAACTCGGTCGTCCCCAAGACCGAGTCATTGAGGGGTCTTGTGTGGGCCAAAGTGATTTGTGTGAGTTGTTTAATTTGTTTATGTGGGATATATTTGTGTGTAAGTTAAGTATATTTGGGGCGGTGAAGTTGGTTGTCTTATTACACTAAATTTGTGATGAAGTTGGTTGTAAGGAGGCAAAATTGATGTAATATTGAAATGACGATTGTAAAGTTGGTTGTGGTACTCTCTTATTTCAGGTAGCTATATATTGAGCAAGCGTAATATTTTTCGTTGATCAATAACTATCATCATGCATCACCATTCATAAAGTTTGTCAATGAAAAAATAAACGAGATTTACTATTGCATCGCGTACATAAATAATTTAAGAAGAAATGATTTGGATGGTTTAAAAATATGACTAATTTGGTGTCTAAATTTGAAGTTGTATAAGTTATTTATTAGTTTGTGAAAAAACGAGTCTTTCTCTTGTCACTAATAGTATGGTGCCATGTAGATTAAACATACTATTAGCCATGTTAATCAATGCTCTTATTTAAGTACGATATTTGACACATTAACTACAAATATCTCACAATATACACACCACAAACTATCTCACATGTCTTAAGCATGACTTAAACCCATAACCATTTGGTTGAGGAGCTTTCACACAACTAGGGGTATCATTCATACACAAGCCTTTTGGTATGTCCATGATATTTATTAGGGAATATGTCACCCATTAGTAATCAAGTTTCAGGAGTGTTCTAATTTGACACCTCAAACTTTATACTAATCATAAAAACTATTAAAGTTTCAAAACTACTTCATTCTTATACAATTTTGTAAAATTAGTATGCTTAAAGTATTCATCTATGCATAAACATGTTGTATATTAATTTTAAACACCCACCCCATTAATTTAACTAATTCCAATCAACTTTATCTACAACCCATTAATGCACAACTAAAAATAAACAATAACAACAAAATAAAAACCAAGTTTGAGAAGTGTTTTATTTAAGTTACTCTAACATAAAAATTAAATAAAATGAAACAATTTTGAAACTTTAATGGTTTTTATGGTTGATATAGAGTTTGAGGTACCAAATTGAAATAGATCTCAAACTTAGTTAATATTTGATGATTTTCACCCTATTTATTGATGGTGGATATGTAGTTACGCAAAGATATGTAAGAAAAATGTTATTTTTATTTCGATCTAATGTGTTATTTTAATTCAATTTCAATGTTTTTGATATACGCGTTCTTCATAGTAGACAACATGAAGACAATTAAACTAATGCTTTAAGTATAGCTATACGAATCATGAAGAGGAAAATAAAATGTTTAAGTATAACTATAGAAATCCTGAAGAGGGAAAACTTATACTCCGTATAAACTAAGAATCTGAGTTTAAAAATACACATATATTTGGGAGTTGATGGTCATGAATTAAAAAATAATTGTAACATGGGATTGGGAAACACGAGGACGAATTAAAAAATTTAATAATTAAATCACACATGCTCCTTGTGAATTCGTGAGGCGATGTCCTATCTTCACACAGAAGACTAGTAGGAACGAGATGGGATCCTCTCAAAGCTTTTTGATTTGGTAATTGGATTAAATCCAATTACCATATCGTCTCATCTCGAAGTCAAGTTGTCTTCAACTGAGAGGATCATTGTCCAGTAGGAACGGTATACGGCTGTTTGGGGTCCTATGTCACATTGGTGTAGCAAAATATTTTGAAACTCGGTTCGATCTGATCAGGTTAACTATTTTTAATTTTTGAAACTCAGTTACATTCTTCGGGTTTTAAGTGATACGAGTTAATCTAATTTTCGAAACTCGATCAGGTTTGGTTGTTTCATGTTTTCTTTTTTAATAAAACAAGTTAATTATATATATTTGCTACGTAATTTTATTTTTACACTTTATATTTGTTGTTAAATGTTTTTTAGGCTAAATATATGAATAAGTCATGATTTATACATATACTTATTTTTCGTATTGTTAAAAAAATATTTTTTTTTACAGAAAACTGGATTGACCCGGTGGTTGAACCAATAACCCGATGACTCAACCGGATCGATTAAAGTCCCGGTTTCAAAACATTAGGTGTAGCATCAACATATATTACCATCACAAAACCGTTATCAAATAGTCCTAGTGATACAATCACAATTATTATTTATTTATACCTTTTATATATAAACATATTTTATAATATATTTACATAAGGAGTAGATTCTTTTAGGGTTCAAATATTCTTATCGTGGAATCTCGTGGGTAAAATGGAAGTCGATTCTATTTGATGTGAAGTTGGGCGGTTTGAGGGTCGGCTGTCTGCATTCCAAGAACCTTGGTCTCTTGGGCAAATGGAAGTGGCGATTCCTAAATGAAGAAAAAGCTTAATGGCATATGGTTATTAGCGAGTTCTATGGTCCTGATGGTGGCTTTGGTAACCCATCGGGTGGTGTTGCTACTGGCGGTGTTTGGGTCGATATTTTAAAGGCGGTGAAACATATCGAAGGGATTGACACCTCCTTTAAAAATTCCTTTATCCTAAAACTTGTCAATGGCTCTAGCACCTCCTTTTGGAAAGATCACTGGTGTGGTGATACGTCTTATGGACATGTTCCCTAGGTTATTCGCTCTTGAGTCTTTTAAAGATTGCAAGATTAGTGACCGGTGGCATTGTTTGGAAGAAATTTGGAGTGGCAATTGGGCTTGGCATTCTCCTCCTCGTGGTTGGGCTTTGGATGAGCTTGCGAGTCTCGTTTCTCGTATTGGAAACCTTTCTTTAGAATCGGTTGAGAATGATAAGTGGTCATGGGTTGGTGAGGCTTCGGGCGTCTTCAAAGTTAAAACCCTTTATAAGAAAATCCAAAACTTATTTCTTAACAACTTCGCTCTTGGTAAGCACCATTATTGGAACACCTGGATTCCATGCAAAGTAAACATTTGCGTCTTATGGACCTGTTCCCTAGATTATTCGCTCTTGAGTCTTTTAAAGATTGCAAGATTAGTGACCGGTGGCATTCTTTGGAAGAAATTTGGAGTGGCAATTGGGCTTGGCATTCTCCTCCTCGTGGTAGGGCTTTGGATGAGCTTGCGAGTCTCGTTTCTCGTATTGGAAACCTTTCTTTAGAATCGGTTGGGAATGATAAGTGGACATGGGTTGGTGAGGCTTCGGGCGTCTTCAAAGTTAAAACCCTTTCTAAGAAGATCCAAAACTTATTTCTTAACAACTTCGCTCTTGGTAAGCACCATTATTGGAACACCTGGATTCCATGCAAAGTAAACATTTGCGTGTGAAAAGCGTCTTTGGATAGGCTCCCTTCACGAGCCAATCTTTCTTTCCGTGGGATTGAGCTCAGTTCCACGTCCTGCCCTTTTTGTGAGACTGCCTTGAAAGATATTTGTTAATACAAATATCGTCATTAAACGTTATTTATATTTTATGATCTTTACCTAAGTTTTGTTAACGACAAAAGTAAATTTAATTTTTATAAAGCTTAAAGCTTGTTAAGTTTAATAGATATTAAAACAAGCTTTTCATCAAATAATATCTTCATCACTCAAGCATTTACATTTTGATTAATCATATTTTTATATGCCTCTAAACCATAATGTATGTTAACATTTTTAGATCAAGCATGTTTTAGTTTCTTAAAACAAAACATCACATATGTATTTACATTTAAAAATAGAAAACAACATATGACATCATGTAGTGCATCATTGAAATCTCTAAAGGATTTCACTAGATACTTTGTGTAGATTTAGACTCTACATATCTTACACAATCTTGGATAGATTTGGTTGACTTTGGTAAGATTTTGGTGATCTTGTCTTTGTCGGACCGGCACCAAAACTTTACACGGGTGGAACCCTTTTATGGGTTTCGTGGTCCATGGTGCTCACGATCATTTTGGCTATAAATAGCAAAGCCAACCCAAGTTGTTTTATTATCCCTTTCTAGTATAATCACATACATTCCTTCTCTAACATTTCTAACTCGGCCATATCATTGTAGTGATCCTGCTTTGTATCAAAGAAGATCAAGGCATATTCAAGCTTCAACAAATAGTTGGAAGTCTTGTTTGTTTATTGTTGTATGATCTAGTCTTGATTCATACATCATTGTTGTACCAAACCATCATAAACTTGTGAGTGTGAGTGGTTAGTATTTTAGTCGTTAAAATACATTGTGTGTGGGAGTGGTTGTACCTTGAAAAGAACTCGACATCTAGCTTAGTGTCGAAAATAGTGTGTAAGCGAAGTGTAAAGGTTTCTCCACGGTGAAAGGAGCTTGTTGACTAGTGAAGTTAAACTCGAAAGTGAGACTCGGGAGTAGAGTAGGCAAGGAAAAGAGTCCTTGTAGACCGAACCACTATAAACAACTTATCGTGGTTTGATTGTTTCTTTCCTTATTTACTCTTTATATATATTGCTTGCATATTAATTATTATTCACTAACATATCTAAGATCAATATCAATTTATCTTTGAATAAATTTCAAAACAAAGTTTTTAATCGGTAAACTATTCAACCCCTTATAGTTTTCCACATTGGTATCGAGCCTCGTTGCTCAAGAATTTCTAAAATATATTGTATTTTATAAACTTGAAACGATCCATGGATTCCGAAAACTTTAAAGAAGGGCAATCTATGCAAAGACCACCACTCTTTGAAACTAATGGATTTATCTATTGGAAAAACCGTTTTGAAACATATGTAAAATCAAAAGATATAGATCTTTGGTTTGTTATAATTAAAGGAGACTTTAGTTCTACAACAAAAGATGTTTCTATTGATGATCAAAAGAAATTAATAGCTAAAAATAATGAAGCTAAAATGATGCTTTATAATGCTTTACCTAAAAAAGAATATGAAAAAAAAAATTATGTGTGAAACCGCAAAAGACATTTGGGAATCTTTGACTATTACACATCAAGGAAATTCACAAGTCAAGGATAACAAAATTGATCTTCTTGTTCAACAATATGAACAATTTGTTATCCCTGAAGATGAAACCATTGATTGTGGTTTTGCTCGCTTTAACACTATTATTACTTCTCTTAAAGCACTTGATGAATCTTTTCGTAGTAAGAACTTTGTCAGGAAATTTCTTAGAGCACTCCATCCGAAGTGGAGAGCTAAAGTAACGGCTATTGAGGAATCAAAAGATCTCTCAATAATGGCACTTGACGAGCTAATCGGAAACCTCAAAGTACACAAAATGGTGATGGAGAAAGATTCGGAAATCATCAAAGGAAAAGGAGAGAAAGTCAAATCCGTTGCTCTAAAGGCAATAACGGAATCAAGTGATGATGACGAATCTTGCTCCGGTAGTGATGATGACGAATCTTGCTCCGGTAGTGAAGATGAGGAGTATGCTATGGCCGTTAGAGATTTAAAAAAGTTCTTTAGAAGAAGAGGAAAGTTCGTAAGAAAACCCCGAGAAGAAAAGAAACCATTCCGAAAAGACCGAGATGACAAAAAGGGAAAAGGTGAAAAAAGTGTTTTAGATGCGGTGATGAAAGTCATCTAATAGGAGATTGCCCCAAGCCACTTAAAAGCAAAACTCAACGAGCTTTTGTAAGTGGTGCTTGGAGTGATAGTGAGGATGATGAAGAATCAAACAAGGATGAGGTCGCTCTAATGGCACATGAATCAAATGAGGTACATTCCGACTCATCCTACTCTTCTATTGATGATGATACATTGCAAAAACAATATAATCAATTGTGCGAGCTTAGCTTAAAAATCATAACTAAAAACAAGTTTTTAAAGACTAAAAAGGAATTTTTAGAAAATGAAATTTATGAGTTAAAAGAAAAGGCAAAACGATTAGAAAAAAGGAAAGCAAATGACAATGATTGTAAATCATGTCAAGAGCTTAGTCTTGAAATAGAAAAGCTAAAACTCACACAAGAAGTTCTCATCGAACATAACTCTAAATTTAAAAGGTTTAACAAAAATATTGCTTGTGCCGATGAAATAGTTAGAATTCAAAAACACCAGAAACATGAATGGACTAGGTTTTAATGAAGTACTAATTCCAAAGAGTCAAACCAAACGGCCGAAAAAGACAAACAACTGTCAAAATCTGCTGAAGATAAAGACGGACCGACGGACCCAATAATAGGGTTCCGTCCGTTGTAAATTTTGGTGTTGTGGGGACTGTAGCAGGACAAAATGTTTGCAATACGGACCGTAGTGAATTTGTCAAAGCAACAAAGAAAACCAAGGATAATGTTAAACTAAAACCTGTTGTTACATTAGGAGTAGGACTTGCTAGAAATGAATTTAGATCTAAAACTATTCAACAACGGTCTAAAACACCTATTTCCAAACGCCCCTTTCCCAAGAGCAACCACAACATAAACCCAACTATCAACATACCGGTTGGAATCAAAACTTCCCTATACCATATCAAACTCCAAATTACATGCCATGGAACCCTTACCCATCATTTCCATATATGAACCAAGTAAATGGTATGTTTAACCCAAACGGACCCATGAGATATTGGGGACCAAACGCTTGAGTTATTGTGTCATAGGTATGCTTGAAAGTTGGATTAGAACCTGATGAATGGATAAAAGATAGTTGATGTTCACGACACATGACGGGCAACAAAAACCTCTTCTCAACATACCAAGAGTATGACGGAGGTAATGTCACTTTTGGTAGCAATCTCAAAAGGAAAATCATTGGCAAAGGTATGATCGCTCATAAATCCCTAACTATTGAAAATGTTGCTCATGTCCATAGGTTAGGATTTAATCTACTTTGTATTAGCCAATTATGTGATAAAAAGTATAAAGTGCTATTTGAAGAAAATGGTAGTAAAATACTAAAAGATGGTATCACCATAGCTAAAGGAGTTAGGAAAAATAATATATATGTCATGAAAATAGATAAAACATCTAATGACAAACTTTGTCTAACAACCTTAGATGATAACTCTACCCTTTGGCATAGACGATTATGTCACACTAATATGAGACTTATCCAAAACCTATCTTCAAAAGAGCTAGTTAGAAATTTACCAAAACTAAAATATGACCAACATTTTTGCGACGCTTGCAAAATTGGTAAACAAACTCATAGTAGCCATAAGGATAAAAACATGGTGTCCACATCTAAGTGTCTATAGCTTTTGCATATGGACTTGTTTGGTCCATCCGTTATAAGAAGTTATGGAGGGAACTTATACACTTTGGTTATAGTAGATGATTACTCAAGGTTTACTTGGACATTTATTTTTGAAAACTAAAAATGAAGCTTTTGATAAATTTGAAATACTCAGCAAGAAAATTCAAAATCAACTAGGTGTTAACATTGTGTCAATCCGAACGGATCATGGTCGTGAGTTTGACAATGAAACACAATTTGAAAACTTTTGTGATACAAATGGTATAACACATAACTTCTCGGCTCCTCGAACACCTCAATCTAATGGAGTTGTAGAACATAAAAATAGAACCATTCAAGAAATGAGTGGAACAATGCTTAATGAACAAAACATACCTCAAAAGTTTTGGTGTAACGCCGTTGACACTTCTACATATATTTTAAATAGAGTTTTAATACGTCATTTCTTAAACAAAACACTATATGAATTATATAAAGGCAAAAAGCCAACTTTAGGATATTTTAGAGTGTTTGGATGTAAATGTTTCATTCTTAATACCAAAGACTATCTCACCAAGTTTGACCCAAAGTCTTATGAAGGTGTATTTCTTGGTTACTCACAGACTAGTAAAGCTTACATAGTCTTAAACAAAGAAACAATGAGAGTCGAGGAATCGTTGAACATAACATTCGACGAAAGTCCACCTCCCTCTAAGACATCACCTTTGGTAGATGATGACTTAGTTGAAAGTCAACTTTTAGAAAGTCAAGAAATAATTGAAAATGATAAGGAAGATGAACCATTGAATAATGAAATTATAAACATCAAAGAATCCAAAAGTCATCATTTAGAAAAGGTCATAGGACAACTAAATCAAAGAACGTTAAGATCACAAGCCCAAAATCAAAGTAATTACTTTTGCTTTGTATCAACCATTGAACCGAAAACATAAACGAAGCAATAAAAGATGAATCTTGGGTAATTGCTATGCAAGAAGAGTTAAACCAATTTGTTAGAAATGATGTTTGGAAATTGGTTCCAAAACCTAAAGATCAAACTATAATGGAACGAAATGGGTTTTTCAAATAAAATGGACGAAAATGGTATAGTGTCTAGAAACAAAGCTAGGCTTGTCGCACAAGGTTATAATCAACAAGAAGGGATTGATTACGACGAAACTTATGCACCGTAGCTAGGCTCGAGTCTATTAGAATCTTACTTGCATATGCATGTGCTTATGACTTTAAATTATTTCAAATGGATGTTAAGAGTGCATTCCTTATTGGGTTCATGAACGAAGAAGTATATGTTGCTCAACCTCCCGGTTTTACCGACTTTGAAAAACCACATCATGTCTTCAAACTCAAGAAGGCATTATATGGACTTAAGCAAGCACCAAAAGCTTGGTACGATCGACTTAAGACTTTTCTAGTAGAAAACAAATATACCATGGGATTAGTAGATAATACTTTTACCAAGAAAAGGAATCACACATTATCATAGTTCAAATATACGTTGATGACATCATATTCGGATCAACTTGTCAAGAGCTATGTGATGATTTTTCTAAAATCATGCACCACGAGTTTGAGATGAGTATGATGGGTGAGTTAAACTTCTTTTTAGGACTTCAAATTAAACAACTAGAAGATGACATATTCTTTAACCAATCTAAATACATAAAAGATATGCTTAAGAAATTTGGTCTTGAAGACTCAAACCAACTAAGACACCCATGTCCTTGGACACTAAACTCACCAAGGATGAGAAGGTGAATCGGTAGATAACACTATGTAGAAAACTAGAAGGGGGGTTGAATAGTTTACCAATTAAAAACTTTGTTTTGAATCTTATTGAAAGATCAATTGATATTTATCTTTGATATGTTAATGAAATATGTAAGCAATATGTAAAGAGTAAATAAGGAAAGAAATGATCAAACCACAACAAGTTGTTTATAGTGGTTCGGCTCACAAGGACTCTTTCTCCTTGCCCTACTCCACCCTCGAGTCTCACACTCGAGAGTTTAACTTCACTAGTCAACAAGCTCCTTTCACCGGTGGAGAAACCTTTACACTTCGCTACACTATTTCCGACACTAAGCTAAATGTCGAGTTCTTTCCAAGGGTACAACCACTCCTACACATAATGTATTTTGAGGACTAAAATACTAACCACTCACACTCACAAGATTATGATGGTTTAGTACAACAATGAAGTATGAATCAACACAAGATCATACAACACTAAACAAACAAGACTTCCAACTTCTTGTTGAAGCTTGAATGTGACTTGATCTTCTTTGCTACAAAAGAGATCACTAATATGATATGAAACTGAGTTAGAAGTGTTAGAGAGAAGATATGTATGAGAGTATGATAGAAAGGGATGAAAAACTACTTGGTTTGGCTTTGCTATTTATAGCCAAAACCATCGCCACCACCACGGACCGCTGCACTTTAAACCATGAAATCTTCCAGTCCTTATTTGATCACTTTGTTTTTCTATTTTTAGTATCCGTTATTTTAAGCTAAAACATTCTAATATCGCATTATGGTTAGAGTCACATTTGTGATTAATCACTTTTTCGAGGTCTCTTGTTTGAAGGTTTTAATATCTAAAACTTGACAAGCTTTAAGCTTTATAAAATTAAATTTACTTTGTCGTTAATGGCACTTATTTGACGACGTAAAAGGCTAAATATAGATGAATGAATATATGAAGAAATGTTTAGTGGCCAAACCATTTGTCAAATTTGATCGATCCGACACGCTCACTTTTAGGTCTCTTGAAGGCAAAATAATGGCACTTATTTGGAAAAAGGCGAATATATGAAGAAAATGGCCAAAGTCAAAATCGAGACACTCAAAGGTCTTTGAATTAGAAGGCGACGCGCGACGCCGTCCGAGGATTTTTGTGACGGTTCGTAACCCAAAACTCAGATTTTCAAGTGACGACGCCCGCTTGTAAAGAGTAGGCCGTCGCTACTCGACGGCCTAGATGCAATCCGACGACGCCGGTCAAGAGGACGGCGCCACGGACATAAGGTGACGCCGCCGCAAGGTTAACGAGGCCAAGACGAAACCCTAATGACGGCGACACGACGGCCCACGAAACATAAGGTGACGCCACGATATGTAATCTTATATATAGAATCCGAATTTTTCGCTTTTAGGAGAGTCTTTTGGAGTGAAAACCTAAAACCGAACCTAAGGTGTCTTGTACAAGATTTTAGGGTTTTAAACCCTATCTTACATCAAGATAAGTATTTACTTCATTAATTCAATTATGTCTTTGATTATTTGTGTGTATGCTTGCATGTTCTCCATGTCCCGCTAATTTATTTGTGTGTTTGCTTAGGAAGTATGAAACTTAATTATTGAATATTGATTGGTTGTTTCTTATCTTAGTTGATTAATGATCTAGTAATGCGATAGGTCATTCGTTGTGTACTTAATGCTTGATTCATCTTTGTGAACCTTAGAATATAATTACCGAGTAGTTGTAAGCTAAACCATCCAAAGAGTGCCTTAGAGTAAGAGTTTATTATCCCTAGTGGGTTTTGTAGACGAGACCCTTTGGTAAGTTCAAAGAGTTAGGAGAAACGATACCCTACAACTTTAGACACACAACGCAACTAAGAATAAGGACGTGACAACTCAACCATCAATAGGAGATAATTAAGGAGTAGTACAACCTAAGTAAACACATCTTTAAACTATCATACGAGCACACATTAATTAGACATAGACTCCCACAACCTTAGTTTAGATAATTAGATAATAGTAGAGTAATCGGTAGAAATACCAACCCCCAAATCCAATACCCGAGATTCGTACCTTTCCATTTCATAAAATATAAAAATACAAAAATAATCTTCCTCAACCTTAACCTTAGCGTAGTAACTCCTTACTAGCATTCCTATTCCCTAGAGAACGATATCAATACCCGTGGCTTACCCTAATTACTACACTACAACGATTAGGTTCATCGCCTAGGTGTTATAAAACTTGCTCAAGAAAAGGAAGTTTCCTTGACCCCGAACGACGCGTGTAGCGTTATCAAGTTTTTGGCGCCACGGGGAATAGAATAGCTAGTTAGTAGTCCACCTCGCTTAGGTTCTTTGCTTGATTCCTATCAAGTAAATTTTTCTCATTTTAGCTTTCTCTTAGTCTATCCCCTTCTTCGTGACCTTTGTTCGTAATCCCATCACTTTTCATCATGGAAGATGATAACCAACCACCACTCGATAACCAACAACCAAACAACGCTCACCACTAAACAAATACCCACCGCTGACCCACCTCGCTAACCAACTTCGAGCCCGTATCATGAGTGAGATTGGAGAGCTTAGGAAATTAAATATGATAATTGAGAATACACTGAGGAAGCCCTTAAGGAACTGATCAACCTCTAGATAGTGATTCGACTACAAGTGATTCGGATGATGATCTAGAAGAAGGAGATCATAAGATGTTAGAAATTATGGAGGGTAGTAAGGAGAAGGAGAACTTAGGGAGTACTTTGATTCATACCCTAAAAGGAAAGAAACCGCTTATCACCATAATGTGGTTAATTTTCCAAGACCACCTTCGAGCCTCAGATAAGGAGGGAAACCCTAAAACATCAAAATACCGTGTATGATTGGATACTTATATGTGGATCACACCTACATTGATTATAAGGCACCCATGAATATAATGTCTAGGCTCTATTACAATTGGATCATGAGCAAAAGCTAGAGCCTATGAGGACCCCTTTCGCCCCAGGAAAGCAAGTAACTATGTGGGAGGGTTAAGGGATTGCACGTGTTCATAGGTAACTTCACATATAGGTGTGATTTCATGATTCCGAAAATGTCAAAGGAATCATTGATGGGTTTTAGGAGACGTGATACTTGGGAAACCATTTATAGAAGAGTCTAAGATGGTTTATGATAAAGAAGAAGGATAATCGAGTTCTCAAATGAAGCCGAAAGTGTTAAATATATAATGCCCCGTAAAAATAAGAATTATAAGGGCATGGATGATTTAGATGTAGATAACATTCCGGCATTCAAGTAGGTTGGAAAACAAAGTCTACTACATCGCTTGTCTTGAACTAGGGCCCGAATATATTCGTGATGAAAGAAGAGTTAAGGAGATCGAATGGGCCTCTAAGATTAAGGAAACGAGAGCACGACTATGAGTCTAGCTACAAGACTCTTTAATAAAGAAAAGCGCTTCGTGGAGGCAACCCATGCTTAATTGTTTGCTTGTTAGTGTCATATATCTTTATTAATTGTTTATCCTCATGTTTAAATTTGTAAAATGCTTTATTTTGTTTTTAACCTCGCCTTAATTGCATATAAAGGTATTTTACATAAAGGATAAGTGTAGGAGGATTACACACGCTTTCAAAAGAAACGTAAACATGAGAATAACAATTAACTAAAAGATATTTATGTTTGTTTGTTCGAGTCAAATGCTTGTATCGAGTCATAATGGATGTTTTGCGTAAATTTTTCCGATTCTAAAGATGTAAATTTTCCGAATTTTTCCGTAAAATCGCACCGCTTTTTGTCGATAACCGACGGCGTCAGATTGCAACCGACGGCGCCGTGAAGGAGTAAAACATCGATTACTTTTTTCTCGCTTTCGAGCTACTTATAAATTTTGGAATTTTCCGTGTCTTAATTTTCTTAGAAATTCGTAAACATCCATTCCACAAGCATTATATCCTAGTTTAAATCGAGTCTTATATATATTATTACCGCCGATTTTACGCAGGTTTCGCTTTGTTTTCTTCAAGTGTGCGTGTTTAGTTTGTCAAGAAGAAGTTACATAAGATTGGAAGGAGCTTTTCACGCAATAATTCTTCTTGAAAAGGATTTAACCACCACTTTACACGGATCCTACCGAGCTAATCGGGGAGTACTAGTTTTTTCGCTTTTGATTACCTTCTTTATCATAACTTTGATATTTCGGGAACATTGGGGACAATGTTCGCTTTAAGTGTATGGAGGAAAATAAAACGGAACTTTGAAACTATGCTTATCCTTGACTATTTGCTTTGTCCAATTGTGATTGTGTAATAAACCATGAGAAAATGTCGGTTAGGGTAATTTTGGCACCAAATTTAAAATTTTTATGACATATAGGAGTGGGCCATTAGTCTTAACAAAAGCGCCTCATGGATAGGAAGTTGCATGACTAGCACAAAACCCTTTACCACCCAAATTCCACCAAAATGCGAGGATCGCCTTAGATTAGTAGGAATTAAAGCATTCATCTTCAATGCTTAGAGTGTGAACCGTAGTATATTAGATTCTAGAACTTGTTTTGTGATGCATTCCGAGATCGCAAGTGAGGCTACACTTGTGTAGTTAGGAATAACTAAATGATAAGAGGCATTAGGATAACCCTTGTTTGATACCGTAATATAATTACTTCTTCCATATCGGTTGAGTAATTCCCCACACCCTTTGCGTTGTACTCATCTTTAGTACACGATACCCTAGTTAACCCCTCGAGCCTATCCTTTTCGCGGTTCTCGTGATGTTTCGGTTTTTCCGAATATCAATGAAGAGCATTGTTTACACCCCACCCCAAATATACACCCAAATCGCCTTAGCCTACCCTTATGCACTCACTTTTAGTGCAAATGTTTGTTATCACCCTAAACCCTTAGTTCAATTATCTAGTTGCTTGCATAAGTTGCTAAGTCGAGTCATATCCTTTGTATACAGCTTTGGGACGATTGGGATTCATGGAAAAGTTAAAGTTTATGAAATGACGGAAGGGAACGTTAAATTCAAATTCCCTTTGTTTGCATAATAATGTACCCCAAGTGTTTTGATCTTTTCAAATCGGGTCAAATTAGTGTTAGAGTAATAAAACTCAAGTGTAGGGATATGCCTATAAATCCCTAGTATTTTGATGTTATCTTAGAGGATGGTAGAGTAAAAGTGTATGAAAAAAAAAAAAAAAAAAAAAAAAAAAAAAAAAAAGAAAAGAGAAAAGAAAAATATAGAGTGATAAAAAAAAAAAAAAACATACTGCTACCATCCTACATCTATCCTTTAAATTTATGTTTGTTTATTTCGCTTACCTAGAGTTTTAGAGTGTCGAGTCTTGGCTTAGCAACGCCATTCTTCATATGCATTTAACATAGAGATTTTTGACTTACCACCACTAAATAGCCTATCCCACCAAACCCTTGTTTCCTACCGTAAGCCTAACATTACAACCCTTTAAAAGACCTCTTTGATAGTCTTTCCTAGGTGCTTACGCCAAAGCGATGGAGGTTTGATCTATTCTCAAGCCTATGGTAATCTATGTACTAGGACCGTTAATGAGTGTTTATCTTCCATTTCCTATTTGTTATATTTCATATATACACCCGAGAGATGTGAGTATCCAAACACCCCATGTGAGGTGCTAGTATGTAATTCGTGCTTGTTATGACTTTTATGGGCTTATATGTGTTGTGGACCGCTTTGAATTAATGCTTCATGACCCTAACTTATAAATTAATTGGTTAAAGCACATTTGCTTGAGGACAAGCAAATAACAAGTGTAGGGATATTTGATAAGGTTTTAAAAGGTACCATTTTGAGGGTCGTTTAAGTCCTTATTTGATCACTTTTGTATCCG
The DNA here is from genome assembly GCA_022545495.1 of Chrysanthemum lavandulifolium. Classification (NCBI taxonomy): domain Eukaryota; kingdom Viridiplantae; phylum Streptophyta; class Magnoliopsida; order Asterales; family Asteraceae; genus Chrysanthemum; species Chrysanthemum lavandulifolium. The sequence continues at coordinate 152,733,870 of CM040244.1, forward strand.
TTATTGCTTAATATCGCTCCTTTTCACTTTTAGGTCTCTTGAAGGCAAAATGCTGGAATGGCACTTATTTGGACGAAAAGGCGCGAATATATGAAGAAAATGGCCAAAGTCAAAATCGAGACACTCACAATGCTGAAAATTAGAAGGCGACGGCGCCAAAAGCAATTGCGACGCCGTCCGAGGATTTTTGTGACGGTTCGTAACCCAAAACTCAGATTTTCAAGTGACGACGCCCGCTTGTAAAAGAGTAGGCCGTCGCTACTCGACGGCCTAGATGCAATCCGACGACGCCGGTCAAGAGGACGGCGCCACGGACATAAGGTGACGCCGCCGCAAGGTTAACGTGGCCAAGACGAAACCCCAATGACGGCGACACGACGGCCACGAAACATAAGGTGACGCCGCGATATGTAATCTTATATATAGAATCCGAATTTTTCGCTTTTAGGAGAGTCTTTTGGAGTGAAAACCTAAACCGAACCTAAGGTGTCTTGTACAAGATTTTAGGGTTTTAAACCCTATCTTACATCAAGATAAGTATTTACTTCATTAATTCAATTATGTCTTTGATTATTTGTGTGTATGCTTGCATGTTCTCCATGTCCCGCTAATTTATTTGTGTGTTTGCTTAGGAAGTATGAAACTTAATTATTGAATATTGATTGGTTGTTTCTTATCTTAGTTGATTAATGATCTAGTAATGCGATAGGTCATTCGTTGTGTACTTAATGCTTGATTCATCTTTGTGAACCTTAGAATATAATTACCGAGTAGTTGTAAGCTAAACCATCCAAAGAGTGCCTTAGAGTAAGAGTTTATTATCCCTAGTGGGTTTTGTAGACGAGACCCTTTGGTAAGTTCAAAGAGTTGGGAGAAACGATACCCTACAACTTTAGACACACAACGCAACTAAGAATAAGACGTGACAACTCAACCATCAATAGGAGATAATTAAGGAGTAGTACAACCTAAGTAAACACATCTTTAAACTATCATACGAGCACACATTAATTAGACATAGACTCCCACAACCATAGTTTAGATAATTAGATAATAGTAGAGTAATCGGTAGAAATACCAACCCCTAAATCCAATACCCGAGATTCGTACCTTTCCATTTCATAAAATATAAAATACAAAAATAATCTTCCTCAACCTTAACCTTAGCGTAGTAACTCCTTACTAGCATTCCTATTCCCCAGAGAATCAATACCCGATATCAATACCGACGCGGCTTACCCTAATTACTACACTACAACGATTAGGTTCATATCGGTGACTATGTCGATAGAAAAAGTACGCTTTTGTTGGACATTGTCTTACCTCATGGTGTTATAAAAATACGCCTCACCGGAAAAGCATCAAGAAAAGGAAGTTTCTCAACAAACAGAACAAATTAGCTTAAATATGCTACTCCCACGACACCAAACACAACACGGACGAACCAAAATTTGGTGCCGCTCGTCCATGGTGACAACAAAGAGCAAAAATACCACTTAAAACATCTTCTTCCTCACAATCCACTTTACCAAAACGTATCAACAACACACCTACCTCATTGTTGAGACTTTCTCACCCATTAATCATCAAGAAAACATCATTGAACAACCATGGTAGCCGCAAATTTCTATGATCACAAGGATACTCTTAGCTACATCCCTAAACACCACAAAACCAAGTGGCCTCACCAAAGACCAAGTTGAAATCTTTAAGAGTCTAGAGCAAAGGTACTTCCAAGAGGGTAGGACCATTCATTCCTCCTTTGTCGACTAAACTAATCTCCGCCAAGAGCTTGCCACTATCAACTTCGATTGTCTCCTACATCGATGAACCCATTTGTCCTAGGTTTGTCTTAGAATTCTATGCTAGTGTTGTCTCTTTCATCGATGAGGATAATCAAATGGCTCTTAGGTTTAGGATCAATCAAACCGACTACACCATCTCCTAGACCAATTTGCTCAAGTGCTAGGAATTCCTAACCGTGGTACATGTGTTTACTCGGATGTTGGTCACCACTATCCTTGATGCAATCAATGACCGCTCTCTTCCATACCAAACTCCTTTGGTGGATAAGGACATCATCCGTGAGCACCTTTTTAACAAAAGGGCAACTCCAACCCGTGTCACCCGAAAGGGAAAGGAAGTGAACCGCGATCTATATGGTATGGAGCTCAATGAGCTTAAGCCCGAATTCAAAAAGTGGGAGGAACTCATTAGCACTATAGGAAATAGAGACCACATCAATGCTTGCCTTTGTCACATGCTCTACAACTTGTCCACTCTTCAACCATTCAATTTAGCCTACTACATTGCTAGGAGAATGGTAGATATTCCTACTCAAGGATCCGTTGCTCTTCCATACGGGATGCTACTCACCCGTCTCTATAGAGCATTTGCACCCATTCCACCAAGCCCAAAAGGGTTGAAACTAGACTATGCTCTCATACCTCACATATTTGTGCCCTTGAGTGACGAGCGAGTGGCTAAGACTAAAGGTAAAAGGGCAAAACCTCCAACTCCTTTATCATCATCATCAAATAGCTCAAGGCGGTCTCCCAAATTTCGACTTCCACCTCAAGAGTACTATGCATCTCTTCCGAAATTGAGAATGAATCGGCAAGTTCAAGCAAACCAAGGGATGTTCAAGTGCCTTGGAAGGATGATGACAAAGATCTACAAGAAGTTGGATAAGTGAGGTTTTAAAGGAGTGTTTGGAACAAGCTTAAAACAATGATGTATGATATTATTTGGTCGTTTTACTTTGTAGGATGATAAACTAACTTGAAACAATGTTGTATGCTAACCGGTTTATGCGGGGGGATAGCACAAGTATGTTATCAATTTTACCCATTTTCACTTTTATGTGAAAATCGTTAGCCCTTGGTCAAAGTATATGCCGACTATGTTTGTGCATGTGTTATCGACTTTTCCTAACTAGAAATAATTAATGTCATATGTTTTAAGAAAAATTTCGGTTTTGGAAAGGTCCACGATGGTTAAAAAGGGTCCGTGATGAATTACGTCACCACGGATCGACGGCACCAATTTTTGGTTCAATTATAAATTTTGGTACCGCTAATTAACAAAGGCACCAAAATTTTGGTTCCACTGTTAAAAAATGGTGCCATCGCACACATGAGGTAAGTTTTAAAATTTCGCTTATTTTAACATTCCATAGTACCATAATTTACCTCTAGGGTTGTTCTTACTAGTTTTACCCATATTAGAACTAGTTTAACACACTTAGGCATCTAGGATATCCATTTCCCACCAAAATTCAAAAAATCAAAAAATTCACCCAAGGAACCCTTTTTCATAAAGGAAGGAACAAAAAATTTGGTTCCTTGCAATTCGTGGATGATCTGATTCTCAAGATCCCACAATCATTAAAACACATTTATTGCATATCTTTGTCACTTCACTCCATCATTCTTGTATGACTTAACTTAGGTGATATGACTAGCATTAAAAACACTTCCAAATCATTAGAAACCTCATCTCTTCTATGGTTTAACATCAAATCAAACACATTTCTCCATAATTTCATAATCCTATAAATTAAGAGCTTCTAAGATGATCATCCTCAAACTTTTCAAATCTCCTCATCTAATAGCAAAACCTTAAGTAAAATGACTAAGTCTTCCATCAAACAAACCTTGCAAGAGAACGGCTAGAATGAGCGTAAGACCATGTTGCTTTATCAACATAAGCTCCTCTTACGATTCCTATCCTTAACCATCTCATCTCCCATAAGAGATGAGAACTTCCTCACTTTGACTACTCCTACACCACCTCCAAAATCACCTATCATTGTCACTACTCCACCTCCAACAAAGACTCCCATCACTAGCTCACCACCTCCGGCTCCTATCCAAACATCCAAGTCACCATCACCTCCTAAATCTCCAACTCTCATCCCATTAGAGCTATTTTCTACACCACCTACATCTCCAAACCCATTTTTGGAGGACTTGGAGGACTTGCCTCCTAGGCCCAATCATCCACCACCACTACCATCATTTGGTACTATTGAGCGAATAGCTCATGAGTCTCCACGTCCATCATTTGACCCAAACGCCCCGTTAGGGCCTAAACCTCTTCTTTTCCATCCTATTCACAAGGAAATTCACGGTCCTTTGTATGGGATCATCCACTACCTCCAACATCCATGCCTCCTATAGAGGACATTAAGGAATCCATGGGATGATCACCCAACTAGAGAGAGATTGAAGCCGAGCTAAATCATCTCCACCAATTCTCTAATATGGTGGACTCCCACCTTAGTGAAACCATGCAAATGCAAAGTGCTTTGCTAGCCTCCATAATCCCCACTCCAACTACCGACACCAATAACCCCACCATTCCACCACCTCAAAATCATGAACCATATTACCCTCCTAGACACGGTTGCTCAAATTGTGAGCGGACCGCCCACATTACCGAACGGACCCAGGTGATGGTCCATGAGCTTCAAGATAAAATGAGGTTCATCCTCAACCACATCCTAGAGCGCATTAATGCTTTTGCTCATCCACCACCTTAATAGGAGGTTCCTAGTCTATCTTTTAAGTATTTTTTATTTTTCTAGGATTTTCTTTGTATTTTTCTAATTTTCTAGGATTATTATTTTATCTTTCTAGGATTTTTCTTTTCATGTACTAACACATCATTGTGTTCCATTTCATGATTTTCATAACATGAAAATTTTAACAAGTGAATGGTGTTTCTTATATTGTTGTTATTTGTTACATGGTGATTAGAAATGCTTGTGATGATGCTTATTACTAACATTTTTGTAGCTTTTCACAATCCATGTATCTTTCTTTTGGCACCCAATTTAGGGGAGCATTGCCAAGGGAGATAATGACTCGGGCTTATTACATATTCCACCTTGCCTCTTCTTTTTGTTTCGACAAAAAGGGGGAGAAATATTATAGAACTTGGACTTTGACTTTGTATAAAAGTCAACTGCATACTTTGACTTTCTGAAAAGTCAACATCATGTCTAAATTGGACATACTAGTATTATCATCTTTATCTAAATCTTTCAAGTTCTAAAATTAATTTCATATTGTTATAACTCTTGTACAAACTTCACATCCTTTATAAAAATAAAATTTATGTTTTGTCCTCAACAAAAAGGGGGAGATTGTTAATACAAATATTATCATTAAACGTTATTTATATTTTATGATCTTTACCTAAGTTTTGTTAACGACAAAAGTAAATTTAATTTTTATAAAGCTTAAAGCTTGTCAAGTTTAATAGATATTGAAACAAGCTTTTCATCAAATAATATCTTCATCACACAAACATTTACATTTTGATTAATCATATTTTTATATGCCTCTAAACCATAATGTATGTTAACATTTTTAGATCAAGCATGTTTTAGTTTCTTAAAATAAAACATCACATATGTATTTACATTTAATGTATTTCTAAAAATAGAAAACAACATATGACATCATGTAGTGCATCATTGAAATCTCTAAAGGATTTCACTAGATACTTTGTGTAGATTTAGACTCTACATATCTTACACAATCTTGGATAGATTTGGTTGACTTTGGTAAGATTTTGGTGATCTTGTTGTCAGACCCCGGCGGCACCAAAACTTTACACCAAGGAACCCTTTTATTCCGTTGTCCGTGGTGCTCACGATCATTTTATTATAAATAGCAAAAGCCAAACCAAGTTGTTTTCTTATCCCTTTTAGTATAATCACATACATTCCTTCTCTATAAGATTTCTAACTCGGTTTATATCATTATAGTGATCCTCTTTTTAGCAAAGAAGATCAAAGCATATTTAAGCTTCAACAAATAGTTGAAAGTCTTGTTTGTTTATTGTTGTATGATCTAGTCTTGATCCATACATCATTGTTGTACCAAACCATCATAAACTTGTGAGTGTGAGTAGTTAATATTTTAGTCCTTAAAATAAATTGTGTGTGGAGTGGTTGTACCCTTGAAAAGAACTCGACATCTAACTTAGTGTCGGAAATAGTGTGTAAGTGTAAGGTTTCTCCACGGTGAAAGGAGCTTGTTGATTAGTGAAGTTAAACTCTCGGTGTGAGACTCGGGAGTAGAGTAGGGCAAGGAAAAGAGTCCTCAGAGATCGAACCACTATAAACAACTTATCGTGGTTTGATTGTTTCTTCCTTATACTCTTTATATATATTGCTTGCATATTGATTATTATTCACTACCATATCTAAGATCAATATCAATTGATCTTTCAATAAGTTTCAAAACAAAGTTTTTAATCGATTTACTATTCAACCCCCCATTCTAGTTTTCCACAATATTGATCACGCTCTCATCTGATGTCCTTATGCGATAAAGGTTTGGAGAAAAGTGTGGAGTTGGTGGAACTTGACTCAACCCGTGTCCTTTCCCCCATTCTCTATTTCTGATGTAGCTCTCGGTAATCTCTGAGCCTCGTCGAATGGGTGCTCAAGGCTCTTGAAGGTTATTCAGGGGGTGTTTCAATGTTCGTTGTGGGCTATTTGAAAATGGAGGAACAAGCTGGTTACTTTTCATTTGGACAATAGTTCGATCATCAAGGATGAAGATATATTCCCGTCCATTCAACGCCTTACTAAGACATGGATTTCTGCTCGGCTCTCCTCGAATTCGGCTAACTAGAATTGTTGGGTTGCTAGACCCTTCGATCTTTTTGTGTAAATGATGTATGATGTTGGTTTGCCATAGCTGGCCTTGGTTTGTTTTTGGCTTTGTACATTTTTTTGTTTGTCTCTTTTGCCTCCTGCTTGGAGCCTTTTAATGCAATATTAGCCTTTCAATATATATATATATATATATATATATATATATATATATATATATATATAAATGTTCATCGACACTTTAATTTGGTTTGGTAAAGCCGACCACCGAATCATCTACTGCTGTTTTTTTCATGCGTGTAGTCCTCAGTTACCGTAATGTGTCTGCGCATTTTAAGTAGTGTTCCATGTGTTCAACAAGTACCCATTACGGCTGGTATATAGGTCAGTTGACCAATGCATAAGGCGGTATCAATACTTGCATTTGTTAATTGTTGCTGTTAGTTTTTCTTCACGTCAAACTAAACAAATATTTGTACGCGTATAAGGTTTTCTCATAGACTTTATAAACAAATTAAGTAAAAGATACCAAACAAAAAAAGACACGGATTTTAAGCACTAGTATTATAACGTGCGTAGGTTTTTTATTCACGTCTTTGATGTACGTAGTAGTTATCTTGTTTCATACACAATATCTATCTTATTTAAAGAAATTATGCAGTACACGGAGACCAACTGCATATTTGAAATTTCTTTATCATCATCCTCATAACATAAACAATATTCAACACTAAATAAATATTACTAGAATTTCAATTTCACGTTCTCATTTTCATCAAAGTCCTGCTATACAGAAAACTCAACTTGTGTTGGAATTAAGTTTAATTTTGAAGATTATGTGTCTAATTTTCTTGTTCATCTAAAGACATCTCTAATGGATAATCTATTAATCTATACACATTCTATGTATAGAGATAGGAGATGTATATAAAGAAAATATATACACTCAATAGATACTTTAAAAATACAATTTTAATAAAAATGTTTATGAAAAGGAGGTGATTTGCACATTATTATTTTTTATTTGCACACTGATAATACAAATATTTAAAGCAGAATATAAAGATACTACTGATGGTGACTGACGCAGAATCGGCGTCAATCAAAGAAAAAGACGAAATCAATTCTTTTATGAAAAGTTTTCACGATTTAAGGTTAGCATTTGGCTACACATGATTACATTAGGTTCGAGTATCTTGATTCTTGACCCATACATAGCTTTGTTGTCACGATAGTTGGTTGGGAATCGAACAACAACATTAGCCAAATTTTATAACCACAACTGAGAATTGGAGAATATAGATTTGCTGCTACAGTTTTTGCCACCTTTTTACCATTAAAAAAAAGTAACTTAGACATCAAACGTCATCCTAACTAGTGATTATTTAATGCATAATTAGTCAGCTAAATAGGCATGTGAATTGTTGTTAACCACAAAATTATACTATGGTAATTATAAGGTTATTAATGTGACACGTGTAATGACACAACTTATGTAATCGCCTCCATGTAACGTCTATCTCATTGGTGACCGATTTACCTTCCAATCAAGTGCTAGTATTAAATATTATTCCGTACTTGCGGTTTCTTAAATCAATGTTTTAAGCTATTGAAATATACATAGATACGTATGTTAATTGTTAAATGGTACCAAAAATCTTTTTTTCTTGTCACTATAATTCTGAAAGTTACATAGCTGAATTGAATGATCTAATTATTTCATAAGCTTTTCAAATTTGAAGTGTTTCTTGTGTTATCTAAACTTTCGCTATTATATTAAAGATAATTTGTTAATAACAATTAGTGTGGAAGCTAGGATATATCGGCATCAAGTTGAGATATAGGTCTGGTTCACGCCCATAAATTGGCGGCGTCAAGAAGCTGATTTGTTCACGCTAAAAGAAAGAAGTTAATTATTTTTTAAAAAATTACAACATGCTTGTAATAAATGAGTTTTTGGCTTAACATCTATGCTGCAAATAATAAAGAGTTATCTGCTGTATGCAAAATAGTCTTTGATTATATATTTTGCAGCCTCTTAACTTTTATGATTGTACACAACTGGTTCTTGATTTATCCCTAGCAGCAGAGAAGATTCCCTGCAGTTTGCACCAATGATTATTTTCCCATGATTTTTTTGTGTAGAAAAGAGTAGTTCATACTGTAACAATGTAGAATGTGATGGTGTGCTTTAACTTAGGAAATGTTAATAAGTAGTAAGACTCGTGTCGGTGATTATCATCATTTTTATTTTATCATATTTACTCTGTAATAATATCATTTTTTTTCTTGGCAGGTAGTATAACGTATTTAAACACATAAATGCCTCACAACAAACCCATATAGCACAACACTGTTAACGTTATTTTACAACAGACACGATGGTAATTATGAATTTTAAAGAGACGTGTTAGCTTTATAAAGTGGATTAATTATTGTTATGACGTAAGTTGGATCATATTAGACATGGTGGGCTCATATTTTTACAGTCCACGAGAATTTCTTGTAAAATATGATGGCGTAAGGTTGGGCCCACAATCTTGTTTTTACGCGGCGAAAGGAGACGAAAAAGACCGGCTAGTTAACCAATTACTACTAATATCATCCAATGCAATGAATATTCTCCCTCAACACGTTTCTAGACATATAATAACATTGTTTTCATTTACTTTTATACTTTTTAGGTTGACGTTGTAATCGTGTGTGTGTGTGTGTATGCATATTAGAAATATGTTTAGTTGAATTAATCAAGATTGTGACACGATAGTGTGTGCAAATTGAAACACCATGCATAGGCTAATCTTTTACTCGCCGTGGACTAGACTCATTCATATAAGTAATATTCCATCTTGACACATCGCATTTTATGGACAACTTCTATTTCATAAAAGCTTTGCAATTTGTATTTATGTGAAATTATAAAAATAGTACCAGACGAGTGACATGTTGGAAAATCTTCATTGGAAGAGGTGGATGTCACACAAATAGTGATAGGCAATTTCGTTGTTTCACATTACATAAGCAAAAAATGTTAATCAGATATATGTATGTCAGCATGTCAATGTTTCTCTATATATATCTTCTTTTCCAGCATAAATGTTTTCTTTGCCTCTTTAAATTAAATAAAGAAGTAATCATAAACACAATATGTTCTATTTCATGCGCAATAAATTTTTAGTTTTAACAACTTTACCTTTATCCATAGTAAACACTATATAAAAAGGGTGATCTTGGCTAATATATCCTAGTCTTGCAATCTAGAATGGAAGACTAGTGCTTAACATAGTGCTACAAGTTTTTTCGAATGCTTTGTAAAGTTCGAAGTTTACCAAATCGATAAAGTTAACTCGGAAAAGGTTTCATCGTATCCAAAATCATGCATAAATGCATAATAGCACCCAAGAATGCTTGTACAAGTGATAAAAATCTTCAAAATTAACGTAAATTTATCTCTCTTTTGGTGATTATGATTTTGGTTGTTTAATCTCTATGATTAAATTTTCACTTATGCGCTGATTGTATGAACTATTTTGATCATTGTTTGGTTTATATGAATAAATTATGTCATTCAAAAACAATACTTATTCTCTTTTATTGTTGTACATATGAAACACGACGACCATTATTAAATTCAATATGAGTAAATTACTTATATACCCTTAAGTATTATTGAGATTACACATCAGAATTGTCATATAATGTTGTTATATTATTTCCTAATTTATCATTATAGAATTAATAGTCCAGTAACAAATTTCTAGCCTGGAGCAACTTAACATAATTAAGTACATAGTTACATACATTACAAATTAGTAAATTAAATACTTAATAAAATCTGAAAGAAAAATGGAAAAAATATAATTTTAGGCAAAAGCACAATATATATTGTTTATAAAACGTGAATCTACATGAAATTAATAAAATAACAAAACAAATTGTTGTCTATGGTCAAATGGTGATGGACGGCTCGGGTCGTATGATTTTCAAATGTGCGGCGAGTGATGATAAGAGTGCTTGCTGTTGTCTTGTAGATGGCTAGGGTTCGTAGAGGTCATCGGGTGATTATTCGTATAAGAATGAAAGCAAAGTTAAAATAAAAACCTAGCGTAGTAACATTTAAACATTTGAAATGGATATATACGACCAAAAGAGATTATTTTGCATACTTTTCGCAAACCTAGCCAACAAAGAGGTTTTTGTCACATTATTAAACCTAAAACCCTTGTAACAATTATATTTATCAATTTTACTAGATAAATGTATTTTATCTTATGTTAACTAGTGCATTAAGCTCTATTAAACTTTATCTATAATAAATTTACATGATTATTATTAGAGGTAACTAAAGCTAACATTAGTAAACTTAAGCGATAAACATCGTGATTTAAATACAGTATTTATATCTATACTACATATGATAGATGAGTAACATTGTTTAAAAATCAAGCATAAATAATTTTAAATTACCCTTAAAACTTATTCATATTATTTAGACAACGATATTAAATGATTATGATGCCTTTCTAAATAAATTGATTAATTTATTAATTTGCTCAGTTTATATTCTTAGTTTATATATATATACAGGTGGTACCACAAGAACGCGACGACGGTCACTCGTGACTATATTTCTATACGAACAAATGTTATTCGGTTACACGCTTTTTCTAAAAATAATTGTACGAATGAATGAATTGGTGCGTCTTTATTCTGATATTTTGAATTGGTCTTTGTTATAATGTTGTGCATTTAATTTCGTAAAGATAATTTGAATTGTAAAGCTATGTATTGAATTAATAGCAAAATTAATACATTTTTTGTAGTCTGACTTATTTTGAAATGTGAGACTTCCTTTTATAGTAAGTGTGTAGGCTTACTTTTTTAAGACTTCCTTTTATAGAAAGTCCTAAATATACTATAAGGTAGTATAGATATGTAATTTCTTTATAGGTTAAATAATGTGAATATTTTTTAAAGTAATTTAGTAGCTTTTAATTAGTTTTTCAAGAATACCACCTCTTCATTATTATCTTTGTAAATTATTTTAATTAAAAATCCTCACCATCTGTTATCGTTAACAAAGGCGTGGTCGTGAAAATTGGTCGCGGAAATGTTTTTTTTGAACGCATGGATATTATTGAAAACTAGCAAGGAGCTAGAAATTACAAAGATACAAGATGAGGGTTTTAAGCCAATCTACCCAACTAAAAGAAACCTTACATCTATGCTTACATCAAATAAAAGAACGAGCCACCACCTCATCGAAAATAATCGCTTTCGAGGACGAACCAACCAAAGATGCTCTTGTTACGAAAGTTCCAAATGTACCACCACATGACATAACAAACTCCTTCAAGCGCTTTGTGTTTAGAATGAAGACGGATATTCAAGAGCCACCTAGCTATTCCTCATAGAAGAAACCTATATAACGCTTATATCCCACCAAAACAAAATCTTACAAAAAATCTCTAGCTATATGACAAGTAAAGAAAATATGCCTAGTCGATTCCACTTCCTTATCACACAAAGGACATAAAATTGACTCGATCTCCATACATCTTTAGAAATGTTCAATCTAGTAGGTAAGTTGTCCAACCTAACTTTCCAAGCATGGATATTGACTTTGATAGCCACGGCATGTATTCAACGAGTCTTAGAAGAAACCACCTGTAAGGATCTATCATCAAGCACCTTCCCGATGTAAGCAATCGAAATTCTCCACAACCTTCTAAAGACCACACCCACCGTCCTTCATGTCGACAAGAGAGACTCCTCCATATTCTTCAAAAGCTTGTGAATTTAGATTCTTCAAACCACCTCTTGGAGCTCTACGAACGAGGACAACATATTAACATGAGACATCTTCGAGGCCACATGAATATTCTTGTGAGTCTTCAATGCGTACATTCTAGGATAAAGCGATTTGAAGGTGTTGTCTCCTCCATGTACTATCAAAAATCTTTTACTTACAAGAAAGTTTAGTTACACGTACTACCGTTGTAACGCACGTGCCCCGGCTATTTAAATATAGTTTTTTTTAACTAATCCCTCACTATATAAAGCTAGGTTGCCTTTAGGAAACTCTCCCCCAAAACTCTAAGAAAAAGACACCTGGCATTTTACCTCATCCAATGACCCATATTCACTTGCCTTAAAAAAAAAACGCAACACAAATAAACCCCCAACCAGTTATCCCCCAAATCAGTTATCTCATAAAAAAACCCAAATCATTGTCCCTACATTATCATTCGATGTTAATTTAATCAATCGTCGGTCAAAGAAATATCATTCATGGGATTCAGAACATATTCCCGCTGATGCATCGAAACAACCATCACCCCACTTCATTCAACAATCACTCATGGATTTTCTACCTAATTTATCTACATAAGGTTGATTTTTTTTAGTTATTTATAAATTATGGTTATTATTCAAATATATGTTACGAATTGATTATGTGGTTTTATACACACCACATGTTTGATGAAATGTGTATCATATTATTCACTTTTGGCATATCAAGATATATTTGAATACTATTTAAGCAGTAGTTTTAAGTTTTAACATTTATCTTTTTTTTACTATTTTCAGTTGGTTTGCATTAGTTGAGTTAAGAATCATAAACCCTTCACTACAAATTGATTTTGGCATGTTAGTCATATTTAAACATCCCATCATTGTTTTAAAGTCTCATGATGCATAAACAATGGCTATTGAAGAAAATGATGAATAAAAGGTTAATCATATTCCATATATATTTTCGTCTTAGTTTTTTCTTAGGTCAATTTTGACTATACTTTTTTAACTTAATGAATTTATAAAGTGACTTGGCTCATGCAAGAAATGGAGCTTTTATCGATAAAAAAGGTGATTAAGCACATAAAAGGAACTTTAGCCTTGAAGTAGCATCACTAATCTTGATGCCAAATCATAGGATCTTAAATTTATTTAATGTATACTTATGATATTTTTGTTCTTTTTAGTTTCAGATGACGTGATTAAGTTGCTGGTTTATGAACACGAGTGCATTTAATTAGTCGGTGTGAATTTTCCATGAGCAATCAAGAATTATCGATACAGTAAAGGAAATGGATTTTAGCATTCACTTGCATTTTTCCAGCTGTGACTTTATTGGGTTATTTCTTACTAAATTTTTGTTGAAAATTTAGGGGAAAACAAGGTAAAAGAACCCACCATGATATACTTTTTGTATATGGATTTCCTTCTATGTAGCAAACGCAATGAAAGTAGAATAAGAAGGTGTTTGGGATCACTTATTTTCGCTTGAAAAATAAATGTAAAATCGCTTTAGTATTCTTCTACGGATAAATATTCAATTTTTTGCTTTCAAAGTTTTTTACGAAACGTAATATCTTTCATCGAATCAGAACTCTAATACTATTATTGATTGCGGGATGGCGCAAGAGGTGCGACCACCACGAAGTGGATATGATTTTAAGTTTGTGCATGACACTTTAAAACTAATTTTGTCTACTTAAATTATTGATATTCGATAAATTCACAAAGAATTACACATTTCAGCTCTAAATGACATAATTATGATTAATGTGGTATTTTCGTGGATGATATTTGGTCATTTTTGTATTATGGCGCCATACTTGGCTCATTGTCATGCCCCATTTTGTCCATTCTCAGCTCCTCTAGATATGCCTACACCCCTCTTCATGAATTAATTTTAAATAATAGATGATGGCAAGTACTTGGAAATAATATATGTGGAAAACTAGAAGGGGGTTGAATAGTTTTACAGTTTAAAAACTTAATTGTTTTGTAAACTTATTGTGAGATCAATCAATATAGATAAATGATGTGTTAGTGAAGAATGAACAATATGTGAGCAATAGATAATATGGTATGTAAGGAAAGAAACAATCAAACCACGACAAAGTTGTTTATAGTGATTCGGTCTACAAGTACCCTTTTTCCTTGTCCTACTCCACTCCCCGAGTATCCAACTCGAGAGTTATCTTCACTAATCAACAAGCTCCTTTAACCGGCGGAGAAAACCTTTACACGTCGCTTACACAATATTTCCGACACAAAGCTAGATGTCGAGTTCTTTTACAAGGGTACAACCACTCCCAACACACTATGTATTTTGAAGACTAAAATACTAACCACTCACACTCAGAGGTTTAAGATGGTTTGGTACAACAATGATATATGAACAATAATGATTCACACAACAACAAAACAAACAAGCCTTCAAACTATTTGTTGAAGCTTGATTATGCCTTGATCTTCTTTGCTACAAAAGATGATCACTAAAATAAAATGAAACTGAGTTAGATGTAATAGAATGAGAGAATGTATGTGTGTTATGCTAATGAGGGATGAGAAAACAACTTGGGTTTGGCTTGCTATTTATAGGCCAAGTGATCAAGAAGATCACGACCGGACGGAACCAAAAAGAGGTTCACCCTTTATAAAATTTGATTCCGCCAATCGATAGTAAAGATCACAAAAATCTTTCAAAGATCATCAAAATCTCTCAAGATTATGTAAGATATGATGAGTGAATATCTAAACAAAATATTCTATAAAATCTTCTAAAGATTTCCAATGTGATGCAAGCCATGATATAATATGTAGTTTTCCATTTTAAAATTAATATGTTATATAAGTAAATACTTATGTAATGTTATGTTTAACAAACTAAACATACTTGTTCTAAAATGTTGATGCACATTATAGTTTAGAAGGATATCAATGTTAATTGATATGTAGCTAATCAAAATGTGATAAGATGTAAATGCTTAAGTGATGGAGACTTTATTTAAGAAAAGCTTGTTTTAATGTCTATTAATCTTGACAAGCTTTATACTTTACAAAAATGAAATTTACTTTTGTCGTTAACAAAACAAGGTAAAGATCATAAGATATAAATAATGTTTTAGGACGATATTTGTATTAACAATCTCCCCCTTTTTGTTGAGGATAAAACAAAAATTTTATTTTAATCAAAGATGTAAAGTGATGCGCGCGGAAGGCTCGTTCGGGGTAAAAGGAAACTTCATTTTCTTCGAGCAAGTTTTTCAACCTCCTAGGCAGTGAACCTAATCGTTGTAGTATAGTATGGGGTAAGCCTCGGGGATTGATATCGTTCTCTAGGGGAATAGGAATGCTAGTAAGAAATATATGACGAGAATGTGGGGTTGAGGATGATTCTTTTTTTTTTTTTTTTTCTTTTTATGGTTTTTTTAGAAAGCTAATGTAAAATCTCGGGGCAATTGGTTTGGGGGTGGTACTTCTACCGATTACTCTACTTCTACTAATTGTCTAATTATCTAATTACTAAGGGTAGGTATGTCTAATTGAGGTGTGCTCGTATGATGATTAAAGATGTGTTCACTTAGATACTATTACTTCCCGCTTATCTTTATTGGTCGGTTGAGTTGTCACGTCCTCTATCTTAACGCGTTGTACCCTAGTTCTTTGAGGTTATCTCTCAGATATGACTTACTTGAGTCGGCAAGCCTAAGCTATTTCATCCATAAACCATATCATCATAAAGCATACTTAAGCATTAAATACAACGAAGATGCCTAGTTGCACTCCTAAGCCAATTTCGCTTAAGACAAGAAACAACCTAACAATAATCAATAACTAGGTTTTATAGATCTAAGCAAACACATAAGTAATTTAGCTAGACATATATAAACATGCAAGAATACACACAATCAATCGAATATGAGATAGACATAATGATAATTTGGATTAACAAACTTATCTCGTTGTGTAAAATAGGGCATGGGACCCTAAAATATTGTCCAAGTCGGACTACAACCGAGTTAGGTTTTTTCTCCAAAAGTCTACCTCTCAAAATACGTAAAAATCGAATTCTATATAGATTTACAATCACGACGACGCCACCTTTTGCATGGGACGCCGTCACCGTCATTAGGGTTTCGCCCGGGCAAGTCATCGATGGACGGCATCACCTTAGAGTTGTGACGCCATCGGTCTTTAGTCGAGACGCCGCCTTGATTCTAGAGTCGGGCCGTGCGAGGTGAAACCGCGAGTGACGCCCATAATTAAAGCATGACGCCATCAGTTATAAGACCGAAATTTTCACCGAGCCGTCAGCGGCATGTTTTGATCAAGTCTTCATAGAGGACGGCCACACTTGGATGGGACACCGTCTGCATCGTTGATCGACCTTGAGTGGTTTCGATCTTGGCTTTGCCATTTTCTTCATGTATTTGCTCATTTTCGTCCAAATGTGCTTCATTCCAAGATTTTTCTTCCAAAAGACCTAAAAAGTAAAAAGGAACGAAATTAAGCAGTAACGGATATAAAATGTGTCGAAATAGGGCTTAAATGACCCCCTAAAAGCGTACATTTTAGATCCTTATCAAATATCCCTACACTTGGTATTTGCTTGTCCTCAAGCAAATTTGCTTTTGACCAATCAATTTATAAGTTAGGGGGCATGAAGCATTGGTTTAAAGTAGTTTACAACAAGTAAAAGCACCACAATAGTCATAACAAGCACGCAAATTATATACTAGCACCTCACAAGTGGTGTTTGGATTCTCTCATCTCTCGGTTTATATGAAATATAATACTGAATGGAAATGGAAGATAAACACTCATTACCTGGCATAGTACATAGATTACCATAAGCTTGAGAATAGATCAAACCTCCACCACTTTGGCGTAAGCACCTATGAACAACTATCTAAGAGGTCTTTTCAAGGGTTGTAACGTTAGGCTTAGGGTAGGGAAACAAAGGGTTTTGTTGGATAGGGGATATTTAGTGGTGGCAAGTCAAAAATCTTATGTTACAAGTACGTAAAGCGTGGCGTTGCTAAGCCAAGACTCGACTCACTAACTCTAGATAACTTGAAACAAAACAAACATAAATTTAAAAACATAAACATAAATATAGATGTAGAATGGTAGTCAGTATGTTTTTTTCTTCATTTATATATATATATATATATATATATATATATATATATATATATATATATTTATATATATATATATATATATATATATATATATATATATATATATATATATATATATATATATATATATACGTGAGGATCATGTTTTGGATTTTTTAATTCAAGTGCGGATGTGCGGATAAATCCTGACCGCTTATTCTAGATCCGATCTTGACTTTTGTAAAAAGTCAAGATCTCTAACTTCACTGTATCAATTGACCATGTAAACGATTTTTTAATTTTTTTCCTTTTGAGGATCCTTACTATTGTTATCTTCTTTCATTTTTTATTTTTCCGCATTTTCCGAGCACTTTTTGTTTTTGATTATGAGTCATACCGTGATATTAACGATATTGTGAGTCCCATCGTGATATTATGAAACTATGATATTATAAAACCAACTGCGATATTAAGCTTTTTTACATGTAAAATGAATCATGATATTAAGAAACATATGATAGTTACTATGATATTAACAATTTTATTAAAAAGCATATGATAGTTACGGTGATATTAACAATTATATTAAAAAGAAAAAAAGTTCTTGTGATAGTAAAAAGAACCGTGATATTAACATTTTTTATTAAAAAGGAACGGTGATATTAATAAATATTGGTAAAAAAACAAAAAGTAATGTGATATCAAAAAAAAGTTAGTGTGATATTTAACAATTTGTATTAAAAAAAAAAGTTTATGTGATATTAAGATCGATCTTGACTTTTGTAAAAAGTCAAAATCGACCTTAATATCACAATACCTTTAATCATGAAAACATTTTTTTCAATGATTCTTAATAATTTATCATCCTCTTTATTTTTTAATTTTTCAAATTTTCTTGATTTAAAAAAAGGTTATTGTGATATTATCCGCACCATCCCTACTTAAAATCCAATCCGCACCTCCGATCCCTTCCCTATATATATATATATATATATATATATATATATATATATATATATATATATATATATATATATATATATATATATCATACCTTTTACTCTACCATCCTCTAAGATAACATCAAAATATAAAGGATTTATAGGATCATCCCTACACTTGATTTTTATTTCTCTAACACTAAATGACCCGATTTGAAAAGATCAAAACACTCGGAGTATTTAATTACGTAGACAAAGGAATTTGAATTTATCGTTCTTTCCCGTTACTCCATAAAATATTACTTTTACCCACGAGTCCCAATCGTCCCAAAAGGCTGCGTACAAAAGATATGACTCGACTTAGCAACCATGCAAGTGACTAGATATTTGAACTAAGGGGTTTAGTAATGATAACAATAATGCACTAAAGATGAGTGCATACAAGGTAGGCTAAGGCGATTTGGGTGTACATTTAGGGTGGATTTTAAACAATGTTCTACATTAATATTCACGAAAACCGAAACATCACGAGAGCCGCGAAAAGGATAGGCTTTGAGGGTTAACTAGGGTATCGTGTCAAGATGAGTACATCGCAAGGGTGTGGGTAATTACTCAACCGATGTGGAAGATGTAATTATAATACAGGTTTCAAATAAGGGTTATTCTAATGCCTCTTTTCACTTAGTTATTCCTAACTACACAAGTGTAGTCTCACTAGCGATCTCGTAATGCATCACAAAACAAGTTCTAGAATCTATTATACTACTGGTAAACTCTCTAAGCATTAAATGTGAATGCTTTTATTCGTAAAGATCTAGGGGCGAACCTCACATTTTTGGGGTGGAATTTGAGTGGTAAACGGTTTTTGTGCTAGTCATATAATTCCTATCCATGAGACGCTTTATTAAGACTAACGTTTAGCTCGTAAATGTCATAAAATTTTTTAAATTTGGTTCTAAAATTGCCCTAATGAATATTTCTAATAGTTTTATTACACAAATTACCAAGGACAAGACAAATGATCAAGTGAGTGAATAGTTTCTAAGTTCCCATTTTATTCTCCATCCCTACACTTAAACCGAACATTGTCCCCAATGTTCCCGAAGCATCAAAGTTATGATAAAGGAAGGTAAGTAAGGAAAAGAAACTACTCACTAGTACTCCCCTGATTAGCTCGGTAGGATACGTGTAAAGTTGCGGTTAAATTCTTTTCCAAGAAGAATGCATGATTAATAAGCTTCATCCAATTTTTGTTTCTTCTTCTTGCCAAATATAACATGCACACTTATAAGAAAACAAACGAAACCTTTGCGTAAAATCGGCGGTAAAACTATATATGACACACAACTACACTAGAAAACAAGTAAGCTATAATGCTTGTGGAATGGATGTTTGCAGGTTTTCTGGAAAATTAGGACGTGGGAATTTCCAAAAATTAATAAGTTCTACAGACAACGAAAAACTGTATAATCTGTTTCTACATAACCTGACATCGTCAGGCTTTAATCCTGATGCCGTCAAGTTGTCCTGACAGAAAGTGGTCTGCTACGTTTTTCTGGAAAAATTACATCTTTAAAACCTGGAAAAATTCTTGCAAAACATCCATTATGACTCGATACAAGCATTTGAATCTAACAAACACACATATATATATATATATATCATATTCACTAATTGCAATTCTCATGTTCATATTCTTAGAAACGTATGTGATCTTCCCTACACTTATCTTTTTGTAAAATACCTTTATATGTAATTAAGACGAGGTTAAAGACAAAACAAAGCATTTTCACAAAATCAAACATGAGAATAAACAACAATGAAAAAGATATAAGACACACAAAAATTGAAAAACAAAACAAGCAAACAATTAAGCATGGGTTGCCTCCCATGGAGCGCTTTTCTTTATTTATGAGTCTTGTAGCTAGACTCGAAGTCGTGCTCCTACGTGACTTCCTTACCGTCATCTTCTTCCTCATGACGATTTCTATTGGGGTTTTCCATGGTATAGTTATGTCCTATCATGCATCTTTCTAAGAAGTCATCTTGCCCCCAATTGGTTCTATATTCCGGTCCTAGTTTCAAACAATTTTTATAAAACCCAAATATCTTATTCATCACATAGTCTATTCCTCTTTTCTTATCCTCCTCATTCCTATAGTAGATCGATAGCTTAAGTTCCTTTTCATCATTAGATAGTGATGAAAATTTCTCAATCTTAAATGGAATTTGGTAAGCAACGTCATCGGTCTCATCGTTGAATCTAGCTATCCCTAACGACGGATCATAAGTCATCCCAGTGTTTTCTATGAATGGCTTTCCTAGAACTACAAGGGACAAGCTAGGATCTATAGCCGTACTAATAACCTCCACAATCACGAAATCCGTAAGGTACGTGAAACTACCTACATAGACGGGCAATCCCTTAACTCTACCAAGGAAATTACAACTAACTCTAGGATCATTGGGGTCTTGCCTATTTGGGATAGGTTTTTTCATCACCCAATTATAGTATGTACTAGTCATGATTTTTATTGGGGACTTGCAATTGACAAGGTTTTAAAATGTACCTTTTGAGTGGTCGTTAAGCCCTTATTTGATCACTTTTGTATCCGTTATTACTTAATATCGCTCTTTTCACTTTTAGGTATCTTGAAGGCAAATTGTCGGAATGACACTTATTCGGACGAAAAGGCATGAATATACTGAAGAGAATGGCCAAAGTCAAGAATCGAGACACTCAGTCATTGGAACTAAAGGGGACGCGCAGTACAACTAGAGAGCCGTCGGACAAGTTTTGTGACGACTCGAGCCAAATTGCTCATTTACAAGTGGCGGCTTCTGTGTTTTAAAAGAGTAGGCGTCAACTGCATTTACCTAGATTTGATCCGCACGACGCCGAGATCGAAGGGGACGGTGTCACAAGCATAAGGTGAAGCCGCCGCAAGACTAACGTGGCAAAGACGAAACCCTAATAACGGCGACTGACGCGCCACAAATCAAAAGGTGGCCAGCCGCCGCATGTAATCTTATATATAGAATCCGAATTTTTAGTTTTCAGTGTGTAGTCTTTGGAGTAAAACCTAAACCGAACCAAGGTCGTCTTGTCACAGATTTTAGGGCTCCATACCCTATTTTACATCAAGATAAGTGTTTTACTTCATTATTTTAATTATTTCTTCCTTTGATTGTGTGTATGCTTGCATGTTCCCATGTCCGCTAATTTATTTGTGTGTTTGCTTGGGTAATATGAAACTTAGTTATTGAATATTGATTGGTTGTCTCTTATCTTAATTGTGATTGATCTAGTATTGCGATAGGTCATTCGTTGTGCTAATAATGCTTGATTAATCTTTGTTGAACCTTAGTTTATAATCACCTAGAGTAATTATAGGCTATACATCCAAAGAATACCTTAGAGTTAAAGTTTATAAATCATAGAGATTTTGTAGTCATTAACCTTTGGTAGCTTCAAAGGGTTAGGGATAAACGCATACCCTACAACCTTAGAAACACAACGCGATTAAGAATAAGGACGTGACAATTCAACCATCAATAGGAGATAACTAGGGAGTAATAAAGCCTAAGTAAATACATTTTTAACTATCATACGAGCACACAACAATAGACATAGACTACGCTTACCTTAGTTTAGATAATTAGATAAGTAGAAGCAATCGGTAAAAATACCAACCCCCAAATCCAAACCCCGAGATTCGTACCTTTCCATTTCCTAAAAAATAAAAAAAGATAAAAAATAATCTTCCTCAACCCTAACCTTAGCGTAGTAACTTCTCACTAGCATTCTGATCGGTGCAAAACCGTCAAGTTATCTCACGCAAGCTAGCCACTTGTGAATGACCAACCGTAAGAAACTCAAACACTCACACACCAAATGCAATTTAGATCGAGGAATATAGTGGATTCTCTGGTCGTTAAGTCCCACGGAGGATGAATTGGTGTATAAACACTTGATCGATGATAGAATGATCACTAAGGATAGTGATCGATGGGTTTTGAGAAATTTATACCTAAAGAAAAGATTTACAAATTACAAATGACTTAAATGCAAATTAAGAAAATTAAAAAGTTAAAATATATTAAATAAATGCTATCACTATTTTTACAATGATGTTTTTATGATTTTATAAAATAAAATAACTTAAATAAACTATATTAACTAAAACGTAATCCTAAATTATCTAGAAACGTGGTTTAAAATGAAAACGAGCGTTACGCTTAAAAATTATTACCGGAGCGAAAGCAAAACGTAAAATTTATGAAATAAAAGGCCTACGAGTGTAAAACTAATTTTATTACATTCTATATGATAAAATAAAATTTTAGAAAAAGATTTATATTTTTTGACTTTTATATTTTTATTATGAATTAATTAAGTTTTTACACTAATTAAATTATTAAAAATACTAAAGCTATCGAGAAAAATCAAAAATTCATAGAAAATACTTTGAGTTATCTTTGGTTCTAGGAAAATTAAAAAACTTGGTGGTTGATTTGTGAAATAAGCTCGAAATAAGCTAAAGAAACCTAATAAGCTAACTGGACAAAACGTATATAAGACATTAACTTTGCAAGATTATAACGAGACAAGTCCCAAGGGCAACTGGTTTACAGGTACACTTATATCACCCTCATAAGGGGGAGGTCGCATGTTCGAACCTTGACCTCCCCTTTTTGCCAAACATTTTTTTTTTCGATTTTCTTTTTGCAAACTTATTAAACACAGAAAAATAATCACTTTTCTCAACTATCACTTTTTCTAAAAACAACTTATAAGCACAGAAATAAGCTAAGATTTTGTTACAGTTGGCTTTTTGAAAATGATTAAGCACAAAGATTAAGCTAAAGTGATTTTAAGCTATTAAATAAGCAAAAGTATGATGGAAATAAGTTAAGCCACCGATTATAAGCTAGAATAAAGACCCAACAAGCACAATAACCGATAATAAGCAGATTAAGCTATAATTACACAAATTCACCTTCGAACACAAGATAATCGCTTTTGGTTTTGTAGGAAACTTTAAGCTATCTTATAAGCACTATAATAAGCCACAAATGAAAACAAACACCGCAATTAACTAGTTGACCAAGTGATCTCTAAAAAGCTATTTTACAATGTTTAGCTTACACTAATAAGCTCTTGAGGAGCTTATGAAAACTGCTGAACAATGACTTATTTGTTTACCGAGTAAAATGGATGTAAATGAAAAGCTATTGCGTGCTAGGTAAATAAGCTCGGATTGGAAAATAAGCTCTTGAAACCTTGAGTTAGCTAGGTTGGCTTTCTAAAAACTAAAGTACATAAGCTAAAGCTCTGTGATGAGCTTTATCTTAGCTTGTGAAACTTGGTAACTAACTGTGTGCACAGGGGAGGTTTTCAGTTAAGGGGGTCAAAAGAAGCTACAAAATAAGCTATTAATAAGCTAAGTTTATGAAAGCTAGTATTTTTATATTTTTGTTTAGCAGCTAAATATTAATTTCCCAAAAGGGCATAAGCTAAATCCTAATATCTAATCCTATATAAAATTATTTATTTTATTCAAAAACCACTTATTCTGAAATTTTGACTTTTTTACTTGTAAACAAGTTTGACTTTATTGAACTTAAGATTGATTTTAATGATCTGATATGTTATATTAAGCTATACTAAGACTAATTTAAGCTAGAGTAATTGAGTTATAAGCTAATTTGATGAATATGACACTCTAGATCCTAACAGTTAGCTTTTAAAATGAGATTAAACATGATTTTGACTTTTCATGAAACAAGGACTATTTTTCATAGTTTAAATGAGCTATTAGAACCTAATAGGACTTGTAGCATAAGAACAAAAGCTTGAGCAATCTTATAACTAGTTTACACAAGAAACAAACACCCTTATTTAAACTGTTGTGAAGCTTTTAACATCGAAATAGCTTTTAAATTAAGAAGTCTATTCATTAACTTATACTAACCGTAATGAGATAGAATTAAATTAAAATCAACAAACTTTAAACACTTATATTGGGAAATACAAGTTATTAGAAAACTACAAATTGAGTTTATGCTCCAATGAGAATTTAGAACGAGGACCACACCTATAAGCTTACCAATAAGCTTCTAACCCAAATGCAATCCATTCATCACTGCTTCGCCTTTTGCACCATATCCATGCCTTTTTATTTTAACTAATTTCTAAGTAATTTTGGAAATTTTGAGTTGTTAAGTAAAACGGTTTTTTTAAGGTTTCTAAGAGCTTATAAGTCGTGTCAAGAGCTTATATGAGCTTAAAATCCTTTAACTACAATCGAGAACAACATTTGCATATCTTGAGATTCTTGACATAAAATCACATAAACCGGATTCGTACATCAAAACTGAAATTGATACTGAAAATATGTTTGAAATACACTGGAATATGATTACAAATACTTGAAAGCTTTTAAAATAAACTGAAATTAAAATTACACTAAGAACGACAATTTAGACTATACTAAAACTAACTACTACTCTACTCTGCCTTTCTTTCTTCTATTTATTCAACAAAAAGCATCCTCTCTCATCTCTGATCATTTCCCATCATATTTCTGAGCCGTTGGATGAGTCAAAGTGATCACAGCCTTTGAATTGAAAATTGGCGCCAAAAAGTCTTTGAGTGGGTTTTTATCAATTAAAGATTTTTGGTGGGATGTGGAGGTGGAAAGGAGATGTTAAACAGCTGGTAGGATAAGGGTGAGGTGGTGGTGAAGAAACCGTGGTAAATGGTATGGTTTTGAGTTACAACTATGATGAAGAAGGTGTCTGATAATCGGTTTGGGAGGCGGGTTATTTTAAAATATCGGGTTTGGGCTTTGACCTGGTTTGGGTGGATAATGGTTTGATTGATTTGAATGTTTAATAACATAAGGGTCCGTTTGGTGTAGCTAGTAAATACAAGGACCAAAATGTAACCGCCAAACATTAGGACTGAAATTAAC
The DNA here is from genome assembly GCA_022545495.1 of Chrysanthemum lavandulifolium. Lineage (NCBI taxonomy): Eukaryota > Viridiplantae > Streptophyta > Magnoliopsida > Asterales > Asteraceae > Chrysanthemum > Chrysanthemum lavandulifolium. The sequence goes on from CM040244.1 coordinate 152,759,335, forward strand.
AATCTTTCAAAGTTCACACAAGGATCAAACCTGCCATATAAGAATAGTACAAGGACCATTTGCATAAAATTCCATTTTTTATAATTCCAAGGACCTTTTATGTCATTTTTGAAACTTAAGGGACCAAAGATGTAATTTTCCAAAAGTTTATCATAAGGACCAATTTTGTCATTTATTAATAGTACAAGGTTAATATTTGATAATTTTCATTTTTTAAATTAACCAAGGACTATTTTTGACAATTTTCAAAGTTGAGGGACTAAAGTTGTCATTTTGTGATTTTTGAACTTTAAAGGGTTTGTTTTGACAACTTTTGAATCCCATGGACCTTAAATGACATTTTACAAGTTTTTGAATTACCAGGGACTAATTTTGACAACTTTTGTAACTTGGGGACTAAACTCGCCAATTATGCAAACTTGATACGCTTTTCATCGATTTTGATGTTTTTGCATTTAAAACATATAAAACACTTGTTTGTGATATTTTTATCATTTTGAAGCATTTGAGTGTTTTCGGATGTTTTTGGCATTCTAACAAGATAAAAATGATGAGTATTTAGACACTCATCAATCCCCACACTAAGCTATTGCTAGTCCCTAGCAATGATTTATGAAAAGTTAATGGATTTTATCTCTTTACCAAAAGCCATTACTTGGAGTAGCCAATTGTTTTAGTTCAAGTAAGAACCATGGTACACCGATAACCATATGATTTTGAGCAAATCACCGACTTTCAACGGTTTTGATTTGTCTTTACCGTGCCGTTTGCTACGGACTAGCCAACTCTTAGATAAATTATCAATATTATCTTTGGTGAGTCGATTACCAATTATGGATTTCAATCGCCTTTACCACAAGCCATAAACTTGCGGGCTAGCCAACTCTTCACTAGTTTAAAGATATGGTGAGTTGAACACCATACAATTTTGGGCAAATTGCAAGCCATAAACGGATTTGAGATATCTTTACCAAGAGCCGTTTGCTCTCGGATTAGCCAATCCTTATGTGGGTTAGACATGGTGGACTGATTACCATTTGTTGTGTTTAGTACATAGTACTTCCACTAAATAAAAATTTTAAAATTTGGCCATTTGGGGAAAAGGGATTAAAAGGTACATTTATGATCAAATTCGCGAATTTCCCAAATCCCACACTAAGCTATTGCTAGTCCCTAGCAATGATTTATGAAAAGTTAATGGATTTTATCTCTTTACCAAAAGCCATTACTCGAGTAGCCAATTGTTTTAGTTCAAGTAAGAACCATGGTACACCGATAACTATATGATTTTGAGCAAATCACCGACTTTCAACGGTTTTGATTTGTCTTTACCAAGCCGCTTGCTTCGGACTAGCCAACTCTTAGATAAATTATCAATATTATCTTTGGTGAGTCGATTACCAATTATGGATTTCAATCGCCTTTACCACAAGCCATAAACTTGCGGGCTAGCCAACTCTTCACTAGTTTAAAGATATGGTGAGTTGAACACCATACAATTTGGGCAAATTGCAAGCCATAAACGGATTTGAGATATCTTTACCAAGAGCCGTTTGCTCTGGATTAGCCAATCCTTATGTGGGTTAGACATGGTGGACTGATTACCATTTGTTGTGTTTAGTACATAGTACTTCCACTAAATAAAAATTTTAAAATTTGGCCATTTTGGGGAAAAAGGGATTAAAAGGGTACATTTATGATCAAATTCGCGAATTTCCCCACTTAGAAATGAATATTGTCCTCAATATTCAAAGTACCGGTTATGCCGAAACTTAGAACGTAAAAGATAACATTACTAGCTAAGTGTAGAAACACAACAATTATTCTCTTTTTAATATTTACAATTTTCATTCATTTTTAAGATCTATATACAACATGCGGGTATCTCCCCACACTAAGGTGGTACACACGGTGAAACCCATGTTTAGCTATTGTTTTTGATTACCGAGTCGCTAGCTTGACTCGACCCAATTAATTTGTTCATGGGAAGTAAGTGGAAGAGACAATCTCCATCGGACTTTCGTTCAAGATGTTTGTATAAACATTGAAGTACGTGAAAGTTCCACACCGATGAGATATACATAGAAAGACCCGGCTCACAAATGATAAATGAAAATGCCGGGTCAAAGATAGTGTCTTCATTCCCGAAGGAGTGAAGAAATGTGAGAAGTGACAAGATATATGAAGAAAGAAAGAAAATCATGATAAAATCATGACTAACTCTTCATCCTCAATAGGAGAATTCATAGTTTCATGAATCTCCCCGCTTAAGCTCACTTGATCATCGCTAGCTTGACTCGACCCGAATTAATTTGTTCATGGGAAGTAAGTGGAAGAGACAATCTCCATCGGACTTTCGCTCAAGATGTTTGTATAAACATTGAAGTACGTGAAAGTTCCACACCGATGAGATATACATAGAAAGACCCGCTCACAAATGATAAATGAAAATGCCGGGTCAAAGATAGTGTCTTCATTCCCAAGGAGTGAAGAACAGAGAAGTGACATGATATATGAAGAAAAGAAAGAAAATCATGATAAAAATCATGACTAACTCTTCATCCTCAATAGGAGAATTCATAGTTTCATGAATCTCCTCAAGAAGCTCACTTGATCAAGACATATTATGGGTGTGTCTAGATCAAAGTAGAAATTATCATACTCCAAATGGAGATATGATAGAGTAAGTTCACGGAGAACTCCTCGAAGGTGAATGAATCATATTCGAATTGGTATCGCTGGGTTCACCGGTGAACTCCTCCAATGTAAATGATTCATAATCGGGAGAAATTATGAAAATGAGAAGTGGTATTACCACTAATTTTCTCTCCCATCTGATCAAAACAGAAGGCTTCCATTTCCGGAATAGAATCATCGGAAAAAATGTCACTATCCTTTATGGGGATAGGAGATGAAATGGGTTTTTCTTTGAAAGCCTCGATTTTAGAAATGAGAAGATTAACATTCAATACTGTAAGACGAAGAGCTTCGTCTTGGATTATTTCTTCTTCATTCTCTTCTCCTAAGCTGACAAGCTCAGAAGGTAATTCTCCCACATAACTTATGTCTCCACAAGATAAAGAATAGTCCTCATCGAAATCGAGAACATCTCAATATGATCATTTTGGAAGACAAGAGGATGAGGATATCACACACATGATCAAGAATTCCTGTGACTCTCTTGGGATTGGGACAAGGTCCTCAACACTAGACTTTATGAATTGTCCGATTCCTTTTCGTGAACAAGTGTCAAGATGCTCGTCCCCATGTTCGTAGAGTGAGTGGGAGGTTTGGGTGTGAAAGCGGTTGCATGAGAATGAATCTCAATCATTGAATATCCATCGATGAATTTGATGAATCTTCAAGTGTATCTTCATCATCACCGCATCGTGAATAAACGAAATTGAGAGCTAGATCCGCCGCTTTTTCTTTTGCAATTAATTCCCTAATAGATTTTTCAAAAGCAATTTGGGAATTTATTTTAACAACTTCCGCTCTTCAGCCTAGCAATTCTTCCATGGATTTCTCATGTGAATTTTGAATGACGGACATTGTGGGAGTGGAGATTTGTCAAAACCGAAGGTTGACATTGATAATCATCATGAGGACCCCACAATATACACAAGAAAAACGGGAACATTATGAATGTCGCTTTACTCAACTCCTCGCTTCTTTTCACCGACTCGAAGCTCTAGATAAGTGTCTTGTTGGGTTTCTTTGAGGAGTTTGAGTCATTTGGCACCGTGGAGATTGGTCGTGATAGTCATAATTGTTACAAGGAAATGGATTCGTGTTTGACAATCGAGTGAAATGGAACCTCCACAGTTCTCACAACAAGAAATCTGAGAGCTGGATTGGTGAATCATATGGATATTGGTCATAACCAAAGTTCGAGCATCACCGAAAACTGCTCATAAACAATTGTGTTTCCGGATTGACATTCAAATCCTTGGTGAGGACCTCCACAAAATTCACAAGCAGATTGTTGATTACATGAAGATAAGTCGGTACGTGGTGGGTAGTTGGAAAAATTTGAGGGTCGTTAAATGAGTTCGGATTAGGATCATAATCAAATGAATTCCTCGAACCACAAAATAAACAACTCCGTTACGAATATCATTACCACACCGCATACACACGTACACCAATGACATGGTGAACCAAAAGAGGCTCACCACAACCGACACAAGGAATAAACGATTCTATTTGAGAGTTATGAAAAGGAATCGCCATTCAAAGAATCAACAAAACCAACATGGTGATCTCGAATGACTAATAAGACTCAAAGAACATTTTGAAAAATCCGGAGGTGGGACAAGTGGTGTGCTCGAGAGCTAGCAATTTCCACCATTTCGCTATGGTCTCCGGTTTTGGTTCTTGAGAAGCGTAAAGATTAGGCAAGTCATTCTTGCTAGTCACCGGTCTAAATTCGCATGTTTGCTTTTAACCGTAAATCGTGAAAGTGTAGGATCAATTTTAGACGGCTTAAGAGCAATCGAGGTTAGATCTTTGGATAACCGTAGGTTGGACGATTTAGCACCTCCATTATAAGAGGAAGTACCGGTCCTTTGTCACCCGGTTTCTCGCTCCATTTCCTACGCAGAATCAATGGATCATTACGAACAACACGAATTCTTGACATTTGTGATAAAATAGGAAGTTTTTCAACTTTCCATTTCGTCAGAGTCGAGAGATTCCATGAGAATAGAAGAAGTTAGAATCAAATGGATGAGGTAAAGGGATAAAGAATCAAAAAGGGTAAGAGGTTAAAGATGAATATTTTGGATTTTTGAAAAACATGCCATAAAACAAAGAATGAAAATATTTTTGGTGTTGTCAATACTTTAGGAAAAGTGTTAATGAACTTTTTGATTTTGATTAACTTTACAAAAACTGCTACAAGCGTGGTATATGTGCAAGTCTGGTCCGAAAATGCTTAGAACACGCTTCGACCTCCCTGCAACAAGCGCCAAAATTTGATCGGTGCAAACCGCTGTTATCTCACGCAAGCTAGCCACTTGTGAATGACCAACCGTAAGAAACTCAAAACACCACACACCAAATGCAATTTAGATCGAGAGAATATAGTGGATTCTGGTCGTTAAGTCCCACGGAGGATGAATTGGTGTATAAACACTTGATCGATGATAGAATGATCACTAAGGATAGTGATCGATGGTTTTTGAGAAATTTATACCTAAAGAAAAGATTTACAAATTACAATGACTTAAATGCAAATTAAGAAAATTAAAAGTTAAAATATATTAAATAAATGCTATCACTATTTTTACAATGATGTTTTATGATTTTATAAAATAAAATAACTTAAATAAACTATATTAACTAAAACGTAATCCTAAATTATCTAGAAACGTGGTTTAAAATGAAAACAGCGTTACGTTTAAAAATTCTGTTGGGCGAAAGCAAAAACGTAAAATTTATGAAATAAAGGCCTACAGTGTAAAACTAATTTTATTACATTCTATATGATAAAATAAAATTTTAGAAAAAGATTTATATTTTTTGACTTTTATATTTTTATTATGAATTAATTAAGTTTTACACTAATTAAATTATTAAAAATACTAAAGCTATCGAGAAAATCAAAAAATTCATAGAAAATACTTTGAGTTATCTTGGTTCTAGGAAAATTAAAAACTTGGTGGTTGATTTGTGAAATAAGCTCGAAATAAGCTAAAGAAACCTAATAAGCTAACCGGACAAAACGATATAAGACATTAACTTTGCAAGATTATAACGAGACAAGTCCCAAGGGCAACCGGTTTACGGTACACTTATATCACCTCATAAGGGGAGGTCGATGTTCGAACCTTGACCTCCCTTTTGCCAAACATTTTTTTCGATTTTCTTTTGCAAACTTATTAAACACGTAAAAATAATCACTTTTCTCAACTATCACTTTTTCTAAAAACAACTTATAAGCACGTAAATAAGCTAAGATTTTGTTACAGTTGGCTTTTTGAAAATGATTAAGTACAAAGATTAAGCTAAAGTGATTTTTAAGCTATTAAATAAGCAAAAGTATGATGGAAATAAGTTAAGCCACTGATTATAAGCTAGAATAAAGACTGAACAAGCACAATAACTGATAATAAGCACTGATTAAGCTATAATTAAGCACAAATTCATACTGGAAGACAGTACACTGTTTGGTTTTGTAGGAAACTTTAAGCTATCTTATAAGCACTATAATAAGCCACAAAATGAAAACAAACACTGCAATTAACTAGTTGACCAAGTGATCTCTCTAAAAAGCTATTTTACAATGTTTAGCTTACACTAATAAGCTCTTGAGGAGCTTATGAAAAACTGTTGAACAATGACTTATTTGTTTACTGAGTAAAAATGGACAGAAATGAAAAGCTATTGCAGGCTAGGTAAATAAGCTCGGATTGGAAAATAAGCTCTTGAAACCTTGAGTTAGCTAGGTTGGCTTTCTAAAAAACTAAAGTACATAAGCTAAAGCTCTGTGATGAGCTTTATCTTAGCTTGTGAAACTTGGTAACTAACTCAGTGCATGAGGGAGGTTTTCGATTAAGGGTCAAAAGAAGCTACAAATAAGCTATTAATAAGCTAAGTTTATGAAAGATAGTATTTTATATTTTTGTTTAGCACTAAATATTAATTTCCCAAAAGGGCATAAGCTAAATCCTAATATCTAATCCTATATAAAATTATTTATTTTATTCAAAACCACTTATTCGAATTTTGACTTTTTACTTGTAAACAAGTTTGACTTTATTGAACTTAAGATTGATTTTAATGATTTGTATATGTTATATTAAGCTATACTAAGACTAATTTAAGCTAGAGTCTTGAGTTATAAGCTAATTTGATGAATATGACACTCTAGATCCTAATGCTTAGCTTTTAAAATGAGATTAAACATGATTTTGACTTTTCATGAAACAAGGACTATTTTCATAGTTTAAATGAGCTATTAGAACCTAATAGGACTTGTAGCGACAAGAACAAAAGCTTGAGCAATCTTATAACTAGTTTACACAAAAAACAAACACCCTTATTTAAACTGTTGTGAAGCTTTTAACACTGAAATAGCTTTTTAAATTAAGAAGTCTATTCATTAACTTATACTAACTGTAATGAGATAGAATTAAATTAAAATCAACAAACTTTAAACACTTATATTGGGAAATACAAGTTATTAGAAAACTGCTTACAAATTGAGTTTATGCTCCAAACTGAGAATTTAGAACTGAGGACCACACCTATAAGCTTACCAATAAGCTTCTAACCCAAATGCAATCCATTCATCACTCTGCTTCAGTCTTTTGCACCATATCCATGCCTTTTTTATTTTTAACTAATTTCTAAGTAATTTTTGGAAATTTTGAGTTGTTAAGTAAACCGGTTTTTTTAAGGTTTCTAAGAGCTTATAAGTCGTGTCAAGAGCTTATATGAGCTTAAAATCCATAACTACAACCGAGAACAACATTTGCATATCTTGAGATTCTTGACATAAAAATCACATAAACCGGATTCGTACATCAAAAGCGAAATTGATCTTCGAAAATATGTTTGAAATACACGGAATATGATTACAAATACTTGAAAGCTTTTAAAATAAACTCAAATTAAAATTACACTAAGAACGACAATTTAGACTATACTAAAACTAACTACTACTCTACTCGCCTTTCTTTCTTCTATTTATTCAACAAAAGCATCCTCTCTCATCTCCGATCATTTCCCATCATATTTCGAGTCTTGGACGAGTCAAAGTGATCACGACCTTTGAATTGAAAATTGGCGCCAAAAGTCTTTGAGTGGGTTTTATCAATTAAAGATTTTTGGTGGGATGTGGAGGTGGAAAGGAGATGTTAAACAATTGGTAGGATAAGGGTGAGGTGGTGGTGGAAAACGTGGGTAGAATGGTATGGTTTTGAGTTACTGACTATGATGAAGAAGTGTCTGAATACTCGGTTTGGGAGGCGGGTTATTTTAAAATATCGGGTTTGGGCTTTGGGTAAAGTTGGGTGGATAATGGTTTGGATTGATTTGAATGTTTAATAACACAAGGGTCCGTTTGGTGTAGCTAGTAAATACAAGGACCAAAAATGTAAATCTGCCAAACATTAGGGACTGAAATTAACAATCTTTCAAAGTTCACACAAGGATCAAACCTGCCATATAAGAATAGTACAAGGACCATTTGTATAAAATTCCATTTTTTATAATTCCAAGGACCTTTTATGTCATTTTTGAAACTTAAGGGACCAAAGATGTAATTTTCCAAAAGTTTATCATAAGGACCAATTTTGTCATTTATTAATAGTACAAGGTTAATATTTGATAATTTTCATTTTTAAATTAACCAAGGACTATTTTGACAATTTTCAAAGTTGAGGACTAAAGTTGTCATTTTGTGATTTTTGAACTTTAAAGGGTTTGTTTTGACAACTTTTGAATCCTATGGACCTTAAATGACATTTACAAGTTTTTGAATTACAGGGACTAATTTTGACAACTTTTTGTAACTTGGGGACTAAAGCGCCAATTATGCAAACTTGATACGTTTTTCATCGATTTTGATGTTTTGCATTTAAAACATATAAAACACTTGTTTGTGATATTTTATCATTTTGAAGCATTTACAGTGTTTTCGATGTTTTGGCATTCTATCAAGACAAAAATGATGAGTATTTAGACACTCATCACATTCCTATTCCCAGAGAATGATATCAATTCCGTGGCTTACCCTAATACTACACTACAACGATTAGGTTCATCGCCTAGGGTGTTGAAAATCTTGCTCGACGAAAAGGAAGTTCCTTTGATCCCGAACGCTGTAAGCGTATCAAGTTTTAGGCGTCATTGGGAATAGAATAGCTAGTTAGGAGTCCACCTCGTTTAGGTTTCCTTGCTTGATTCCCATCAAGTAAGCTTTTTCCCATTTTAGCTTCCTCGTAGTCTATCCCCTCTTCGTGACCTTTGTTAGTAATCCTATCACTTTTTCATCATGGAAGGTGATAACCAACCACCATTCATCAACCTACCACCAAATGACCCGCCAAGAGGCCGTACTCTTGGTGAATACTCGAGACCAAGCCACCTAGGCCGTACTCTTTGTGGCTTAGTTTGACACTTACGGGCTTATATAACACTGTCAATGTTATATAAGCCCGTAAGTATCAAAATAAGCCACAAAATTGTGACTTATGTTATATAAGCAGAACACATAGCTATAAGCCGGCTATATAAGCCGAAATAAACACCCCCTAAATCACACAAACGCAAACTCAGTTAAAAAGACCTAAATAAACTTGTCGATACAAGCATCTTAATAAGTTACTCTATCTATTTCACAAACATACACAAATATCTAAAAAACCTAACAACAAATAAATAACCTAAATCTAATAAAATACATAAATATCATGCATTTATAAAATAATAACCTAAATCTGATTAAAAAAAAATCTACATAATAGGTGATAATCGAACTTGTCAAAGGATACAACTTCCAAAAAGAAAAATAAAAATGATAAATAAATAAATAAATAATAATAATAATAATAATAATAATAATAATAATAATAATAATAATAATAATAATAATAATAATAATAATAATAATAATAATAATAATAATAATAATAATAATAATAATAATAATAATAATAATATGGTGAAAAGGAGGCCCGAATGGGGTTTCTTTCGAGGATAGGAAAGAGTGCGTCCGTGCGAGACTTGCTATTATTCAACCGGATCCAAGGTAAGGACGCAAGTTTGAATGTGACCGGATCTCTCCTTTTGCGGGTATTGATGCAAATTTGTGGGCTTGGGTAGCCTTACATAATGCTGTGGAAAAGAAGAAAAAGAAATATGTGTCCAAATGTGAAGAAAACGGTTACAAGTTCATTCCATTTGCATTTTCTACATTCGGGGAGCTTGACGCGAAAGCTTTGGATACACTTTCACGTATCAAGACTGTTGATGTTAGCCACTCGAATAATGTCAAGAGTGGTGCTTTTATTTTTCATATGCTAAGTTTCTGTATCCAGAAAGGAGTGGGAGCCCAACTAATGTCTCGGCTTCCCACCAATTTCTTGTAAAATCCTCGGGTTTTCTAATGAAGTGATGTTTTATAATAATAATAATAATAATAATAATAATAATAATAATAATAATAATAGTAATAATAAAAGTAAGAGCTTAAACCTTTGTGGTCTTCAATACACTCTTATAAAACCCAAGATGACGTGAGTGTGAGTAAACCCGAAAATACAAGAAAAAATGAGTATATAATAGCAAAATTTTATAAGAAATGAGGAAAAAAGCAGTGCATTACGTGCATTAAAAATTAGATGAACCGGAAAAAATGATATGTTTCTTTAACCGGAGTGAGAGTACTTACTATAGGGTGCTAATGGGAGCTCCTTACAAAATTTGTGAGGAGTAAGAAATGAGCGGTTTTGACAGAAATAAAGAAATAAGACTGAAAATAGTTTCAGCTTTGGCATAGTAATTTGGACTATATGCACTTTTGGTATTACCGTTTTGCTAACTTTGGTATGGTTTTTTCAATATTTATTCTGTGAAATAGTGTCGTTATTTTATTTTGGGACGTATGAGTTGAAGTTATAAGAAATACTAGAGATTTAAAATGATGATACTATGGATTTGACATTGTTATAGTAAAAGTAAATAGATAATATTATGCTAAGTCGTCCCAAAAGATTGTACGAATGATGAAGAATCTTACACCATTTTTAACTTCTATATTATTATCATGTCATAGTCAAGAAAAAAAATCACTTCTTGCCTACAAAATATAGCAAAATTGTATTTGCTTTAAATACTTTTATCGAGTTAGAGTCGTAGGATCTCGACTAGCTACATGGGCACGTGGCACGATGGTTTTTACCGACGAACAGTAATTTTTGTGATTTTATAATTTTTTGAAAGTGCTACACTCATTTTTTAGAAAACAAAAACGCTTTTTGAGAAGTATTTTTAATGAAGAGGAAAAAGATAGGAGATGGAAGATGGTGAATAGTAATATTCATAAAATGTTTAGGCATAGTGGTTAGATGCCTTTATATGTGATTTTCTCTTGATATTCTTTACAAATTATTTACTTATAAAGACGTTATAAAAAGTAATAAACTTCTACTTTTATAGATCATGATTTAAGATATATACTTGTTTTATGCTATATTTGTATTACTCGCATCATCATCACGTCGACTTAGTTTTGGAAATATGGACTTATAGGTAATTTTCAATATTCGGGAGTGTTTATTTGTTTTTCTAAACAATAGATAAAATCTTAATTTAATGAGTTAATGAAATAGTGTTTGGGTTTGCTTATTCAAGAAGACCTGAAAAATAAATGTTGGTTAGTCTGTGTTAATCGAATCCATTTTATATACGATTTTTGGTGAACAAAGAATAGGGGACTTTATCAAGTTTCATACGAAACCTATTATTTGACCCCTTGTTAATTATTTAGATGTCTTAATCCAAACACTTTATGATGATTAATATGAATCTTAGCGAAGTTATTATTTGTCTCGGATGTTTGATTTTGTTTAATATATAAATGAAAGATAAAATTTAAAGTTCTAATGAAAATGATGATTTATGGGTAACATGATGGTTTTGAGTGAATATTTTGGCATAATAACAGTTTTAAGTGGTGTTTGGGTTCAATGATTGACCGTCGTAATTGCTTCTTTCATAATCTTATATTTTATATACACATTAAATAGAAGGAAAATCATCCTGCACCAACCTGCGTAGGAATTTATGTTTGCTATGTTTAAATGAGGGGCTAAATGTAAAATTATAAAAGTTGAAGGTCAGAAATGAAATTTTCAAAATTGATTTTCCAAAGAAACATTAGATATACTCCCATCGCAATAGCGGGCATGTTATACTGAATAATAATACGCATAGTTCCAAATAGTAGTTATGTTATTATTGCTGTGATCATATCTTGCAAGCATTGCTTTCGATGGAAATGTTTTTCATCAATCATGATTCTACCTTTCTGGTGGTGATAATGTTAAGGTTAAATAGCAAGAAGGATCTAAAAGTGTAGCCGTATCAAGGGTGAATAGCAAGAAGGGTCTAAAAGTGTTATGTTGCGACGAAGGTGGCAACTATTGCAATTACTCTACAAACGTTGTGTACAAAGAAGTCCTTCATTGACTATAAGTTTTCCCTTATTTATTTAGCCTTTTTTTCTTTTAAACAATACATTCAAGGTTATTTATGTTGATTCCGGATTACTTACATGTTAGGAATTGGAAATTCCATGTTAAAGTGTCGGTCACCCCAATTAAGGTCTAGCACATGTTAGCTCGTAGACGTGTCGGTATTTACGTTATTTAGTAGTTAGTTAGTTAATTATTATCATAGTTTAGTTTAGTGCAACACCGTGGAGGAAGGACGGGTCTTTACCCATGTATGCACGATCCACATCCGATAGAGGACGTGGTATTTGTAACTATAAATACCCTTCCATCCTTGGAAGGGTGGTGCTTCTCATAATCTAACCTTACATTTGTGAGCAAGTCTCTACCAAGGAAACACCCTCTCATCTCTTTCTCTCTAAAATGGCTAACATGTATTTCCATCATCCAAGACCACTTGAATCATCAAACACAATAAATATAAGATCCTAACATTACAAATGGTAAATCTTCTTGCCAAAGCTTTCATAATTGTCACACATGGGGTATGGTGATAGTGACACCAGGCTAGGATGGACGGATTGTTCCTCAACTACGGGCTACCAATAACCGCTTAAAGTCTAGAAACCCTCCATCTAAAGGTATTAGCTTTCCCTTCTCAATTTCGATTAAGTTACTTCTAATCTGTTTGCATCATGGGTGTGTTGGACAATTGGTTAAAATATGTGCAACTTGGAAGTAAGCAACTTTGGAACAAACTTAACATATTTACTCTTGCTGCAATTATGGGTAAAGTTGAGTGGCAAGGCGAGTCGTGGCATGGTCATGTCAAAGCTGTTAGAGTAGCTTCTGAATCACAGGAAACAATTAGCGAAGAAACTAATGAACCTTCTTGAACTCTTTAAGATATCAATGACAATATGTGAGTTGATAATATATGATTCTATTCATTGATTCATTAATATGACATCTCGAGACTAAGCATCTAACAACTTTTTGATACATATTATGTTTGATACATTTCATAAAAGAATTACTATTTACGATGTTCATAAAATTAGCGATGTTGGTAGTATCAGGTTGTATTAAGTCCAAATTATTTGATGAATAATCTTACTAAAATATCTATTAATTGTGGAGGATCACGACAAGGCAACATTCGAGCAAAGTGATCATATCTTCATTTTTTTCTCAAACCGATAAAGCATCCCGGAGAACGGTTTCAAGTCGTAACATTATATTGAATCTTATAAAGAAAAACTTAAATAATTCGGTGATTATCAACACGCTTTTGGTTTATGGACATATGATGCAAGTGTATGCTTAAGTTTGGATCGAGATCTAGATCATTAACGTTAATCAATATCGGTGAAATTAGAGTAGTTGAGTGCTTTTGGTGTTGTGATAGTTTTATATGTTTGCCATTTGAAACATTGTGTCACCATTTAACCAAGGTTATGCATTCTTCAAATCCTCGATCTTTAGTAATCCGATGCGGGTTCTAAGAATTATGTTTCTATCGTGTTATATTTTTTTGTTGTTCTTGAAATATCAAAATTGTGCTTTATATCTTTATCTTTTTCAAGATCCTCTGCTGATGCTCCAAAGAGCTAAAGGAGCTATGCAAAGCTAGAGAAAATAAGGTCTGGGTGTTAATATTGTTTTGTTACCTTAATTATAACAATGTAATAAAGAGATGTTTCTATCAAAGTAGATTAAAGTAAGCCTTTATTTATTGATGCATACTAGAATGTAAGTTTGTGTCCTAATCTGCTAAGCTCATCTTAGCATTTATTTACTTATTTATCCAAAAGGGTTCTTATTAATAATTTCTTTATTTCATGTATATATTTACAAAACAATTAATTTATAAGATCACACGTTTGTAAGTTGTTACATAATGCTCATAAACATAAAGTTTTAACATTAGATTATTTTTAACGATATTCTATCAACTAGTTATATTAAGTTTAACGATATCTTAAAAACTGTGTTACTATTTTTAACGATATTCTATCAATTAATATATTTTAAAAGATTAGTTTCATATATCACCTTACTTTCATAATTAATTTTATATATACTCAAAGTGCAAGTATTGAATGCATAATATAAAATGTTTTTAATTCATATTTGAGTATATATGAAATTTCCAGCTAAAAGGAGGGGAGATATGAAATTACACGTTATGTACTAAGAGGTTCTTTATATTATCAGTATCTTTGTTCGTTTTCATTATACCTAACTTGTGGGATCCGATATATTTTCAAGATACAGCTATTATTGTACCCATACATGAAGAGGAGGACAAAGTGAATGAACGAATGATGTCCAAATTGCATGGTAGGGAGAATGTTTGTTATAGTTCAAATTCTGTGTAGCATGTAGATGTGGATTTCAACTACGATGAGTCGATGTATACCCCAGAATTTTTAAACACATTAAGAATGTCCGGTATTTCACATTTTAAGTTAGTTTTGAGGATTAGTGCTCCGATAAAGTGTTTGCGCAACATAGATCAAAGAGGTGGCATTTGTAATGGTACAAGGTTACAAATGGTGAGAATAGGGGGTCAATAACATTGAGGCAAAGATCGTATTTGGTGGTAAATTAGAGACAAATAGTCACTATTTCTCACATGAATATTAGCCCACCCGATAAGAAGATGTCTTTTCAGCTTAACAGGAGACAATTTCCGACATTTATTTTTGTTTTGCCATGACAATTAACAAAAGTTAAAGGCAAACTTTATCTAAGGTGGGTCTATACTTGGAATGACCGTTTTTTCACATAATGACAATTACGTAGCTATGTCAAAGGTAAAGAGCAAGAAGGGTCTTAAGTCTTTATGTTATGACAAGATGACAACCATTGCAATAACACAACTACCATCATGTATAAAGAAGTCCTTCAAGGACTATAAGTTTTCCATTATTTATTTGGTTTTTAACTTTTAAACAATACACTCAAGGTTATTTAGGTTCATTCGGATTATTTACAAATAGCCTATTACGTTAACTATTTATCTTCCGACATTATGTCATTTATGGATTTTATATTTAAATCATTTTGTACTACATTTTTATTTTTAAAAAGACTTAAAGCTAGCCAACCATCAGACAAGCCTTATTAAATTTTTCCATTTTTTATTTTATCTTTAAAACAATACATTCAAAGTTATTTATTATTTATCTTTCAACATTATACATTATAGCGTATTAAAATTTTATATTACATTATTTTTCCATTTTTTTTATTTTATATTTGTACTAAATTTTTATGTTTAATAATAAAACTTTAAGCTAGTCGGCCAACAGCCGGGTTTTATGCTAGTTCTAATATAAGTTTATCTACGAGAACTAAAAAAAATGCTTTGGCATGAAAAGTCAAATCAATAAACCGGCCAGATTAAAATGGCTAGCCCAAACCAAAATTTAGGCCCGATGACAAAAAAGGAAACTGTAGTATGATGGCCAGGCCAACGTTACATGCTTATACGAACTTTTGAAGTTCTGAATTTAACAAAAGAAATCAGAAGTTAGTAACTTTAAATCTTTCTTATGTTTTATATTTCGTATGAGCTTTTTGATATAGTAATGTTAAATATCAATACACAACTCGCAACATAAGGTTTGCACCACTTAAGCGAATTACATTCTAGTCTCATCTTTTCCTTTTTTCTGGATCAAAATTATAACAAATTCAAGTATGGTTATAGAGAAAAAAAATATAAAATATAGAATCTACATAATGAAATTCGTATTGTAGTGGTAGATTATAGAAGTTTGTTTTTTTATATATGTTGCCTTTCTAAAGAAAAAAAAAAAAAATAGAAGTTTGTTTTTTCCTTGAATTAGTAATAATCATTGATGAAGTTGATAAGTACTGGATATTTTGGTTTTTAAAGAAGGTAAGTAGCAAAAATTATTTTTCCCATCTTTAAAAGCTCTTGTAATCAACTTCAAATGTGCATCCAAACATCCCTTGAAGGAAAAGAAAGAGTTTGAAACCAAAACTTATGAATCTAATTGTTTTTCTTTGGCAACAAGCTTGTTTGAGAGCTTTAGCAGAGATCAATGTAAGCATTGCCTATATGTAGGCAGTAGGCTATAGATATAAAACCATAAGTACCAATGTTTTAGTTTAACAGATTTTCTTTAAAGTTTAAAACAAACAACTAATAACCAAAGGACTTGTGCCCTAATGATATCTCTTCTTGTGTGATATGAGTTCAACTCCAGCTTAGGACTTGAGAGACAGTTTGTGGTGTATATATATTGTTAGATGGTTGGTTATCGTTAAAAAAACAGTTAATATACCATCAATCCATCTTTATATTGGCTGTCACAGATGAATTAAATGAAGAAAAGAAAGGACAAAGAGCGAGCACTCCCACCTTATACTTGTGTTTCGTTTTAGTCTTCGACAAATCTGATGACTCGAGATCTATACAGGCTTGGGCTTCATGTAGCAATACATGAAAATTTCCACCAAAAATCAAATGCTCGAGACAAAAGAATAAGCTTCTCCGCTGGGGATCGAACCCAGAATCTCTGGTTTCGTAGACCAGCGCCTTATCCGTTGGGCCACGGAGTCTTTGTTGTAACATGTTTATTTCCAACATACTTATTCATAAACATATGACTACAGTACAATTAAAATATGTTTAGTTAAGGTTTAGAAACAGATAAAGCAAACTGATACCCATAAATCAACAACCGAATAACTAAACATGAAATCGAGTGTTCAAAAATGCAAAAAACAGTAATTTAACAGAACTTAGATGGTTATTTTTGAGCTTGATCCAGTTTCATAGAAAGTTTAACCAAAATTTAAAAAATATGTTACTGTCTGATGTAAAGTGTTTACATTTCATGCTAAAGGTTATATACATTTTCGACAAAAGTTTTGAATACGACATGACAGCACGAATCACTATATTTTTTATTTCTCATTCACAATAAAAAGAATGTCGAGTATGTCGTGCGTTACTACATGATTGATTAGAAAATGAATTAATTAGGAAGCAAATCAGCTATTATATCCATCCGAGTAAAACACTTTGGGCCTAACAACACTAAATTTGGCTTTTTGTTTCTAAAATATAAAGTTTTATATTAGGAGCTTTGCTATCACCTTTTACAATTTCATCTTATAAATCTTTTACACAAATAATAATATTATATAGTTTTTTAACATTTGTCAAAATCCTGTAAATAGGATGTTTTGTAAAAGAAGTTCTAAAGAGGTTTTAGCATTTTGTTATATTATATAAAGGGAGAGAACCAGAGTAGAAAAGAAAAAGAAGACATATATTAGTGGTTGTAAATAAATAATAAATTAAAGATAAATATTAAACCTATAAGAACAAATAAATGAATGATGATGCATATTTTCATGATCCCGACCAAGGGTTGTCGAAATCGCGATCCTAACTGCGTAGGATCGTGCGATCCCACGATCCTACACAAAAAACGATCGGGATCTTAACAAGATCGTGTCAGGGTAGGATCGTAGCGGGATCGTAGGATCGCACGCAAGATCGTGGGATCGGATCGGATCGTATGGGATCGCTTATTATTTTTTTTTATTATTATTTTTTTTTTGGTTTTGGTTTTGGTAAAGGTATATTAACTTATTAAGTATAATTTCGTATCTTAAAGTTCTCAACGACTAAGAATTTTCAAAAAAATTATTTTGGTCTTTGTTAATTAATTGTCTCGCAAAGATTAATGAACGTAAAATCATTATGTTTTATGGACTATTTAGAAATAGTTTATATGTGACTTTTAATTTATTATGAAAAATGATTTCGTCTTTGTAAAAGGTCAAAAGCTTGTTTTTAAAGAAACTATCTGCATACTGACCCAATTTTTTCATATTTTATTTTATGTTACATATAAAAGCATGAATATTCTAATTTAATTTATTTGGTCATCAAGAAAAAAATTCAAGAATATTATCATAATATTCTAATTTAATTTATTTGGTCATCAAAAAAAAATTGTGTTGCCCTCTATTATGAATTATGTAGTT